>JBBPBR010000004.1:5052998-5068428 GCA_037974775.1 Cicer pinnatifidum
AATGACAAAAATTCATGTAGGTTATACAATTAATGACATATAATAAAAATTTAAGTAAAATTTAATAATTATAAAATTAAAAAATTAACATATTTAATGACACTTAATAGGAATTTAAGTAATTCTTAAAATTCAAATTCTTACACAACTAAATGCACCATTAAATCAAATATTTAAGACATATTTTTAATGACAAAAATTCATGGAAGTTATGCAATTAATGACACATAATAGAAATTTAAGTAAAATTCAATAATTAAAAAATTAAGCAATTAACATGTTTAATAGCATTTATTAAGAATTTAAGTAATTCTTAAAAATTCAAATTCAATGAGGTTACACAATTAATAACACATAATAGAAACTTCAGTAATTAATAGAATTTCAAATTCAAGTAGGTTACAAAATTAAGGACGTAATAAAAGTTAAAATAATTAATAAAATTTCACTAGTAATTAGTTTGATTTCATTTTAAGAAATAATACAACGCAATTTACTAGATATTATTATTATTATTTTTGCAAAGATGATTTACTAATTATAGAAAACGCTCACATAAAATAGAATAATTCAGGTTTTTCCTAGCGGAAAGACTCCGCCTCCGCATTTCTATTATAAATCGACGATGAAAAGTAAATAAACTTAAAAAAATGTACCAAATTATCGCTACAAACATTATTATTTTTATTCATTAAAGTACCCCTTTTTTCCCACGTGTGTGCGCCAAGCAAACGTCATTAACGCTATTCTTCAAGATTGTTAGTACCTAAATGTTGGTGTAAGGGGTCAGTTCATCCCACAGCAAAATTAAACCAAATAATCAATTAACAACCATAAAATAAAAATATAAAATCTTTTTGTAATAAAAGATTTAGAGAAATAATCTTTTTTTTTATTATTTTTATAATTTGCAAAAGTGTATCAAAAGTTATAAAATGTATATAAATAACTCAAGTAACAACTCACCTTAGAGCAAATAATGATATAAAAATAACAATGACAATAAAATGTATGCAAGTTATGCATCCTCCTAAACATACATGATCCGGATATAGTCAGCCACTAAGGCGTCCATACAGAAGTCACCCATACCAATGGGGAAAAATTAAACCAACCACTAAGGCGTCCAAAAAGATGCATATGATATGTCATGACAATGATAATGACGTTCAAAATGAACAAATCACTAGCCACTTAGGCAACCACACAGAAAGGAAATCATAACACAAATAATCAGCCACTTAGGCACCTTAAAGAAAAACTATTCAAACCACATATCACCAGCCACTTAGGCAACCACAAGGACAAATCATTCCAAATTAAATTTTTGTAAATCACACAAAACACCAAATTTACATTATCATGGGTGTTCATAGTTAAAACTCAATAACTTCAACACATCAAATATGTACGTGAACAAATATCTCAAAATCACCACATTTATTTTAATAATACATAATATTCTATTTGACTACGTGTTATTGATAACAATTAAAATTCATATCACCAAACATAAAGTTTTCCGCATTCTAAGACAAACTATTCATTAATGCATTCAATAATCAATTTTCTCTTATTATTAAAATTAAAAATATATAAAATTCTCATCAATTTCCTCAAGACACATATATTTTTCATACAAGTCAAGTTTTAAATTTAAAATACTCAAAAGTCAAGGTTTAAAATCAAATACATCATAATAAACATATTATTAATCATAACATTATAAAAATTATACCTTTATAATTAAATACTCACATTTTCACCACAAACATATTTATCAAGGTATAATAATAAAATATAACTCTATAACTAATTTCATCAAGATAGAGGTATGACAAAAAAAACAATCAAAGCATTGTAGTTAATTTCTTTACGACGAAAGTAAAATCAATCTTCTTCTTTTAAAACATCATATCAATATTTTACGAATCGCTAATGTAATATCTAGACTAACTCTGCATGGGGAAAAGCCCTTACCTCGAGTGTTTTCCTTAAAGGTGACACTATATCGTCCTCGAAAAACTCACCAAGATGAAGGAACAAAAGCTTAGAACTTCAATCCGAATGTGAGGGAATGTGAGGGAATGTGAGGATAGTTGTTTGAGTGACTTAGAAAATATTTGAGATAAACGTAAGGTTCATAATGGCGTGTCCTACGAAGAAGACGTGTATGTGACTAATAAAGTAGTAGTGTAATTGATCAGAGAGAAGGAGTAATTCTCTTCATTGAGTTTAATTGCACACATGAATACGGAATTCAATTGGAATAATGTCATTCAATGACTAACCGTTAAGAATTAATTGACATTCATGTATTTATTCTTGTTAGTTACACATTTGAATGGATACAAGAGGAAAACACATTAATATATAAACTAAATGCTATTAAAAATAAAAATTAGTTATCAAAAATAGTAGTGTGGTGATTCACTTTTGACTTACTCAAAATTGACTTGATCGTTGTTCACTCTAAGACAGATATTTCTACGTGTTTTAATTAGTTAATAAAAAAAATTCCAATAATTAATTAATTAATATAAAAATACTTCTTCAAATAATTAAACACCCAAGGAATAATTATCATATTATCGTCACACTAAATTAATCAAAAAGAATAAACAAAATTAAGGGTTTTAATTTAATTAATTAAAATAAGGGTGTTACAACTGCTGAAGGAGTGGGCAAGGTGCTGAATCAGATGAGGGATGGAAAGCAATACTTTATATGTGATGTGCTTTATGTACCAAACATGGAAAATAACATGTTGATCCTTGGACAACTGCTTAAGAAATGATACTCAATGAAGATGGAGCATGGTGAAATCAGGATATTTGATAGCTCAAGAAGACTAATCTTGAAGGCACCATTCTTAAAGAACAAAACCTTCAAGATTGAAATCCAAATCACTGAGAACTAGTGCTTGAATGTTGAAGTCATAAGTGAAAGTTGGTTATGGCATCAAAGGTTTGGTCACTTGAATTTCAAAAGTCTTCAGATGTTGCATGACAGCAATATGGTGCAATGAATGTCTAAGATTCAAATACCAAAGGAGCTATAGGAAGAATGATGCTAGGCTAAGCAACACGGGAACTTATTCAAAGATGAAGTGTCAACTCAATCCGCAAATAAGATGGTGGAATCTTTTATGATGTTTGTGGACCATTTGAAGAAATGTCAATAGGAAACAACAATTATTTTGTAACATTCATTGATGACTTTATAAGGAAAACATGGATCCATCTAAACAAAAGGAAAAGTGAACTGTTGGTTGTATTTAAAGGATTCAAATTGATGGAAGAAAGACAAAGTGGTTGTGATCTTAAGGTGATTAGGAAAGATGGAGGTGGTGAGTATCAATCCCATGAGTTCCATGAATGAGGGAATGATCCATGAAGTGACTGCGCCATATAAACCACAACACAATGGAGTTGCATAGAGGATGAACATAACTATTCTCAACATGGAAAGAAGCATGTTAAAAGGAAAGAAAATGCCTCACAAATTATGGGGAGAAACGACGTCCACTACAATCTACATTTTAAATAGGTGCTCAACTAAGAGACTTGGAATAAGGACCCCTAAAGAAATCTGGTCTGGAAGGAGACCAAATGTGAGTCGCCTAAAAGTATTTGGATCACTATGTTTTATACATGTGGTTATTCAAAACAGAAGAAAATTATATGACATGGTTGAACAGATTATCTTTCTTGTAAATCATTCAATTGGAGCTTATAAACTTTATGATCCAAACAAAAGGAAAGTAGTTATAAGTAGAGACATATTAGTGGATGAATCAAAAGGTTAGGATTGAAGATGGATGTCATAGTCAGCTCGAGCAAGTCAGTGGCAATTGAATTGGATAATGATCAGGTGTCAGGATCAGAACCTCAACCAACCCTAGATCTAGTGAGATGTTCCGGGAGAATCAAACAACCCTCAGTCATATTGAACCAATTTGAAGTAGCGTTTGCTTTACCAATCAAAAGTTGATACATTTTGCATTGTTGGCTAAATCTGAACCAGTCAGTGATGATGAGGCTCTAAGTGATCCAAGATGGAGACTAGGAATTGAGGAAGAGCTCAATGCCATAGAAAAGAATAAAACATGGGAGCTGATGACCCTGCTAGTACACAAAATAGCATTTGATGTGAAATGCAAGATAAAGCCTGGTGGACATATTGCAAAGTACAAAGCTAGACTTGTAGCAAAGGGATTTATGCAGAGGCTTGGACTCGATTATGATGAAGTCTTAGCACTAGTGGCCAGAACTTAAATAGTGAGGCTTGTAGTGTCAATGTTCATTTACAAAGGATGAATCATGCATCAATTAGATGTAAGGCCTTCGAAAAGCATTATATGGCTTGAAGAAAGCTCCAAGGGCCTGCAACAAGAGGATTGACAAGTTTCTTCTAGAGCAGTAGTTTGAGAAATGTGTGAATGAGCATGGAGTCTATGTTAAGAAGGCAGCAGCACTATCTACATTGTTGATATGTCATTATGTTGATGATTAGCTACCAACTAGCAATGATGAAGCAAAAATCCAACAGTTCAGAATCAGAATGGAAAAAGAGTTTGAGATGATAGATTTGGGAACATTATCATATTTCCTTGGTATTGATTTTGTAACCACAAAGAATAGAGTCTTCATGCATCAAAAGAAATATGTTAATGATGTATTAAAGAGATTTGATATGCAAGATCGCAATGGCATGAACACCCTAGCAGAAGCAGGACTGATGCTATCAAAGGAATTGGATGAGAAATTGGTTGATCCGACAATTTTTAAGCAAATGGTAGGATCTTTGAGATATTTGTGCAACACAAGGCCTGACATAGCATATAGTGTTGGAATGGTCAACAGGTATATGGAGCAGCCTAGAATGCCTCACTAATTGGCAGTAAAGAAGATCTTGAGATATATCAAAGAAACCAATGAGCTTGAATTGTTGTACCCTAGACACTCGAAAGAAGATGAAGTTGGTATGACTGGATTTACTGATGATGATTGGTGTGGAGACAAAGATGATAGGAAGAGCCTCACGTATTAGGTATTTATGATGAATAAGTCACCAATTTCATGGTGTTCAATGCAGCAACGCATAGTAGCATTGTCCACTTGTGAAGCTGAATATGTGGTTGCATCAATGGGAGCTTGCCAAGATTTGTGGCTCGAAGAATTGATGATTGACCTGAGACTGAGAAGTGATGAAGTAGTGAAGATAAAGATAGACAATAAATCAACAATAGATCTAAAAAACACCCAATTGCTCATCGGAGAAGTGTAACACCCTTTATTTTAATTAATTAATTTAAAGTCATTAGTTTTGTTTATTCTTTTTGATTAATTTAGTGTGACGATAGTAAGATAATTATTCCTTGGATGTTTAATTATTTGATGAAGTATTTTATCTTAATTAATTAGTTATTTGAATTTTTATTATTAACTAATTAAAATTCGTAGAAATATCTGTCTTAGAGTGAACAATGATCAAGTCAATTTTGACTAAGTTAAAATTGAATCACCCACACTACTACTTTTGATAACAATATTTTATTTTTAATAGCATTTAGTTTATAGAACCATGTGTTTTCCTCTTGTATCCATTCAAATGTGTAACTAGTAAGAATAAATACATGAATATCAATTAATTCTTAACGGTTGGTCATGGTATTATTCCAATTGAATTCCTTATTCATGTGTGTAATTAAACTCAATGAAGAGAATTATTCATTCTCTTTGATCAGCTCCATGCTTCCTTTATTAGTTGCATACACTTCTCCTTCATAGGACACGATTAAACTTTTAGTAGAGAAAAAGAATTCATAATCACCCTCGCGCCATTACCAACATTACATTTATCTCAAATATTTTCTAAGCCACTCAAACAACCATCCTCACATTCCCTCGCATTCTGATCAAAGTTCTAAATTTGCGTCCCTTCATCTTGGTAAGATTTTTGAGGGCTATATAGTGTCACCTAGAAGGAAAGCACTCGAGGTAAGGGCTTTTTCCCCATGCAGAATTAGGCTAGATATTAAATTAGCGATTCGTAAGATATTGATATGACGTCTGGATGTCATAAAAGAAAAATGTCATTTTATTTTCATCGTAAGAAATTAACTATAATACTTTGATTGTTTCTTTTGAGTAATACCTCTATCTTGATGAAATTAATTATAGAGATTTTTATTATTATACCTTGATAAATATGTTTGTAGTGAAAATGTTTAATGCCTTACATGTTTTAGAGTACTTTATTATAAAGTTATACTTTTTATAATGATATAATTATTAACATGTTTATTATGATGTATTTGATTTTATATCTTGACTTTTGAGTATTTTAAATTTAAAACTTGACTTTTATGAACAATATATGTGTCTTGAGGAAGTTGATGAGAATTTTATATTTTTTTAATTTTAATAATATGAGAAAATTGATTATTGAAGGCATTAATGAATAGTTCATTTTTAGAATGCGGAAAACTTTATAGTGAACGGAATAAAATTTATGTTGTTATTGTATTCTTGGTGATATGAGTTTTAATTTTTATCAATAACACGTAGCCAAATCGATTCTTATGGATTATTAAAATGAAAGTGGTGATTTTGAGATATTTGTTCACATTTGATGTGTTGAAGTTATTGAGTTCTAACTATGAACATCCATGATAATGTAAATTTGATGTTTTATGTGATTAAAAAAAATTAATGTAGGAATAATTTGTCTTTGTGGTTGCCTAAGTGGCTGGTGATATGTGGTTTGAGTAGTTTTCTTTGTGGTTGCCTAAGTGACTGGTTATTTGTGTTATGAATTTCTTTCTTTGTGGTTGGCTAAGTGGCTAGTGATTTGTATATTTCGATCATCATTATCATTGTCATGACATACCATATGCATCTTTGTGGACGCCTTGTTTTTGGTTTAATTTTCCCCATTGGTATGTGTGACTTCTGTGTAGACGCCTTAGTGACTGGCTATATCCGGATCATATATATTTAGGAGCATACACAACTTGCATATATTTTATTGTCATTCTTATTTTTATATAATTATTTGTTCTAAGGTGAGTATCTACTTGAGTTATTTAGATGCATTTTATACCTTTTGATACACCTTTGCCAATTATAAAAAAAAAAAAATTAAAAAAAAAAATCAATTTCTCTAAATCTTTTATTACAAGAAGATTTTATATTTATATTTTATGGTTGTTGACTTACTATTTGGTTTAATTTTGCCATCGGATGAACTGACCCCTTACACCAATATTTAGGTACTAACGATCTCAAAGAGTTGCACGAATGACGTTTGCTTGGCGCACGAGCGTGAGAAAAAGGGGTACTTTGATAAATAAAAAAATAATAATGTTTGTAGTGATAAGACCGATGTGGTATATTTTTTTAAGTTTATTTACTTTTCATCGTCGATTTTAAATAGAAATGCGAAGATGTGGTCCTTCCGCTAAGAAAAACATGACTTATTCTATTTTAAGACGTAAGTGAATATTTTCTAGAATTAGTAAAATGTCTTTGCAAAAATAATAATATTCGGTAAATTGTGTTGCGTTATTTCTAAAAATGAAATTAAATTATTTACTAGTGAAGTTTTATTGATTATATGATGAACTACTTTAAAAAAAATATTGTTTTTGAAAGAAAATAAACATTTTTAAATAATGTCTTGGATCAAAATTCGGGGCGTTACAAAAAGCAAGCACATAGAAACAAGATTATATTGCTTAAGAGATTAGGTGATTAAAGGCAAGATAAAGCTAGAACATTGCAGTACCAATGTTCAAAAGGATTGTCACGACCCGAAAACTAAATGTCGTGACCGGCGCACAAGTTATACTCCTTGCCTGACAAGTCTATCAACTAACTTAACAATAAACAACTAAATCATTCTCTAACCATTTAAAATATATATATATATGGTTTTTCTTGAAATTTCGACACAGTATCCTCTATAACTTCAACATTCTCAAAATTATAAAATCCCTGTTTAACTTTCAATTCAGTCATAATTCAAATAACATAATCTAATTGTTTAATACACTTCTAAAAAAATAGACTTTCTAGACTCCAAAGTAGCTGCAAATTACACTAAACTCGACATATTTTACAAAAGAATGGTCCTCGATCAAAGAGGCCTACCAAAAAGAAATATGGTTGAGACTTGAATCTACTAACAGCTTGCTACACAGTTGCATGCGAATCTAAAAAAAATAAATAAACAACATGAACGGTAAGTCTCAAAAACTTAGTGAGGAGACAACAACCACCATCAATTAGAAGGGAAACACAAAAAGCCACGAATAACTGTTTTACAATCGAAAGACAATTATGTTAAACAATATTACTTAAAAATCTAGAAATCGTATATTTAAATCATACACATATAAAGTCATTAAACTTATAATTTAACCGTTCAAATAGAAATATTAAAAATCCAGTTAATAACAAAGCAAAATTTAAATGAACAACCTTAAAATCATCATAGAAATCAAACAAGTAACAATACAAATTGTTATTTTTATTTTAGAACCAAGAGGCGGCTTCTTCTCATTGATAGCCATTTCCTCCTAAGGGTGGTCTTTCCCTTAGGGGTGGCTCCATCTAACGGATAGATCTCTCCTCTCAACCCCGCAATGCATCATCACATATCAATTAGGGAGCTTACATCTCATTGATAGCCCTCTCCTCCTACGGATGACATTTCCCATAGGGGCGGCTCCATATAATGGGTAACTCTCCCTAATCAAAACGAGGTAACTAGGTGCACCTAACGTGGTTAACGATTTAATAATTATAACAACGATTTCCCAAACCACGTATTTAAAATTATTTCATCGTAATTCATGGAAAACATATTCAATCGCATAACAATTCAATATTTAAATAATTTAACTCATACGTAAATCAAACTAATAACATATTATATAACAACGACCATTAAATTAAATAATTGACGAAATCGAGATAAATTTCAAATGTTGTGTTTCCCAATTTTTTCAATAAATACTTCAATATAGAAAACAAGTAAAATAATAATTATAGCATTATAAAATATATGACGATGATCATCGTCAACTCACAACTATGGAGAATCATCTAAGTTTGCTCTCCAACGATTCTCATAGTAGCCGGCAGGATCTCAACTGACAAATTTGAGTATCAAAAATAGTCCCAATACTTTAGAAAAATTATTCTAAAGTTTAGGTAACTCTAGGAAAGCATAAAAATCATTTAAATCTACTCTAAGCACAAAATAAGATTTTTACTCTAAACTACATTTTTTTCTAGATATTCATACTAACGTTAGAGTTGTGCATTTACCTCAATGAGTCTCAATAAACAACTCTCAAGAGATGGATACCCTTTTCCCTAGAGCATAAACCCTAACTCAAAAATTCTAACCAAAAGGATTTGTAGGAGTATGAGAAATTATGCTTGTGGGGATGTTAAATTCATTTTTAAGGGTTGAGGGTTTGAGTATTATAGAGAGAGGAGAAGTAAAGAGAATGAAAGGAAAAAAAAATAGCAACAAAAATGGGGGGATGGGAGTATTCTGCCAAGAGGGAGAGAGAGAAGAAAGGGGAAAATGAATTTGAAAAAAAATGAGGTGAGGTGGAAATAAAGTTTGGTTTTATTTAATTATCACTACGCCAAAAATGACATTTTATAGCGCGTCTTTTACAGCACTTATTAAATACAAGCGCTATTGTAGAATTTTTTAAAAATAACAGAGGATACAACAGCATTTTTTTGACAAGCGCTGTAGAAAAAGCGTTATTGTAGGCTTTTAAAAAATAAGTTAAGGAGGTCTTTTACAACACTCTTTCAAAGAGCGCTATAATAGGCTTTTAAAAAAGGAGGTCTTTTACAGCGCTCTTTTAAAGAGCACTGTAATAGACTTTTAAAAAATAAGTTAAGGAGGTCTTTTACAGCGCTCTTTTAAAGAGCGCTGTAATAGACTTTTAAAAAATAAGTTAAGGAGTTCTTTTACAGCGCTCTTTTAAAGAGCGCTGTAATAGGCTTTTTAAAAATAAGTTAATGAGGTCTTTTACAGCGCTCTTTCAAATAGCGCTGTAATAGGCTTTTAAAAAATAAGTTAAGGAGGTCTTTTACAGCGCTCTTTCAAAGAGCGTTGTAGTAGGCTTTTAAAAAATAAGTTAAGGAGGCCTTTTACAGCGCTCTTTCAAATAGCGTTGTAATAGGCTTTTAAAAAATAAGTTGAGGAGATCTTTTACAGCGTTCTTTCAAAGAGCGCTGTAATAGGCTTTTAAAAAATAAGTTAAGGAGGTCTTCTACAGCGCTCTTTCAAAGAGCGCTGTAATAGGCTATTAAAAATTAACTTATATTTTTTAAAAAATAATTACATTAAAATGAATACATTTTTCACATGCTTTAAATTTTATTTATCATATATACATTAACAGCGTAATTTCTATTTAATTTTTTTTTTACAACTCTACTATAGCATTTTAAAATATGAACGTTTTATGCCTTTTGAAAATAACCTTAACACATTTTATATATATAATATTACATATTTCATAATTAGATCAATATTATGAACTTGCTTTCTTTTGAATAAGTATTATTTTTTGAATAAGTATTATTTGGTTTCGGAAAAAATTTATAATTTCTTAAGAAAATAACATTTTACCTACATAATAAACCATAACAAAATAAATAACTACAATAAAAAAAGATAACATTTTAATTTGAGTAAAAATTTTACACTAGTACAAATATTTTGCTGACACTTTTTTAACAAATTTTACTAACATTAAACTTTAAAAATAATATTATAACAAACTGTAAAAATAATATATTCGATATTTTAGAATAAAATTTTAATTTTTTGAAAATATTTTATAACCATTTAACCTTTTTTTGGACTAAATTTAACTTTTTTCAATAGTAATGTATAAAATACTAATTTATATTTAAAAGAAATTATATAATTACTTTATATAGAGTAGTGTTTGACTTGAAAGTTATAAACAAATAACAACTCTTCTCAATCAACTAGTGTCCATATGAACCATATTGCCAACCATCTTCATCTTTGTTATTATCCCTACCAACTCTCATTCAAATATTATCCCTAAACTGCTTCAGTTTCCTCTTCATTACGTAAACTTCATACGCTTGTTTCCTCCTCCTCTTCATTGTCCTTCTCATTGTGAACCCTACGAACAATATTGCCTTGTTACTAACCCTCATTACGTAAACTTGATACGCTTGTTTCCTCTTCATTCTACTTGTCATTGCGAACCATCTTTGTTTCTACGAACCCTACTCTCCTACGAACCATTCGTATTTCTGCATTGTTCTTCTTTATTCATATTTATGCGCCGTAACCCTATTGTTCTTCTGTTTTTCAGGTATTGTCTTTATTAGTTTTTTGTTTCAATAAAATGCATGTTGAACTTATACTGCTATCAATGCACAAATATTTATTGACTTATATGTTTTATTTTATATTGCCTAACAACATCGACTATGGGTACTATATATTGCGATTCATGAAGGAGATTGTTGATATGAATCAAACTATAATCCTAGAAGCGGTGCAGTATTTTCATTATTTGATTTTCATATATAAACTATGTATATATTTGATTCTAACTTATTTATGTCCAATTTTTATATCGCACAGTACTTTGATAATTCTAGTCCAACATACTCTGAAAGAAATCTAATTGAAATAAAGGAAGATTGGTGTTAGTATGTGATTGAAATGAAAATTATATGATTTACTGAGAAATGGCATGCTGCAAGGGATAGTTATATGAATATATGGTAGTTATGTTCTGTGTAGTTTTGATAGTTATATGAATATGAATAGGGCACATTTGAAAAGTTATGAATATGTAGTTATATGAATACGTATATAGCTTTATGTTGTTGTCAATATGTGAATATGTATATGAATATGTTGTTTACTGATTGTGTAAATATGTAAAGTTATAATGTTAAATTATAAAGTTATATAGTTTTGTTGTTGTGTATTGATTGTGAAATGATTGTGTGAACTTATTCAGGATGAAAAAGATTTTGGAAAAAATATTAAAAGACAGCGCTGTAATAGGTGCATAATAATGCATATATTGAATGCACCTTTTACAACGCTTTTTTAAAAAAGCGTTGTAATAGGTGCATAATAATGCATCTATTGAATGCACCTTTTACAACGCTTTTTGGAAAAAGCACTGTAATAGGTGCATAATAATGCATCTATTGAATGCACATTTTACAGCACTTTTTCAAAAAAGCGTTGTAATAAGTGCATAATAATGCATCTATTGAATGCACCTTTTACAGTGTTTTTTTCCAAAAAGCGTTGTAAAACGAGTATAACAAGCGCGCAATATATCTACATATTTTTATAACGGTTTTTATTTTAAAAAACGTTGTTGTATCTTTTACAGCGTTGGATGCTACAGTGCTTCTTTTTTTTTTGAAAAAGCGATGTAAATGGCTTAAAAAAGCGCTATAAAATAGGTTTTTTCGCATAGTGTATTATTATAATAATAATAATATTATTATTATTATTATTATTATTATTATTATTATTATTATTATTATTATTATTATTATTATTATTATTATTATTATTATTATTATTATTATTATTATTATTATTATTACTATTATTATTTAAAAACACGGGTGTGTCAAGGCTAACATTCTAACCAAGAGTTTGAAGAAGGTGAAGTTCCAAGAGATGAGGAACAAGCTTAGATTAACATCACTTTAACCATTTTGAATTAGGAAAAGTGTTAAAATAGATAACTCACAATGACTTGTATTGATTAAAAGATAGTTAAGGAGGTTAGAATATGGTTAATGAAGTTAGTTAGTTTGTTGCAATTGGTACTATGCAAACTGTTTGATAAAAAACTTAAAGTTGAGCATGATGCTTGGACAACAAGTAACAGATTAAAAACATGACTCTTTCAATTTTCTTCTTCCCAATTTCAATTCCTCTAAGTCATACAATATGTTCTAACAATATTAGTTAAAAGTGAATTTAAGATAAAATAATTTATGTTTGGATATGTTCACGTGAATCTGTGTTGAACAAATACATTTAAGTATTAAAAATACGATAGCATGCAAAAGCTACAAATATTAGCTTTAAAGTTATAATCATCTATAGAGAAAAAATCAATTATAAAGTGGCAACGGATTTGAGTAATATGCATGAGGTCCTAGGTTCAAACCTCGCGTGCATTGTACACAAAAAAAATAATCTTACTTTCAATTATCGGCAGTAGACATAGCGAAAATAAGTTTTTTATTAAGATGTTTGCTTTTGTTTTTTATGTTATTTCTAAATTTTGTCAAAAATATATTACGTGTTTTACATTGATCCTTATTCACCCTCGTTGATTAGGTTCCCTCCATAGTTCTTGATTTATTCAAGGTTGAGTTCCTCTCCTTGAGAAATTTGAAGTCACTAAAAGTAATACGGAGAGATACTGAGTTAGAGAAAACAATTCTCATGTCACACACAGAAACTCTCAAGTTACGAGGAGTGTTTGATGCAGAATTGAAACCATTTCCGTCCATACCTAATGGAATAATCAATTTCTTGCTTCAAAACTCACCATTTGTAGATGTTGATATCATAGATTTCTGAAAGTGAAATGTACATTTAACTTTTTCAAATAAAGTTTTTGGTTTGGTTTTTGTCTCATTCTCTATTTTTGTTATATGATTATAACTTATTGTTATTAGAAAAAAAGTTGTACAAGTAAACTAACATGATTGTTTCAAGGCTCAACTTAAGTGGATGTTCTATATTAAGAATTAGATTTCTTTTATTGAATGGAAGAAAGATCTAATTCTTAGATGCTGAAAAAATGCAGAAACTAGGATCAACTTCTAGCACATAGAAGATTTGCAACTGTGATAGAAATTAGCTTCTAATTTATGAAAAAATGGTTGTATGTGACACTTGAATCAACTGTTAAAGCAGTTTAAATTAGCATTTAGCTCATAGGATATTCCCAATTGAGATAAAGTTTATAATAATTTATAAGAAAAAAGCCATTGTTAGTTTAAAGGTGTTTTGGATAAATTAAATGAGATAGATTATAAAAATAAAATCTAGGTGCAGAAGTTCATTTGAACTTATGCAGGAAGTTTTTTAAAAAATATGGAGGATAGATAAAGAGATAAATATGTGATGCATAAATTTTGCTAAGAAATTAGAATGGAAACACTATTAGAAAATTGAGTTTTTAATACATTGAGTTAGGTCAAATTATATATATATCGGTAAACGACTTAACTTTGCAAATAGCCGCTACCGATTTAAGATGAAAAATTAATATATCTCTCTTATTGTGTTTAAATCGGTTATTTGGATAAACGATTTAATGAAACGAGACGGTGGTAATTTTATAAATATTTAAAAAAAAATTAACGCGGTCATATTGATAACCGATCTAAAGTTAAAGTTAAAGAATATAAAACATGTCGCGTGTGTGTTTTATCTTCCACCGACAAACACGTATCTTCCACTATATTAACCATTGTATTCTAAACCTTCTCTATTCTCTAACAAAACTAACAAAACTGCGATTCCTGGTTTTACTCCACTTCATAGCTGCTTCACAATAATCGGCGACTCAATTTCATCGCCACATTTCAGATATGGTGAATAGGACATGTGTTTGATCCTTTGTTTAATTTGGAGAGCATGATGGTTTCATAACCAACTGTTTTCTTACAAAAGTATGTGTTATATATTAATATCAATATAAAGATTTAGTTGTCTTAACTCTTGTGTTTGTTTATTGATATTTTGACAATTGATGGAGAAGAAAATGATTTGTTGTGTTTGTTTATTGATATTTTGACAATTGAGGGAGAAGAAAATGATTTGTTGTAGTGTTATAGTGTTACTTGATATTGTTTATCTGTAGAACATAGCTCTAAGATCCTTTGGTATTATGACTCAGTCATGCAAAATTTACATATGTTCTTTGAATTTGTTTACTAAATATTATCTACATGTATAATGCACAGCATGTTTGCTTTAATAAACACATTAATAATTCTATTCAAAATGAAGGATGTTGAATAGATTGAGGATTTTGGTTCTGACTTCAGTTTAAGTGTTGGCCCTAAATTGAGATGCACAATATTATTCAACTACTCATTTAATTTTTTTTTAATAATAACCTAATCAGTGATTTCTCATATAGAGATTTAACGAGTAAAATAAATATTTAAAATTAAAATAATATTAAAACTTATTTAGTAATATAAGTTGTACGTAACATCACAAATTTTAAAAATAATTACACCATTTTCTTTTTATGCAAAAATAATTAAAGAACAAGTTTAGTTAGCGACATTAATTATCTCATCTTAAAAATCTTTAACGAGATTCTCGCTTATTTTAG
>JBBPBR010000004.1:5068771-5084371 GCA_037974775.1 Cicer pinnatifidum
AAGATGAATAGGCATTTTTTTTATCACTTTTTATCTAAAATTTGTCCAACTGAAATGAAAAACACATGTAATTGATTACTAAATTGATTATAAATTAAAAATATGATGAGACAAGTAGTGAGTACATTACTAATATAAAAAATATTATTTATAAATTGAAACAAAATTAATGAATAAATTGCTAACATGAATTTTGAAGTAGTACAACATATATACACATTATTTTTTTCTTCAACTAAAAGATGAAAAAATTTACATTTATTCTTGAAATTTTATTGATAAAGTTTTATTTCATTTTTTAAAAAAAAATATAAAAAACATAGATTTAAAAATATCATAATTTATATTAAAAAAAATTATATCATTATTAAATAAAATATTATTAATTTATTTAATAAGTTTGAAAAAATCTTCGCATTAACCCGATAACATTTTGAGCCGACCTTATTCTTATTCAAATTTATTTATTAACTTTAAAAATTTTATTTATTCACTTTGAAAAAGCTAACTAATAGTTTCGCTTAGGTCCGGTAAACGTGTTAGGTCGGCGATCTCATTGTCGCACTGCAACATCTCTTGCTTTTACTTAACTTTCAAAACTTGCCGAATAATTGCTTCTGAGATACAAGTTGTGAGCCAATGAAGACAGAAAAAAATAACGACATGATCAGTGACTTACCGGACTGCGTTTTACTTTACATATTATCGTTATTGAACACCAAAGACGCCGTTCAAACTTGCATACTCTCCACAAGATGGAAGAATCTTTGGAAGAATCTTCCCACCCTTAGGTTAAATTCCACGCACTTAGAGACTTTCCAAAGTTTCGCCAAATTTGTATATGGAATTCTGTCTCGTCGCGATTCCACAACCTCACTTCACATTCTCGATTTTCACCGTAGTGGAATCATATGGCCTAGCTTACTCAAAAGAATCCTAAAATATGCTGTTTCACACAATGTCCAGCGACTAAATATCAATGTCTCAGATGTTGTTTCACACTTACCTTCTTGTTTATTTTCATGTCAAACTTTAACGTCTCTTAATCTTTCTTTTAAGTATGCTACAGTATTATTTCCTTATGCTCTAAATTTGCCAGCATTAACTAATTTGTCTTTAAATTCTCTTATCTTTTGTGCGGGTGACAATGGTCGTGTCGAGCCTTTTTCGACATTAAAACGGTTGAATAGTTTGATCATTAAGTATTGTAAAGTCCGTGATGCACAAAATCTTTGCATATCAAGTGTCACGCTTGTCAATTTAACAATGATATCTTGCCCCTATTCTTTTACTGAGTTCAAATTCGAGCTATCCACTCCAAGTCTTCTTAAATTTAAGTTTTGGGGTATTCCTATTCAGAAACTTTGTGGAAGCAATAACAATCTTTATTCTACAAAACATGTAGATATTAATGTAGCAATGGTGTTGAATTCCATGGATACACCTTTCCTTCTACTCAAATGGTTGGCTGAGCTTCCAAATATCGAATCATTGATTGTCTCGGTAACTACTCTCCAGGTACTCTTCATTTATCTTGTGTTTGGTTCTACAGTGGCAAAAAATGATTTTGTAAAAGTTATATTAGTTAAAAGTGAGTTTAAGATAAAATGATTTATCTTTGGATATGTTAACGTGAATGTGAGTTGAACAAATACATTTTAAGTATTGAAAAACACGATAAACACCATAAACACGATAGCAGACAAAAGCTACAAATATTAACTTAAAGTTATAATCATTTATAGAGGCAAAATCAATTATAAAGTGGCAACGGATTTGAGTAATATGCATAATAATCTTGTTTTCAATTATCTGCTGTAGACATAGCAAAAATAAGTTTTTTATTAAGATGTTTGCTTTTCTTTTGTATGTTATTTCTAAATTTTGTCAAAAATATATGACATGCTTTACATTGATCCTTATTCACCCTCATTGATTAGGTTCTCTCCATAGCTCCTGATTTATTCAAGGTTGAGTTCCCTCTCTTGCGAAATCTGAAGTCACTGAAAGTAAAACTGAGAGATATTGAGTTAGAGGAAACAGTTGCCATGGCACAGACATACGCTGTTGAGTTAGGAGTAGTGTTTGATGCAGAATTTGAACCCTTTTCATTCATACCTGATGGAATAATCGATTTCTTGATTCAAAACTCACCATTTGTAGATGTTGACATCATTGATTTCTGAAAGTGAAATGTATACACATTAAACTTTTTCGAATAGACTTTTTGGTTTGGTTTTTGTCTCATTGTCTATTTTTGTTATATGATTATAACTTATTATTGTTAGAATAAAAACTGTACATGTATTACTAACATGATTGTTTCAAGTCTCAACTTAAGTGGATGTTCTATATTAAGGATTAGATTTCTTGTGTTGAATGGAAGAAAGATCTAATTCTTAATGCTGAAAACATGCAGAAACTAGGATTAACTTCTAGCAGATAGAAGATTTGCAACTGTGATAGAAATTAGCTTCTAACTTATGAAAAAAAATTGTATATGACACCTGAATTAACTGTTAAAGCAGTTTAAATTAGCTTTTAGCTCATAGGATATTCCCAGCTGAGATAAAGTTAATAATAATTTATGAGAAAAACAGCCATTGTTAGTTTAAAGGTGTTTTGAATAAGTTAAATGAGATATATTATAAAATAAAATTCTAGGTGCAGAAGTTCATATAAACTTATGCAGAATTTTTTTAAAAAAATGCATAGTCTATGGAGGATAGAGAAGCTAGAGAAATATGTGATGCAGAAGTTTTGCTAAGAAATCAGAATCTAGAGAAAATCCAGTCTTGCTAGAGAAATATTTCTACTAGCTAGATAGCGTGTTTAATATATATTTGTATTACTGCATTTTCTTATATCATTCCTCCTATTTTGTTTCTATGTATTCTACTTTTAGAATATTTACATATTTGAATATTTATTTGTATTACTGCATGTTTAATGTTTAATATTTCGTAAATCTGTTTACAGTGTTGGCCCAAAATTGAGATGCACAATACTATTCAACAATACCAATATAATTTTAAAAATAAAAAATCATCACCAATAGAAATTAGTTTTCAACAATATATGGTGCTCTTTGTCCCTGTAGCTCTTTTTGCTTAATATTATCCTGAAGTCCTCGATTCTGCATGATTTTAAATCATTCCCATTTAAACAAGACAGCGTTAAATTAAATATTATTGGGTTCGATGATATAAAGCCAATTTTCACTGAAAATTTCGAAAAGACAAGTTTTAGATGATTAAATGCATTTTTTAAATTTGATAATTTATCAATTAACAATGTGACATAAGGTCATTGGCAGTCCAAGGTTTCATGTAAGATTTTAAAGGTAGGTGATATTACAGGTAGCTTCATGGGAATTTTGGCTACTCATAGGCTAGCTAAAATCAAGAGTACTATAAAATTCCATTTTAAAGTGTTTTCATGTTTCAGTAGGAAAATTATGAAAATATAGTAATAAACACAGTATTCACCTCTTTTTTTAATAGGATATTTTTCTGAATAAATAATATGCTTTTTACTCACATTGGAGAAATCAAATACTCTGTTACATTATAAACACTTTATAAACTTACATATTAGATTCATATTACATGATTGTTGCTTAAGCAAAAGCACAATAGCAAGAAAACCAATGTAACATGAACTAAGGGAAACTTGAAGCCTAGAGATAAACAACTCCCTTATCCCTCCCTACTCATTTGCAAGTCTACTGAAGATCATCTCACATTTAAGCTTCCCTTTTAGGCCTGTTGCGGCCACGTGGAAGGACCGGTTCTTCTTGTAAATAAGTTTCCACGTCATCGTCATTTTCCTCTTCATCTTCATCAACTTCCATCATAGCTTCATTTATTGCCATCTGGTGTTGAAACAACATGTCGCGAAATCAGAGGAAAACACCTTTTTAAGCTAAAACCAATGTTTCTTAACATGAATTATATCCAACTTCACACACTACTCGCCCACCAAAACAGAAGATAACCAACAAATATTTCCAAAAGAGGATAATTAAGTATATGATTCCAGTATTCTACATACACAACTGATTAGAAATTCAAATTAGATATATGGATGTAGAGATACATGCAGATTAGATATTCTTGATTGAGCTGGTAAATAGAATCGCATACACTCGTGCATTATTACAAACATGGCATATAATAGTGAGCCAAGTGTTTCAGTTCAGATGAGTGTAAATGCAGGTACATTATATAGTCATTCAGATAACTGATAAAACATGTGCACGAATTAAAGGCAAAATCAAACTATTCTCGGCTAACCAACACAAAAGAGAAATTTTCAACCATCTTCCAAGTTATGATGAAACACTATCAACCATCTTCTAGACTCCAGACTTCAAAGATTTTTTTTAAAGATGTAAAGATTTGATGCTAAATATATAACATATCTACAATCTGGAAAAATTGTTAAGCTAGACACAAAATCAAGGTAGACATAGCTAAGGTTGCATAGGTCATGTAAGAAATGTCTTTATCCTTTACACATATCAACTATTTATTTGAGTGTAATGTAAGGTAAACACATTTGTCCTGTATTTCTGAGTGCTTAAGTTAAACACATAGCTTTGAACAGCAACTAAATTTTTACTAATCATAGTTCTAAGTCAACCCTATTTAATGAGATGAGATTTGGTTGTTGTAGTTGTATAGTTCTAAGTCATGCCCCATTGAAGTGAACTCAATGGAGAAGATCAACCAACTCAAAAGGCTTAATTTGACATATGGAAATCCAAAATTGAAGTGAACTCATTCCAGAAATTTAAACTATAAGAAAAAGTTAAAATCAACTTCGTTAAGAATGCAATACACAAGATATAGAAATAAATAAAATGAAATTACATACTAACTAAATAAAGAGTTTTGTTTCGATACACGGCCAGTTTAACACGTTCAACAAATCACCACTATTTTTATAATTTTCAAAATTTGGTTACTTTCAATTTTGAAAGAAAACAAAAATCAGTACCATTCACTCAAATGCAACAACACTACTTGAATTGTGATTTGTGAGTAAGTAGTGCAACTATACAATAGCGTAAAACCCAGTTGAGGAATTTCAACAAACACATGGATGACACAAAACAAACCACAAAGTTTCAACAAACAGCACAAACAAAGAACCAAACTAGTAAAAACAAGTCAAATTTACAGAGCCATTTTAGTTCACGAAATTACCTCTTCATAGAAATCTTTATCGAGCTTCTCACCAATTCGAAGAGCAGTGAAAACGGTGATAGCAAGAAGAGAGAGAGGAAGAGCAATCGCGAAGGCGTAGCTACTGGTGCTGGCGCCCGCACGTGTGACCACTGTCGCGCCTCTCGGTCTCCGGCAGGCAGTGAGGAGAAGAGACGGAGTGGTACGGAAAGGTGGGGCCCTCAAAGAAGGGAATGTGAAGGTTTGAGTTTGAGAAATTGGATTAGAGATGAGAAATAATGTCGCCATGGATTAGAGTGTAGTGTGGATGATGCTTGTTTCCTTTTGTAACTGTTACGCGGAAACCGTTATTTTAGTTCCTAAATTTGCAAGGGGATACCTAAAAATTATAAACATAAACCTAAATACACTATCTGCTTTTTAATTAGATTTGTAAGGTATAGGTCAAATATTTAAGAAAAAATAGAAGTTTTTCTTAAATACTTTTATTCTTTTATTAGATTATTAATGTTTTTAGTTTAATCTAAATTTTAGTATTAGTAAAAAAATTTGTTTCGATTTCATCTATATAATTAAAGATCCATTCACTTAGTCGTTCATGTATTTGATTTCTTCAATTGTTAATATGTCCATTGAAAAAACTGCGGTTTTTAATATATTTTTTCAAAGTTCGTCATTGTTAATGTCCATTTATTTTTTTCTTCATTTATTTTCTTCTTCGTATTAGTCCCAAAAAATAAAATATTTAGAATCTTTTTTTTAAGTGTAGTATTTTGAAATATGTTTTTAAAGAAAAAAAAAATCCCATTGGTGCGCTATTAATCATTATGCACTTCAGTCATACCTTGTGACACTCAATATGGTTCTGATTTTTTAACCAATATTACAATAAATAAATAAATAATAGCTCACATTCACTGATATACCATGTCATGGTTTTTTAAAAGCTTTCATATACTTTGATATCATTAGCACAAGAGTCAAATACATATAATATCAAAAAAAAATTAACATCAGTGAAATAAAATATGGTTATCCTAGCAACAAATAATGTGAAAAAATGCATAAAATATAATTCACATTAATTGGTAGCACTCTATACAGAAAAATTACAAAAACAAATTCAAGGCCAATCCAACCCCTAAACTTGCTCTTCCTTCTACCACTGCATATCACAGCACAGCAAAAGCATTTTTAAATGGAAGGAGAAGAAGAAAGGATTGTCTTGAAACTGATCATGCGTGTGAACCGAGGTTACTATCTTCGACTACTCCAGGTGGAGACAGCGGCGGTACGGCCCCTTCTTGAAATACAACAGATTCAAGATCCAAAACCTTTCTTGCAGTTGCTTGAGATTCTTTGGTTCTTACAACCTTTCTAGATGGGAGGGATACAGAGGCAACAGCTCTTGTTGAATTGCTACTGTCAATTGAATGTAAGAAGGTTTCTTTGGAAAGTGTTGGAGCTGATGCAATGATTGAACTGAATACTCCAGATTCCCTCAAACTTTGTATTATCACCTGAAGACAAGTTCGTCAAGAATGAGTTTGAAGACATACAAAAATGAAAAAAGATAAAAAAAAATGAGTAAAATATGCAGAAATAGTTCTGTTTACTTTCTAAAAACATTTTTTGTTTCCGTTTTCTAAAATTTGTGTTCATTTTAAACTATTAACAAAGAGATGTAGGACTCATCATGTAAATAGTTGTGATAGGGAGCAGACGGAAGACACACTAGGAAGAATATACTTAAAAACAATGCAAATAGTATGCGGACATTTTCAAAATTTCCGAAAATGTTTAGATCTGTTATCAAAATTTGTAAAAAATGGTGACACAAATATTTGATCTGAATTCTCTTATGCCCATTAGTTGAACTAAAAATGCACATGAAAATTAAACGGACCCGTTTACTTTGAGAAAACATTTTCTATTTTTATTTTTTAAAATTGGACTTAGTTTTAGTTGTTAGCCAAGGAGGTAAAGATTCTCTTGAAGTGAATAATTATAATAGAGATAAGATGACATGCTAGGTAGGGATGATGTATTTCTAGAAATATTGAAAACAATTCTTTTGGAATTTGCATTGTTTTAAAAAACGTAAACAATTGTTCCTTTCAAGAGTCTTTTATCTTCTTGTTGGCAAGTAAAACTAACACAAGTTTTAAAAAATAAAAATAGAAAATGTCTTTACAAAGTAAAGAGAGTGTAAGGGCCTATTAACTTTGTGAAAACATTTCTTGTTTTCATTCCCTAAATTTTATGTTAATTTTATTCGTTGATAAGGTAAGAGAATATGTAAATGAACAATTCTCTACCTTTCAATAAACAATGAAAATGTCAAAGTATTTTCATTATTTTCGAAAATGCATCTTTATTATCTATCATTTCATCTTCTCTCTATGAAAACACAAAATCTTTCCACAAAGTAAACGGGACCTAAGGGGCCATTTACCTTATGAAAACATTTCTTGTTTTCATTTCCTAAAATTTGTATTATTTTTACTCGATAAGAGAGTTTTGAAGTGAACAATTATCTACATATCAAGAAACAATGAAAATTTCAAAAAACTGTTTTCATTATTTCCAAAAATGCATCTTCATTGACTAGCATTTCATCTTATCTTCATGACAATTGTTTACTTCAAGAGTCTCATCAAAGTAAAGTGAACACACTTTTTAGGAAATGAAAACAAAAAATGTTTTTACAAAGTAAATGATGTTCTAACTTAATTTTTAGTATAAATAAAGGATTTTGTATCACATTACACCATATATATAAATGTATATTTTCAGTTTACTAATGTTAACCTTGTTTTTCTTTTTTCTCTTCCCTGATAACTTATATCACTTACCATGGGAGTATATATGCGAGTCAATATCCCTTTCCTCAACAGTTTGATCTTCAGCTCTTTATCACCCCACACAACATGCTCACTATACCTGGAACAAGAGACAAAGAACAAATGTTTCTAGAAGTTCAATAGCATAATGATTAAAAATTTAATATATATATATATATATATATATACATAGAGAGAGAGAGAGAGAGAGAGAGAGAGAGAAAGAATAAATAAATATGAATTGAAGCTAGCATACCACTTCATCATCTCTTCCTCAGTTGCAGTTGAAGCAATGATGAATGCCTGAAATTAATGCGGTCTACTTATTAAGCATAAATGAAAGCGATGATGAATGTCTAGAATTGAAAAGGTTTACTTAACAAAAATAAGTGCTTATCGACAAAAAATATTTTCAAACGTTTATCTTTTTGGTCCCTGCAAATATACCATTTTTAACTTTTTATCCCTGTAAAAAAAAAAAAATTGTCATTAGTCCTTGCAATTACATCATATTTTGCTTTTGGTCATTGCTGTTTTATATTAGTCCCTGAAATATTTGTTTATGTTTGGCATTAATCATTGTAATGTGTATAACATTTAATTTTGGTCCCTCCAATATCAACTACATAAGGACTAAAATGAATATTACACACATACTACAAGGAGTCAGGGACCAACTCCAATATGAACAAATCTTGTAGGGACTAAAACCAGACAACAAGGACCAAAAGCAAAAAGTTGTATATTTGCAAGAATTAAAAACGGAAAAAGAATTACCGGGACTAAAACCAAAAGATAGTATATTTGCAGGACCAAAACAAATTTAAACTTTTAGTTAACACTTCATTCTCACACCAAAAAAATATAGAAAAAGGATAGCTCGATGCATGAAGCTCCCACCATTGTTGGATCTAAAGAAGGTTAGCTACAGACAACCATACCAATGAACAGGAATGCTATCTCTACAACTAGAACCCATATGATCACCAGGTCAAAAGTTACACAAGTATTGCACTCTCTACAGTAGATAAAAGAAATTCTAAGAAAAATCACTATAAAAACAGCCAAGCCTAGGTCCGAGTTATAGTAAAAATGGAGACAAGGTGGGAGCATAAGGACAAAATTCTGAAACTTACAGATCTGTCAAATTCCAACATGAAACATCTTTTGACATCTTCTTTTGTAGGTTTGCAACCACAACGATCACGTCTAGAAGTTAAATCCGAGAATTTGGCATACGTGTAATGTAAAACAGCAGCCTCTTCCAATTTGATTTCACTGGCACAATTCAGAAGAATCATCACCATACTGATTAAAAATATCATGGATACAAATATGTTTTATGAATAGACGTATCATACTTTGGTGTTTTCATATAATTATGCCATCTGTGTGCACCATTAGGCCGAAGGTGATCTTGTACACGTGCAGCTGATTTTCCATTTCCGTAAGTCAGGAAGTAGTTTGGATTTCCACGCACAGAATCTTTGTACATACCAAAGTATGTATCCTTTGGAAGATGGTCGTAATTCTTCTTAAACATTGATACCTGTTTTGATACATCGAAAGAGGGAGGCAGAGTTATAAATAACAAAACATGCAAACTTCAAACAAGAACCACGGAAAAATCTTTCAAATTCAGCCGAAACACAAACATGCACAAATAAGAAAACAATTGCATCCTTTACAGATTTTACTCTTTTTGAATATAGTGCCCAATTAAATCAAAGGACGGGCCAAAGGTGCCAAAAAAAGTTTTGAGAAATTAACAAATGTAAATGAATGAAAACTAAGTTTACAAAATTGGTAATTTACATTACAATTCCTTTCATGTCAGAAGATTTGGTTACAACCAATATAATCCTTTTCATTCAGGTGCATAATCAAAGTATAAGAGTGGCAAAAGTGCCCGTTATAGCATCAACTTTGACTACAAAAGTTTACAACTAATGGTCATTTTACAACTGCCCACTGATGCGATTTAAACTCTATCTCCTTGGGTTATAAGGTTGAACTTTTATCACTGAGATGACACCTCATGAACATAGCATCTTAAAGAAATAGCAAATATATATCATCAAAGTTGGTTAAAGAAAAGAAATAGCATCTTAATAATATTTACATATAACTATTGAGCCTGATATATTTATATGAATGGCCAACTGTTTATTACCATGGAAGAATCAGATTTGATTCTCTTTTATTTCATATTATTCTGTTTATTGTTATTTTATGATTCTGTCATTATTACTATTGTAATTTATTTTCCTATATAAACAGCCTAAGGTTGTAGTACTAAAATATAAAAGTATTTTGTCTATTACTTTCTTCAATTACTTTATTTTAGGTTCTCTGTAAATAAATTGCACGCTTTTAGCAAAGACTCGGTACAGCTTTCAGGACTTACCTCACTAAATGGTTCTTTGATATCTTCTCGCTCAACACTGCTTTCCTAAAAAAAAGGAGACTGATAGCATTAGTTACAAAAATGAAGCTATAACAATCTAGCCATACGATTTATTTCTCTTCCAGTTCCTTGAGTTATAAGCGAAGAGCACACAATTAAGAAAAATTCAGAGACTGTACTCACATAGTTAGGAAATATAACCATATCAACATTTCCCGGAACATCAAGAAGCAACTGCCTTAAAGAATACTCCCGAGCACCAGCCGGGTGTATTAATTCGTCCGTATCGAGATGAAGAATCCAGTCCATTCCAGTATCCTGATGTTACAACACGCAGAAAATTGCATTGATCAACCAAATTAGGGAGAAAACAACAACAATAATTATAATATAAAATATGTGCAATAAAACAATTCATCATACCTTTGCCATAACAATAGCCATCTCCATATTGAGGGATTGCTTTACAAAAAGTTCATAATTGCATGGCTTATAAAAGAAACTTGCCAGCCATGTCTCATTCCAAATACGGCTGATGCAATCAACAATATATATAATCAGTATGAAAAATCTTTCTAGTAGAAACTAAAGAATAAGAATACATTGATGTATCCTGAAATTAGGAGAGTGTAAGTATACCATGTCATATAAAAAGTATAACATGGACAAGGAAAAGGAATAAAATTTTACGTCAACGAGCATGGACACAAGCAATAAAAGAAGCAGAAACATTAATATTAGAAGGGTCGTCATGGACATACAGAAATATCAAACTATTATGGTGAAAAGTATCCTGCATATCTGTTATCTATATCTAAATCGAAAAACTATGGCAAACACTATAATCATTGGAAATAGCAAAATCTATTCAAACGATGAGAGTCAGTAATAAAATGGTAAAAATGATTAACCTCTTAGCTTGCTGTTCTTCCAGCTTTCTTGTTCTATATATAACCTTTACACCCTAGTTAAAAACATAAACCAAATTAGAATAATAGCATTCGGGAAGAGAAAGGAGGAATGTGAAATAAATCAAAAGAATTGAATCCTAATACTGAGACGGATTGAATACTGAAATTCTACTTACGGGAATTGATTCCAAGACCTTTGATACTTCAGGCTTAGCAGCTTTCCCCTCCACGAATAGAAAAAAGTTTGTGACTCCAATGACTTTATGATAAAACATCCAGGGAAGAATCTGCTCGAGCCCTGCTGATGTACTAGTTGTGACACAGATCTGCATAGCAAGACGAAAAATCAATCAAAAGTAATACTTAATAAAATCTATAAGATTGAAGTAAATTGAGTTATCAAACAAAAAACAAAGGGGGCGAAAGGCTTGTTGTGTATAAAATAGCTTAAACATAAGAGCGCTAAAAAATTCATTGAAAAACAATCTTCAACAAAAATATCTCAATATTAACTCAATTTGCAGAAACGTCACAGATGATAGAAAATCAATAAATCACATGAACTTAATCAAACTCCGGTACTAATAACATAATTTACTCAAAGTTCAATGCAGCTAGGACTAAATCTAAAATCAAAATCTCTATAAGATTAGAAAAGATAGGGGGGAAATGACATTTTGCTATCCAAAATTACTGGAAATCCCGAACAAGAACAGAAACAAAAATAATGTTCCGCTCTAGGCCAAGGTTCATCCAAATTGGACTTCCATACCGAAAGCCCAGTATCACATGTAGAACATTCCTCTGAGGATCAGGGACCACATGATCACAATCAGACACTGATCTGCACAAACTGTGAGATCCACGCGTCTGGCAATGTCCACAGTGGTCTTTCCCTGTCATTTCTCCTGAATATCTCTACTATATAAAGAGTTCCTTCCTTCAAAAGTAAGGTATGCATTGTTTCCACTGCGTCCCACTCATCTTGATTTTCCAATAACTTGACCATCAGAGCGTTTGCAAATACACCTCCACCGGAGACCTAGAGCCTTCATTCTCCACAGTGCTTCATCACTTCCGAGTTCCAACCACATTTGAGATCCACAGTGGAGCAAACAATATTTTCAGAACCAACCTTCATTATCTTCATCAACTAATTACCAACAAAATTCCTACATCAACCCCATTTACAAAACACAGATCACATGACCTCTAACTCTAAACATCAGAACTAGCACAATTAACTGAAAAAGTGAAAATAAATCCAAACCCTTTTATCACAAACATGGTTTTCGACAATTACAAAAACAGGCACAGCCCAGTTTTCAACACATGGTTTTTTGCCATCCAGATGTGTACTTCCGGACGGAACTGCGGTTTATAACAAACATGAGAGTTAAAAGAAACTCTCAAAATCAATCGAAATCCACCAAAAGTCAATCATTAAAATTACAACAACAAAAATAAGCACAGCCCAGTTTTCAAACCAAAGAAAAGAGCATAAAAACAAACCTTTGGGGTAAGAGAATCACCAAAGTCAAGCTTCCAATTATGGTAATAAGGGAAAGAAGGTGAAGAAGAACGAGCAAGGTTAAGACAATCAGAAGAATGAGAATGAGAGAGAGGGGAGAGAGGAGAAGATTCCGAGCCAGGGAAATAATGAGAGCCATGAGGGGATAAAAGGGTTGATGGATCGGTTATGCCACCACGCCATTGAAGGATGAATGCTATTGTGGCTAAGGAAACAGGAAGGAGAGTGAGGAGGAGAAGGATCTTTGAGGTGAAAGAGTTGGAAGATGAGGAGGATGGGGTTGAACGGAGGGGGGTGTGGAGGTTGTTGTGGTGATGGTGGTTGGTTATTGGCATGGTGGTGGTGGTGGTGGTGGTGGTGGAAGATGGAAATGGAACCAAACCACCGAAGCGGGTTACACACGCAACAACAACAACAACTCTCTCTACTATCTCTCTGTGTGTGTGATAGTGAAGAGAGTAACAAATGAATCAACAATCATGGAGTCACATCTCTTTTACTTCTTTTATTTTCTTTTCAAAACAAAACATTTTTAAATTTTTTAATTTTAACTTAAAATTACTATATCGACCCTAAATATATATTTTATTAATGAAACTACGAATTTAATGTTTTGTTTTGTTTAGGAGAACAAAAAAGGTTAAGGAAGAGAGTGAAGTGATTATTTAACTGTTTGATATGGATAAATAAAAAATAATAAAAGAAATAAACCTATTTTTATTAAATTAAAATTAATCATAAAGTAAAATATTTGATACAAATTAAAGATAAATTAATAAATGAATGTAACGGAAAATTGCTTTTATATATTAATGAAATAAATAATTCATTACAAAACATTTTAACTTAAAGATAAAAAATGTTTTTTTTATTAAAAATCATATTCATTTATTCAAATTGATATAAAATATATAAATAGAGTATATTACGATTCAAAATTATTAAAATTAAAAAGGTATGCAAACAAATTTACATCTTCTAATTTAATAGTATAAAATAATAAAATATCTATAAGTGTGACAAAATTTACAAAAATAACAAAATTAGTTAGTACTCAAATCTCTAAAGATCTAACATTGACGATACTAAAATTATTGATTGAATTTATGTTGATCAAAGTTGATATATTAATATGAATCAAAGAACATCATAACAAGACGAAAATACAAAATATTGCATCAAGACAACGACCAAATATATTGTTTCACAATGACGGCGAAATCAAAATAAGAAGAAAAAAAAGTAAATATGTGTGAAAATAATTTATTTAAATAAAATAGAACAATAAATAATTGGTTTTATTGAAATTTTAGTCGATCAATTTTTATTGGTTAACAAAATTGGTCATTATATTTTAAAAGTCGACAATTTTGGTTCATCCGTTTGATTTTTTAACTAAAAAATAATGGCGTGAAATATTTTAAATAACATGACATATGATTTGATAATATAAAATGATTACAACTAATAAAATTAGAATAAAACACAGTAAAAAGTTAGATTTCAACTTTAAAAAAATTTCATATTTTTAATTTAATCAAAGATATCTGAATAATTAATGTTTCTAGATGATTCTATATCATAAAATTGTATGTTACGTCATTAAAAATTTTCATTAAAAGTATGTCAATTCTGATTTTTTTTAGTTCAAAAATCTAATAAAAACTAAAATTGTTGATTTTTAAAATAAAAAAATTATTTTCGTGAATTAATAATAATAATAATAATAGAAAAATTAAAAATGCAATTAAATCTAAGTAATTAAAAGGTGTTATTTCAAAACAAAAATTGATTATAAATAACCTCTATTTAGTATCAATTATAAAAAGAGATGAGAAGATAAAAGAAATATGTTAATCAGATTAATTAAAAAACACAAAATACATATCAATTACATGAGGACACTATTGTAACTTTCATTGTTTTGCGTGACTTTTTAATGCTTTCTTCTCAAATTGAAAGAGAAAGTGTATGTCACGGTCACGGGGTTTCCTTTCTCTCATCTCACATCTCATCATTTATTATTTATTAAACTGTTTTAGTAAATCATTCTATAATTATCTTAAATAATTGAATTTTAAAAATCAATATTTAGAGATAGTATGCCAATAATGTAAATATATTTTATATTATCGATCAATCATAATCATTTAATCAGTTATATCATATTAAACGATTTTTAAATTAAATTTAGTTATTAAATATTTTAGACTTATTAGTTAACACTGTGATTGTATTTTCTTTAATTCCTTTAAAAATATCTATACTTTATACAAAAACATACTAAATTTTAGTGTGATTCTTTTTTCTTTCAATTTTAACATTCACTTAAAAATTTAATTTTTATAAAATATTAAATCATCTATATTAAAAAATATATTTGACTTTGTATGATAATCACCTTTAAAATAATATATGTGAATAGTTGTAATGTGTTGACATATAAAATATTATATACAGTTCATTTATAAACTTTTCATTTAAACTATTTTATCTATGATTTTATTTATATTATCAATCACATAATTGAACTTTATGTTTGATAAAAGCATACAAAATTTCATAAAACATAACCAAGAATAATCATTCTATGTGCAATCTTACAATGCAGGTTGAATATTAAGTTCTTAATTCTTAAAAAACTAAACCACAAAACTTCATCGTTTGGACGTTAGTTTTTGTTAGAATCGATTGATGTCTTTTTATAGAAATATTTTGT
>JBBPBR010000004.1:5084725-5115724 GCA_037974775.1 Cicer pinnatifidum
AAATAATAAATTATGACCAATTATATAAATGATTATATAAGTAGTTACGACAAAAATTAAATATTATTAATTATCTAAAATATATAATTGATAAACGATGTAAAAATGATTTACACCGAAGGCACATATAAATTAAATTTATATTATTAATTAATTTTTTGACCAATTAATTATTAAATACATACACAAAAATAATTAAATAATTTAATAAAATTATTATTATTATTTTGTTAATTCAAAGAGTTTTAACTTTCAACTATTATCTGTATAAAAAAGTTTACACTATTATCACATCACAATTATTTATAGATATGATTATAGAGATAATTATTATAAAAATTAAATATTTTTAATTATTTAATATATATTAACCGTTTATATGAGAATTAAATCGTAATATTTTGTGTTTCTTTTTAAATACATTTTAATTACGGGTTGGATTTTCTCAACAAAAAAAAAAATAGTTGGTAAAAGACAGTTTTGGGGCTATAGAGAGAAAACTTCAGAGGAGGCATTGCAATAAGTCCAGCGGCTGATCAATGTCGATGAGTGTCTGATTTTAATTTGAGACGACAATTTTATTCAAAGGTAACTTCGCAATCACTGAGATCTCATGGAAATGCACAAATTTACCTTCCAATCATATGCATAGCTTTTTTAATTTCGATTTTTTTTTTTCAATTTTTTGTTCACATTTTTGTATGAATGGTTTCAGATTTCAATGTGTTTGCGTTTCCTAAACCAATGTGATTTATGTTCCTTGCTTCTTCATTTGCCTCATTGGTTCAATGGTTTTACAAGGAATGCACTGTGCATCTTTAGTTGAATTGGGATACCAATGGTTTTATTTTACTGATGAATCCCTCTGAAATAGAGAATTAGATAGTTATTGTTAATGAACTCTTTTATGGCCCCTTTCTAGCTGCATTTTGTTTTTGAAAAATGATCTAATGATTTCATCAGGTTTTAAATTGCGGTAATGGTCGTGTCACGATCCGGTATTATTAAGTTTTTGTATTGGAAGTAACTCGTCCTTGTTGTAAGGTGTTGGTGTCACTTTTTATAAACTCTTTTTAAACCTTATGTATATTGAATTAGGCTCCTCTGGAGTGAGCAATTCACTTTAGAGGATAAAGTTTGTAATATCAACAATTGATAAACAAATCAATGGGTGATATTATATGCACTAATATATGGTGGTTATAATATTAATAATTGATTTAATCACTTTACCAACTTCTCATTTTAGAGAGTTAAATCCATGTATATTTTATGTGGACTTATATTTTTCAAAATAGATATTGCAGAGAATTATGGTCAAATGCAGTTGATGTGGACCAAATCACGGCCACAGAGACATCAAAAATCATGATGTCAGGATCCAAATATCTTGTTTTAAAATCTTGCATTTCATTGTAAACTACAATTATTTGCTGGAAAGATTGATAACTGCAGCGTTTGATTTTTAGTTTTTACTTTTATTATTCTGTGTATTTATTTATGCAAAAAGAAGTCATATTAGTTTTATTTGATTGTACATATCTTTTGCTGAGAAGGTTTGCAATTTTTGAGTTAAGATAATTTTTAGTGCTTACTTCTCTCTTATGTTCTTACAGTAATGATGCTTTTTCCATTATTTATTTATATCTAATCTATTTTAATATTGTGTTTCTTTTGTCATGTTTTTATGTTAAGATATGATGCATGAATTAGTATAGTCGATTGTTACAGTTGGATGAGCACATTGCACTGATATTTTATGACTTGAATTGGACTTGATTGTCTTGTATTTTAGCTACGGAGCCATTTTTTCACACCTTTATCTCTTCTTTTCACTGTGTAGGTAGAAGGAAGAGGGTTTAGGCTTTCTGAGTTTCTAGTGTTGTAAGTTTATTGCCAAATTGACAAGAGTCGAAGATGACGGTGAGTTCTACAAGCAAGGATGCTCGAGATCTTTTCGGCGCTGTTTGGTCTGCTTATTCTGCAACGCCCACTAATCTCAAGGTTGTTCCTCTCTTCTCCTCTCCATTTCTCCAAAAATATCTTTACATTTTCCTAACCCCATTTTTGCTTTTCCTTTAGATCATTGATCAGTATGTTGTGTTCGCTGTCTTCACTGCCGTCATCCAGGTACTTTCCAACCATGCTTCAATTTCTAAGAGATTTGTTCTTTTAACTTTTGTTTAATGATGTTTACCTGTAACATTAGTGATTCAATTTTTGATGATTGTAGTGCCTCCTAATATGATAGTAGATTAGTCCAAACCAACAATATTATTTTGGTTTTTGTTTGATGATTGGAGTGGCTTTTGATTTATATTTTTTATCTAGTTTCATGGTTAGAGTCTTAGACAATGTTCAATCCATATTTGAGTATTTGAGTGAGTGAATACCCAACTATGCTCCGACAAAATTTCATATTTAAACCTCTGAAATCAATATACCAAACAAAGGCCATTCCATATATTATGACATTATGCTAAATTGTCACAATCCAGAAATTACTTCACAAATCAGAAAAATGCAAGAGAAACATTGCCACCGTCATCCACATGCAAATGTCAGAGAACTCTTCCCTTTTTCTAACTACTTCGAACACCGCAATGTTTGTAATATTACTTTGGCCGTTAATATCCTTCCAGACATTATCATGGAATTCCCTGTGGATATTTTATCTTACTTTACCGGGTAATATCCTTCCAGATTCTAGTTTAATAAACTACCAAATCCCAAGTCTAATGTTTTGAAAATATATTGTACAAGTGAAATTAATATTATGGTATAGGGCTCAAAGTTGACCAGTAGGTTTATGTTGAAGCTACTAGCTCTTTGTTTTTGACAATAAGTTGATCTTGTTGAAACTTAGATTTTTCCATTTTTTTTATGACCAGGTAGTTTACATGGCTTTGGTGGGAACATTTCCATTTAACTCCTTCCTGTCAGGAGTACTTTCTTGTGTAGGGACTGCAGTTCTGGCTGGTAAGTTGCAAAGGTGATTACAATTTGTGGTCCACCGGTTTGAAGTTTAGATGCAGTGTAGCATTCTTTCTACCACTATGTTAATGTTAATACAGAAATTGAAATTTCTTCATTATAGAACACTTATGTCGAGAAAATGACTTAATTTCATTGATAGCTAGAATAGATTTGTAGATCAGGTGTAGGATCCTTTTTAAATTTAAAAAACGCTATGAAATTTATGCACACACATATATTTCAGTACACTCACATACATGTGCATAGATATAATACAATAACTCTAACCAGACTAGTTTCATATGCATAAGTTTAGTTCTTGTCTTTCTTATCAATGTTGTCATCCTATGGACCAGTTTGTCTCCGGATCCAAGTGAATAAAGAGAACAAGGAATTCAAGGTAAAGTTATTTTCTTGTGTATTATGATGTTTGAGTTGATGTATATGAGTTAAATTGAGAACCTATATTTCGTCATTTTAATATTACATCAACCTGGCAATTTATATAGTTTCAAACTTAATCTCTACATGACTACCTCTTTAACTTGACAAAACAAAGGAGAAAGGAAATGAAGAAATAATGTGTTGCATTGTTTTCTTCACTTGATATATATTCTTACAGATAATTGGTCTTCCATCCTAATGCAGGACATTGCACCCGAGCGGGCTTTCGCTGATTTTGTTCTCTGCAATGTGGTGCTCCATTTGGTGATCATAAACTTCCTTGGTTAAATTGGGTTTGAGTGGCTTTGCTTTTTACCAACAAAAAAGAACCATTGATCCAAAAGAAGATAAAAAATTAGAACAGAATCCTGGGATAGTAAAAATAACTAACAGTACTATACCTGGATATTTGGTATAGTATTTATTTTAAAGTATTTACTCTAGTTTTATATTAATTCCGCCACCACTACCCTTTGGCTTTTTTGGAGATTTTGTTTGGACAGAGGGATGCTAGGTGTTTACTTTGCAATCTTTTAAGCTGCTTATTGAATGGTGAATTACACAACATGTTCACATCAATTATCTAAATCTGAGCAAGGTGTTCACATGTTATAGTCTTCTGAACAAAATTGACTTTCTTTTTTGGTGGTTAAAATCCATTAATGACTCTTTACCTAGTTCAAGCTTCGTGTCCACGAGTACGTTATACCGAGCAAAACATGGAAAATAGCCAGCATAATTCTGGAACAAATTTGAATGATGATATGTTAAAACTGCTTCTTAGTCCATCTAAATAAAAGGAATGTTCGAGCAATTCCAATGGGGATTTAGGTATTGTTTGTGAGTTGATTTTTGTTTCTTGATTGTTGGTTATTTTCCCGGGTGATTCTGTTGTTGTTTTTTATTACAAAAGTTGCATTTCTGTTGTTTTTTTAATTACAAAAGTTGCATTTCTCTCTTAAGAATGAATTGCTTTTATTGGAACTTGTTCTTCACTTTGACTGTCATATGGAACAGTTCAACCATAAACCATTGAAAAGTATATGAACCTTCTCATGGAGGTGCTCTTAGAAGCTTGTATGAATGAGATGGATGAACTAATAATTCATTATTATTGCAAGATTATTCAATACTTTTCCACAAGTATTTATTGTAAAGTTTATCCAAACCAACTTGTATCCTCGCTAAATGGATCCTATTTGTTTGGATTTCATTATGCACTCTAACAAAGAGGATGAAACTCAAGGATAGTATGGATGTTATTTTGGCCTATTAATTGGTTTGTTCGCATCTATCAATTTGCAGAATGTTTCACATACATCTACATTATTGATCTAAAATTGTAATTTCCTGACACTTCAACATCATCAATCAGCACAAGAATGGCAGTACAACTATGAATAGTGTGAGCAGTCCCACTTTAAGTGTAGTTTTGGTGCCTTCCTCTATGCTTACCAAATCATCATCGGTAGTTAACAAATAAGTTTTGTTAAATAAGGAATGAATTGGATAAAGGAAGAAAGAATAGTATGGTTTTATTTAGCTCGAGTGATTAATGAGCTTAAGTAAATGTTGAATCATTTGGAAATAGTTGAGTATGAATACTAACTTGAACAATCATTAGTCAAGTTTGACTTACATTCCGACCATCTCCAAATTATATTAAATAATATTTGCGATCTCTTAATTTAATTTTAAGTAATATTTTGTGTTAAGAATGTTCTTTTTTTTACAAAAAAATATCAAAATTTTCAACTAAAACCCATAAAATTAATAATCATTTTCAATATAATGTAAATTTCTTCAAATCCATAACTCAAATATTCAAATAAATTCATATTTTCATCTCTAACAACATCAAATGAAAAATGAAAATATGAATTTATTTAAATATTTAAGTTATAAATTTGATTAAATTTATATTTTATTGAAGACGATAATGAATTTTATTTAAAAATTTTAATGATTTTTTTAAAATTTTTGTAAAAAAAAATTACAACATTGTTGATATTTTAAAACATAAAATATTAAATTATCATTTAAAATTTAAATAAAAGACCAACTTAAAAAGAAAAAAAAATATGAACTAAAACATTAATTGGAATTAATTAAATTAAAAATTAACAGATATAATTTAGCCTCCAAATTATTAAGGTCTTTTTATTATTAAGGCCTTTTTTCTCAAAAAATTGGAGTGGACGTCTCCAATCAAAGTACCTCCATTTGAACCCTGACTGGTCAATCATTGATTTATTTGGGGTTTAGGGTTAAGGAGATATGTAATTGATATTCACTTTTTAGGTAAGGGTTGATACCCTAGTATTTTCTCACTTTTTAGGTGGTGTACACCGACACCATGACATGATTCCATTTTCAAATAAAGTTGTTAAACGGATGCAATTGCATAACTAGAAAAGCAGTTACTCAACCATTTTCTTTCTAAATATAAAATCACAAGAAATGAAAAGTTCATTCCAATTGCCACATTAAACAGGACACACCTAAATCTCAAATTCATAGACTCTTATACCATGTAACATTAACCATTTAATTCAAAATGATATGAAATTAAGTTAACCAACCATAATCATTCCAAATTTAAAGTCTCATCACCTACCATTAAATACACATGACAACTCAACAAGAAAAATACAAAGAAGCTGCATCTTCTATGTACACAAGTTATTTCAACAGAAATTTGCATACTCTAGTCAGTAACTTGCAATCCAAGCAAGCTATCATTACTATGAACTTTTAAGTTTCTCTCAACGAGGTTGGTGGATTCTTTGAGGTGCACACTTGAGGTTAACATACTGTGCTGGCTTCTCAAACTGCTTTGAACCAATAGGGGACCTGACACCCCTTTCATTTGGTGACAAGATCTTGAGAAGAGCTGAAGCATCCTTGTTAACACCTGATTGGGAATGAAATCAACTATCAGACATTACATTTACTCTAACTCTTGGTGTACTGTCAGTATTAGCTGAAAGATTATTGTCATATATAAGGAAATAGAGTTTTAAGCTAATGGAATAACAGACTAAAACAACTTTACACTGCTGTCCAATTATAATCATTCAATCAGCCACATCATATTATATAGTTTTTAAAATCAAAGGCAGTTATCTAATGTTTGGTAGACGCGACAAGTTATTATTGGTTGTTAGTGTAAAACAATTTTACACTGACAATGCATCTCCTTTAAATCCAAAGGAAATATCTATTTTGTGGTAGTTTCTAACTTTCTATGCCGTCCACCTGTTATAGAATAAATGTAATTTAAGATTTTTTCATGTATATTAAGAAAAACAATAAATAAATGAGTAAGTGTAACAATTTTATAAAATTTTCTTTATTAACTATTGGTTATTAACAATAAAATTTTCTTTATAAAATGCATAGTGAGATGTAATGACGTGAAAGGGATAAACACAATATTAACAATAAACTATCACAAGTTAAAAAAATTAGAAGTTCAAATGATATCTTAAGAACTTGCTTAGTTTAAGAAAACATTTTATGTTTACATTTTCTATTTTTACTTTTAAACACAAAACTGTGACATTATTTTCATTTTTATTCCTAGTTTCAAAGATTTTCACATATTATAAATGAAACAATGAAAAGAAATGTGTGAATCTTTCAACAATGCAACAGTTTCATAATTAAAAGTGAAAACAGAAAACAACACTTTTATTATCGACACATCAATTTGCCATTTGGCCTTGTACAAATAGCAATATAGACAAAAATGGCATCATGTAAATATATCAAAAAAACACGTTAAAGATCAATATAAACAGTCACACTATCAATTTTCCAATCAATTAGCTTCAATGCTTACCATGAAGAGGCTTTCTTTCATCGACAGGATCATCCATAACCGGATGCTCTGGAGCTTCGTTCGACATCACCAACTTCTCAAACTCATTCTCTAGAAAATTGAAGTCTTCTTCAATGCCGAGATCAAAAGTTTCAGACAGCATATTCTCCATATCATCATTTGCAGTATCATTACCACCACTTTCCCCAAAATCTTCCTCCTCATGCTGGCTCAACCAATAGTCACGAAACCATGTCGAAGATTTCACAAGCTCCCACCATTGAGGTGAAAAATCCTCCACCTGACGAAGAGCAGCAGGTACGAAGAGAGGTGCATTTGGATTCAGAGATGAACTTCTTTTAGATACCAATGCCATCAGAACTTGTCAACTAAATACACTAACTTGTGAGGACAAAAAAAATAGTTTACATGAGAATATAACCATGAATCATAAAAATATAATATAATCTATTACCAATGAAAAGATTTTTTCTCCGGCTCTCATAAGAAACATCTTAAAGGAGGATTGCATAAGATATTTTATTTTAAAAAATTGTTATTATCTAACAATTTTTAATGGAATTGGCAAAATCACGGTAGTTCATTGTGATTTTGTCAATCACATGCACTAACAAAATAATATAATGCCAAGGTAAAGTTTGAGTCGATGACAATGTAAAAAAGCCAAACAAATGGATACTTTTGGAATATGCTATCTCATAATCAAAACTTACGGAATCATGTCAAATACTAAAGTAAATTCACAGGTATGGACCAGTTACTTTAAATCTATAATATTAGACAAAGAAAAATAACACACTCACTAAGCAAGTTAATTATTTAGAACCTAACATATTTGCTTCAGATCCAAAAATAATAAAAATACTTGCTTCAGAATAATATCTCACAACCAAGATAATAGCTTTGATCTAAAATCCAACACCTCTCAAAAACACTTCATCTTTTGCTAGATTACTATATATTTGAAAGAAAAAAAAAAAAAAAACACATAGACATTTGCAATTGCAGTGAAGACATGTAGCTTTAGGAATTTATGTCAAACAGATCCTAGAATCAAATCAACATAGTTAAGATCCACCATGAAGCTAACAAGACCATGAATCGTGATCGATACAAGGTTTACTATATAGTAACAGTACCACCCTTCTGATTTAACATACACACATCACAAATAAAATCAAATACTATATTCAAATAATCCCAGTGAAAAAAAAAGGTTAGTAAATGATCACTGAAAAGCAACACAAAAAAGTGACATATATGAAGAAGCTAAAAAATGGTTGAAGTGTTGGACCAACAAATTCAGTGTAAGATTCAGTAGTGTAAAAAAACTTCAATCTTTTTAGTACCATCAACTTAAACACTTGATTCAACCATGGAAAACAAGATCAGAACACTAACTTTGTCAACAACAAAAAAATCACTATATTATTTATTAAAAACTATTACAAAATTGTACCAAAAATAATTATTAAATTTTGTTTTTTCAAAAGATCTATAAAGGGTCAGAGAAACTGAACAAGCAGTAGCACCCATCTAATGAGCTATAAATAAAAAAATAAAAATAAAAAACACATTTTTTTCAAAAGATCAACAATGAATCACAAATATTGAACAAGAAATGGAACCCATCTAATAAAAAAATATCTAACTATGAATGAAAATATCACAATACTAGCTTTGTAAAAAATACTCTATATCAGCATCACAAAAAAAAAAATTAATTTTTTTTCTTTCAAAAGATAAACAAAGGATCACATATATATTGAACAAGAAATAGCCCTCATTTAATGGGCTATAAAAAAATATAAAGAATTTTTTAAAAGATCAACAATGGATCACATGTATTGAACAAGAAAGAGCACCCATCTAATGAAAAAAAGAATAGACAAACATAAAAATGATGATGTTCCATTGTTACCTAGTATCAGTGAGTGTTTTGCACAGTGATGTTGAAAATGTTGTCAAAAATCAAAGTGAGTGAGAGAGTGAGTAGGAAAAAAACCAAATGAAAATGCTATATTTAATATTTGAGTGGGAAGTGGATAATAAATAAAGAAGAGAAAAAGACAAGATCCAGCTTCGGGTATACAAAGCTGAGGCTCGGAAGGTGGCTAGTTTTGCTTTTGACGAGGTATGGACCCTACACGTGGCTGGAAAGTGACGAGTGATTGATTGTGGAGAGAGAGTGGTTAATCGGACGGTTGATAAAAGGTACACGTGGAGAAGATATTTTGGGTGAAGGTCCAATAATTACGTGTAGCATGATAAGGGCGATTTGAGGAAAAATAACCTACGGGCGGTTGCATAGTTTTGCATGACTCTTGGATGATCGAGATTCACCACAACCGTCCCCTCTGACTACACTCCAGTCAGACACATGGAATCAATCGATTAAAGTCTAGTGGTTCATATTTCAATTTTGGATTTTAAATTTTAAAATAAATAAAATATAAATATAAAATCTTAATCATTCGATTTTAATTAGATGATTTAAATATGTTGAATTTATTACAATAAATTCAAAATTTTCTTAGATCGAGATTTTGTTAATATAAGATACTCGCATTGATTTAGAATAGAAGATACTAGTTGTGTCAACAAAAGTGAATGTATTTAGTATAAAATTATCATTCTTCTTGAGATTTTGAATCTAACTTGTTGTATGTGGTTTCAAATAAAAGCACATACTTATCGATGTTCAAATTCTTATTCTTCTTGAGATTTTGAATTCGACTTTTTAGAACCAAATATAGGAAGATGTATTTTATTCACAAATAGCAAATCATTCATTTTGCCCTTCAATAAATAGTAATTAGTATCATTCAAGCATATAATCTTTATATTGATATTTACTTTCGTCCTTTAAGCAAGTCAAATAGCCTCTATTCAAACTTTGATACCCTTATAATGGGGAATTAACACACAAACACAATAAAAAGCAAAACACAAGTAAAATTTTCCCAACTTGTAAAAACCCATTAGCAGAGACAATAAAGTACATGACATCAAAATGAATAAATAGAAGTGCACAAAGAACATTGAAATTTTAACATAGAAAACCCTCAAAGTAAGGGTAAAAACAATAGACCGTCCATACAAAAAAAATAGATTCACTAGACGATGCACAAATTATGTCATCAACCATGTTTGTTATGTGACATAGATATATATTATAGATTAACTTATTACATCATGTTTGTTCATCCAATACTAAATTGAAACAAAATATGATTACATTTTTTTATCTTATCTCTTATCCTATTCTTGAAATAGACCCTAATGATAATTGTTTATGGTTGGTTTTATAAAACATATTACGTAAGTTATGTATTGTAACAAACAAACTTAATTAGTTAAATGTGCAGTTTTAAATCCTTCTATTAAAGTAGTCCTACTAAATCTGCCATTATTAAAAACTTGTTTAATAATGTGAAAACTGAATGAGAGTTGGATTTTGACCAGAAAGGAAAATGACATACGATGTGTTAAGTTAAGTATTCATTTTATTGTAAAATAAATAAATGACATGAAATTGGGAGGATCTGAATTCCGAGGAGTTACAACCTTGTCACTTCATACAATTATATAATCTTAGTAGTCAAATTAAATTCAGACAATTTAAACTTTAAAATCGAAATATTTATTTTTCAAAAATAAATATATCTTAAAATTTAAATCATTTAATCATAATTGAATGGCTCAAATGTGTGTCGCATACACTCGCTACATCTATTCCAAATTCAAATTGTGAAGGATGTAATTGAGAATTTTTTTATCTCATTGCTATAAAGAATCTCACCCATTGTCATAAAGAACAACAACTGAACACCATCTTTTTTTGGTCAAACACTTCTATAATAAAAAACAAAGCTGCCAAAGTTTGTCCATATTTTTCTTGTAAAAAAAAAAAAGAAATATTCCGAATGCACTCACATGCTAACTCATTATACAAAGTTTGTTCCTTTTATGAAATCATGTTCATGTAACGTGCAATATAAAGTTAATAGGTTGACTTGGTCGGTGTTCCAAAGGTATGGTTCTCATCTAAGTTGTTAACAATTGTATTAACTAAATAATTAATTGTTTCAAGTAAAACCTTTGTTTTTAAGTCCTCAATCTCTTGACGATTTGTATTGGTTATCAACTTGGTACCATTCCATGCATTTGAGATTGTCATCGGATAAGGACCTAAAACAATAATATTTGCATATAATATTAATGGGAGACACATTTAAGTATGTATCGATTTAAAGTTAGTGGTACACTGGACTACTTTTATAAATAATTATTGGTGAATTGATATTTAAAACAACGGAAGAAGATATTTGATAAAATTCTTTTAAAAAGAGTCTGACACAATTAGGATTTCTGATATAAAAAGATAAATGAACAAACGAAACTAAATACAAATTAAAATAAACCTTTATTTTTTTCATTGATTAATTCTAAAGGTCTATATGAGATGACACTGTTAATAATTAGAACTATAAAAAAATTTCAAATTATAAGGTCCCTTTTAAAAAAAATTTCTTATTAGACTCTTAATATTAGACTTCTTATCAAAATAATTTTTTTAAAACTCCAACCTATTATTTCATGGAACTTAATGGAGTGGTTCATGAGGCTTACAGGCCCCCAATATTTTATTAATTTTGAAATTTTTTCTCTTGAAAAATTTTTGAAATTTATTTTTCTCGAAAAAATATTTAAAAATTTTGTGAGAAAAAATCGAAACTTTTTTATTGGTGAGTTTTAAGGAAAAAATTATTTCTCAATAAAAAGTAAAACAAAAATTGTCATTTTTTTTTTGAAAAAATAGTCATATAGGCCCACTAAACCCCAAAAATTTTAGGAGTTTTTAGTGTTGTGGGCTTACTTTTTAGAGGCCTTTTTAATCATGAAATTTTTTAGCCCCTCCAACATGTGGTGGGCTGAAGCCCAACTAATAATGGATAATAATCTAAAAGGTTTAAAGGCTAAAAAGCCCAACTAACTATGCTTAAAATAAAAACTCAACTAATACTAATTCTACAACTAACTTATATTTAAATTATCTATTTAAGTACAACTAACTGATTCTAATTCTACAACTAACTTATATATTTAAAATAAAAGTCCAACTAGCTAATTGCATGCTCTATCAATATTCTTGAGAAATAATCGTTCATGATCCTTTTTATTTTTATTAATAATACAATGATTTGATTGATATTTATTCAACACAAAATATATATTTGTTTTTTATTTTTAATTTTATCAAACTAGTATTATTTCAATCATTATCTCAGTATATAGATAAGATGACTATAAACGTCTGTTTTTAAAAGACAATATATTTGATAGTTATAATTTTAAATATTTGTAAAATTTTAGTTTAGGATGAACGAAGGTCCAAATTAAAATTTCCCCTCAATTTTAATTGCAAAGGTCTACGATGAGAGAGCTAGAATTATAATGGATTATTAGATTTATGAAGAGGCAAGATAAAAATGAGATATGCAAATCAATAAATTTCATTGGGTTCATGAATTACCCAAAGTCCTTCATTGTAAATGAGGGGGCAAATCTTAAAGAGTCTCTCTAATGGCAAACTCAACATAGATTCATTAATTAGGGTCTATGTGTCACATCTTAAAGCAATTCATTTATTTTTTATCATTTAACTCTTAACAATCATATTAGCGGTCTCATAATTTTAATTTATACATTAATATTTTATTTATATTTTATTCTATTACAATTTAAAATATTAATTTAAATATTTCAATTAATATTATTATACATTATTTAAATTTAAATTTAAAATAAAATAAAATAGAACTTAAATTTTTGTAATAATAATAATAATAAAAATAAACTAACAGTCATTAATTAATAAAAAAAAAGTTAACGGTCATAAATTAATAAAAAAAAGTTAACGGTCATAATATTGAAGATGATAATTAATTTTTGTGTTTTGTTTGAAATTTTTGATGAATTTTTTGAAATTTTGCATAAAATAAAGATAAAATTGTTGACATTTTAAAACATAAAAGATCAAATTGTCACTTAAAATTAAAATAAAGGACCAAATCGGGGGAAAGAAAAAGATAAAAGACTAAAACGTTAACTGAAATTAAGTTAAGGGACTATATGTGGTATTTACCCTTTAAAAATTATCCAAATATCATAAATTAAATCATAAAATATTATAAACCAAAATACTTTCTAACTCAAAACATTTCAAGTGAACACTCGTTACAATACACATTCAAATATCCATAATAATATTTTATGAAGTTGCAAGTCTTACGACAATATTATTTGAGATCAGTAAAAACAATTTATAAGTTGCAAGTATAATTATAAAGACACAATTAATAAGATATAATTCTTAGTTATAAAGTCACAATTATTTAACTATTAATCATAATCAAATTCTTAAAAAGTTTGCAAACGTTTATCTTTTGATTTGATTATAAATATTGTAATGGTCCAATGATATTAATAGATATTAAAACATAAAGGAAAACAATTAATTAAACTAAATATTAATATAATAAATAAATAAATAAATAAATAAATAAATAATATATTTATATAAGTGCGGGTGCGGGGCGGATACTATAGTACCCGTACCCGTACCCATACCCGCTTAATTTTGCGGGTAATTACCCGTCCCCGTGCCCATATCCATTATGCGAGTTTTTACCCTACCCATTGTGAGTTTTATTTGCGGGTACCCACTGGGTCTGGGTCTAATTGTCATCCCTACTCTGACAAATGTATTTAACAACGGTTGAAGACGATCGATAGTGGTCTAAGTGTAGACCACCTCATGGAAGGCTTTAATAATGTCTACCAAAAATAAATAAGTAAATATACAAACAATATCAAAATTAAAAAAAGGATTGTAAATTCAATTATTTGATATATAATTAGAGTTGAAAAAAAGCTGTTTACTAAACGGTCCAAAGATAATTGCCATTAAGAATCTCTTCAAAATATTTGAAATTAAATTTATAGTCAAAATTGTCTGTAACTCATCACCAATAAATATTACTTCCTCCATCACATAATATGAGTTATTTAATCATTTCACCATATGTTAAAAAAGGTGTATATATAAAAGAAAAAATACTACTTTTATTAAATTATTCTTGTTATATGTTGGTACTTTATCAATGTCATAAATGCATAGTAAAAAATATTGTATTGAAAATAATGCAAATAGTATTAATTAAATAGTATAATTGAAATGAAAAAAAAAGTGCATTGAGAATTAAAAGAATAATTTATTTTGGGATATTTTTCTTTTTACAAATATGTCATTTATTGTGCGACAGAGTTTTGCAGAAAGCTCAACATGCATGTAAGGCAATCAACTGACCTCATAGAGCTACTAAATCTTTCAACCATGATTTCCATCTTACACAAAATCGAAAATATTTTGGTTACAAAGGAGAACATTTTGGATTAAATAGTGCACATGACTATTAAAAATCACTCTAATAAGATGTTTGACTCAGGTTAAGTAACACTATAATGAGTCCTCACTAACCTTCTCCATGCCTATAAAAGGAGCATCAAGATGGTGCAATCAATTCATTACTAAAACAATCATACTCGAGCAAACAAAACTCTTCAATCAAGCAAAAACTCTAACTCTCATATACTATATTCAAGGAGTTATTGTTTATAATCAATCTCAAACAAGTGTTGAGTAGATTATGCTCCTACAATATCTTATCATAACATCATTCAAAACTCAAGTCTACCTCTTTAGGTAGTTCGAGTATTTTGTAAAAATCCTTTTAGTAAATAAAATGTATCATGTAAAAATCCTTTCTAGTATAAAAGGTGAATGTAAAAATTATTTCAAGACTGAAATGTGAAAGTTGTAAATGATCAAGAGTAATCAAGAAAGATTGTGCGAAAAAAAGAATGTTCTTGCGTGAAGCACATTAGTGAAAAAACTCACAAATTGTGAGGATTAGACGTAGTCCACCTTGGGTAAACCATGATACATCATTGTGTGATTTTCTTATTTATATCCTTTATTATTTCTTATTCATTATCATTGATCACATAGAAATAATTTGTTTCATTTGTTTTTAACCAACCAAGAATATTTTGGATTTTTATGTGTAACCAAGATTGATCTTAAAAGTAATTAACATCATTAAAAAGAGATCACAATTCAAACTTCCCTTCCTACGTCAAGGTTCACAGTTTGGCAAACAATCCTTAACTAAACAAAATGGAGCTGATGATGCTTAGAAAACGAGAATGATGGACAAACTAGTGTTGTTATAAAAGGGCTATGGAAGTGAAGAGGTGCGAAAGGCAAAGTTGATGGACAAAATTAAGTCATCAAGTATGAAGTCAAAATATTGAAGCTTATTTTGACAATAAGATTTATATTTTGTTTTTTAAAACCATTGTTATGTGACAAAATAGTTTTAATGTGTTTATGTAGCATTGTTGCTGGAAAATATAAAGTATTCAATTTGATATATGAAATTTCTAACCTATGAGCAAATATGTCTCGAGAGGATTACAATTACAAAAAAAAAAAATTATCCACAAAGACATTTTATTTCTTTCAAAATGAACTAAATACCAAAATGTGGTAACAAATCTTGTTTAACTTTAAACAAGTGTCAATTAACAAGTAATTCGTATCAATTATGTCATCTAAAATATATGATAACATCATCCAAGTACGTGTCAAGTACGTCATCTAAATGTATCCAAAAGAGAGATTAATTTGTAACAAGTGTCAATACATCATTCAAAATATAGCAAAACATTAACAAGACAAAAAAAAAACATGATTCAAAATGTACATTTTCAACTGTTTCATTCTTCAAATATTGGCTCATATGCTTACTACTATGGATTTAGAGGTCGCATCCCATTATTTGAAATGAAATATATTAAATCTGGTTCATTTGTTCTTGAACTAGACTAAAGAAATAACACTATGATGGTTGGTGGTCTATGAGGTAGTACTATAATGGGTGGCGTTGCTCAAGTTAGTGGAGGTGGTAATGCATTCATGAGTGGTGGTTTAGGTCTCCTGATGGATGGCGGTGCATTCATGAATTGTGATTTAGGCCCTCTAATGATGGTGACCTTATACAAAACCCATCAGAGTATATAATTGGTCTTCTAAGTTTTTATGATTTAACCTGCAAAAATCAGAAACAAATGTACACATATCAGTCTATGAAATGGCTCACTTGCTAAAAATTTGGTCCCTAAAGTCATTAAAAATTGCAATATAGTCTTAGAGTTTTCATTCCTTTTAGTTCCTCATGCATCTACTTGGATAGATAACTCTTGGGACTACACTTGATCTTTATGAGTGGGTCTAGATTGTGAAAGTTGTATTTCAGTTTGGCTTTGCGCCTCAGTTTTGGGGAGAAAATTAGAGAAATTTGTGAGCAAGTCTTGAGATAATAAAAGGAAAAAAATAAGAGAGACAATTGGGGGAAAGGGGGAAACGAAAATGAAAAAAATTATCTTTTGTTGTAGCTAAAATATCACTGGAAGGGTGGTTGAATAAGGATATTGTTGTTTAAAAATTTTCTGAAGTGTTTTGAATCATTATCCTCTCTGAGAGGATGAGAATCCGGGGATATAAATTTAAGCCTTTAAATTTGAGCTGATTAAATGAAAAAGAAAGTATAGAGAATGACACACACAACTTTTAATGGATAAATATTTGACTTGTACAATTTCAAGGGTCAATTTGATGATTCACTTAATCTTGAAAATTTTGCATTGCATATGTGTAAATATGTATTCTTTAGGTATGATGGAAAATAATAAATTTTCTAGTAACCTTAAAAGTAAAAGTAGATGAAAAGTTGAAAATGAAAGTGTGAGAATTGGTAGGAAAAGAAAAGAAAATGCAGAGAGAAAAATTAGATGAAGAAGAAGGGAGAACGAAGATAACCTTGTAAAAGGTTGCCGATTGTTTACCAAGGACTCGTTTCACATGTTCAAGGAATTCTAGCCTCTAATTTTGATAGTTAGGATTATTACATAATAGATATATTGTTGGTTTGGCTCAATCCTCTCTTGCTAGTATTTCAGGTTATATCATGCAAATTATGGAGATCCCAAGTGATATATGCGATGAAGTAGAAAAACTTTTTTTTTAAAATTTTATTTGGGGTAGCACTTCAGACCAAAGAAAGTGTCATTTTTATCTCGTTGGATAAGATATACAAGCCATAAAATAAGGGTGGTTTAGGATTCAAGAACCTCTGCATTTTTAACAAAGCTTACATGTTCAAATTTGCCTAACAAGTTGTGGCAAAAAGGAATAAGTTGTTGATGAAAATTCTTCACGTCAAGTATGATAATGGCCTTATAAACATGTTACATATGATGAATAAATCAACCTTTTCGCATACTTGGAAATCTATCTGCAAAGTTTTGTCCCAAGTTGATAACAACATTCGATGGATTATTAGAGATGGAAATTATACTAAATTATGGAAAGAAAGTTGTATTCCTAATTGCAACAAGTTAGTTTCTAATTTCTCTCATATTTTTATGGTTGGTGAAGATAATTTTTCTGTTGAAAATTATAGTGTGGATGATGATTGGAATTGGCCTAACCTGAATAGTCTATTTCATGAATTTATCACTAGCAACTTTCAACATGTGCAACCTCCCACTCGTGGACCCTCATCTTTTGCTTATTGGTTACTAACAACAGACGACGTCTTGAGTTTCCGAACTGCTTATGAATTTCTTGTTGATAATCAACACGAATTATCCCTTTTTAAGGAAATATAGAAAGGTCTATCAAAAATGTACAAAACGCTTTGGAAAATGGTTTGTTGAAAACTTCTTACTAACGTGGAACGATAGCACTATGGCATAAAGAGGAAAAAAAATAGGGAGAAGAGAGAAAATACTAACTCTGTTGCATGTCTTTCTCAAGCTTCCTCATTCCATCATCTATCATAGAAACAAGCCCCACATCCATATTAAAGTAAAAAAGGACCAAAGAGAAAGAGTGAAAAGGAGAAATATGAGAAAAGGAATGTTAGGATTTCAACATAAGAGAAGAAGTTTAGAGTTCTTGCATATTGAAAAGGAAGATGGAAACTTGAAAAAGAGCTAGGGTTCCGTTTGTATACGAAGGAATTAGAATAAAACTTTTAGGTCTCAAATATTTTTCTAAGTTAACATAAAAAATTTGTCGTTCTCTTTTTGTACTATGCAACTTATTTTATTAAACTATATTTATAAACTAAACATCTTAAGTTTCCCAAAAAAATTGTTGTTTATTCAAATTGCACATCATTTGATATTTTATTTAAATTGTCAAAGTTAGGGTGTTTTATGCAAAAATAATTATGAGCTAAGTTAAAATGAGTATAGAAGAAGCAACACAAATTGGTTTTGAGGGAAATCAATTGGATTTGAAAGCTTACTTTTAGTACTTTTTTACTGTAAATTGTTATAAGTTTATATTACCTTTACAATTTTTTGTTTATTTTACGAAGTAGATTATTATGTTTTATAAGTTCTTCTACATTAGTTATCTTGAAATATCTATAGCTTGAGCTAGAGAACTCTTTTTTGAGTGAAATCAATTGGATATGAAAAAGCACATATAGTAATATTATCATGTTAAAATTTATAATTTTACTAAATACATAAATCACACAGTAGTATTATAAACAAAGTTGCTTTACCGACTCATTTGCCTCTAATCCCATTTCGACTCTATTGAATATGACTTAGTTAAGTTACACCAATTGATTGGCAGTCGGATCTTATTCGGTCGTGCATCACCGATAAATAATATTGTATTCGACTTTAGCATGACCCACATTATACGATATTGGTCATAACGAGTGTCACACAATGGAAGATATTAAACTTATATTTAATTTTAGGGATTGTTATTAGAGGATCTCACCGATTTTACTATCTCATACAAATGTCTCTTACCATGCATGTATGTATACTCTTATAATTTAAAACACATACACACACACACACACACACACATATATATATATACATGTATATATATAGCATGTTAACATGCATCACATACAAAATATATAAGACTATGTAATATAGTTATGGGCCACCTAACTCGAAAGGAAAACTTAACTAAATATAAATTACGAGTCTTCGGTCTTTAATGGGCTTAAAGCCTATAACTCCTCATGTTGGGGTCGTAGTGACTTCAATTCGAATGACTACTCATTATGGTCGAATGAGAAAATCTAATGATACCCACACCATAATTATGTAGTATTCTCATGGTGGGTTATTCCAGTATAAACATTACTCTTGATAGTTATACATATGTGAAGACTTAATATCTCATATTCATGACATGTGAGATGTGATCATCAATCTACTCACGTGATAGTCTTGATGTATTATTATCGTCATAAATAACAATAGTACTTTGACTACGAATATTTTAAAAAGATCCTATATAGTAAACTTCCACAATATCGGTTAACACTCCATAATAACCATTATCTATTGTCTCGTTGTCACCTCCTTGAACAGATACACCATAATTTGTTGTGCTCATAGGATAATTATGGTCTTTTGTATTAAACTAATTATAATCATTTACGTAATATATTGACCATTTATTGACTTTTTTGTTGGGCCCCACGCCAAAACTCCTCAAAAAGTTATCTTCAACTTGATTTTTTTATACCCATTTTGAAAATGGTGAAATTAATTTCACCTAATAAGAAAAATGGGTAATATTATGAAATTAGGAAGATCAAGTTCACCATACATATTCTTTAAACCAATGAGGAAATGATTTAAAGATTTCCTTGTCAACTTCTAAGTTGCTTACACCAAGTTCTTGTAGCAAATTTACATATATGATACAATATATTCCTATGTTAGGCAACTTTATTATTTTTCAAAGATATCAATAACTAAAAGAAGAACATATAAAAGTGTTTATGACAATAATGGCTAAACTTTTGGACATTTTATAAGAACATATAATTGTGCAATTTTCATTTCCTTTTCATCTAAGAAACGTGGGACGCATTTTCTTGAAGGACGTCCAAGATAATTAAATATTGATAGGGTTGTGCAACAAAACAACCTTCACCTCCATCATCATTTTGTGACACTATTGTCCTCCTACATGGAACATCAGGTGGATAATAGTACGATGCAAATGTAGAGGTCTCCTCCATTAAGTATGTTTCACAAATAGAGCTCTCAATAGCAGTTGTGTTGGTGACCTTGTCTTTTAAGGTACAAATAAAGTATTTTAAGAAATTAATACAATAAGTACTGCATGGTAATAATTAAAAACATTGATAGATGATCCAACTTTTCCAATAGATACATCCATCGATATTGCACAGGACCACCAACTCTAGCTTCAAATGGAAAATGAATTGGAAGATGCTCGATAGAGTCAAAGAAACTAGGGGGAAATATTTGTTCAAGCTTGCTCAAAATGATTGAAATGTTTTGCTCCATTACACATATATTATCCTCTTTTAGTAAAGGCGAAGTAAGCTCTCGAAAGAATTGAACTTTGTAAGTGTGTTATAAATAGGTTTAGTAGAGCTTTGAATGCAATTGGGAGCAAGCGTTGCAAGAACACATAACAATCATGACTTTTCATTCCAAATAACTTTGCTTATCGCATATCAACACATCTAGACAATGTAAAGGCATACCCATCTGGTAACTTCAGTTTTTTTATCTACTCGGACACAAATAATCTTTGTTGTTTTGTTAATGCGTAATTTGCTTTCGACTTTTTTAGCTTTCCCCCTCCACCATCTTGTAGCTCTAAATCTTTCCGCCTATAAATATCTGCCAAGTCCAGTCTTGTATTAAAAGTGTTCTTCGTCTTGCCCTTGGTGTCTATTATTGTATACATCATACTGAGAAACACATTTCTCTCAATATGCATGACATCTAGATTATGTGGGAGAATATTTGTTTTCCAATATAGTAACTCCCAAAAGATGTTTTTTTTGTCCAATTGTGAAAAACTCCATACCCCGACAAATTATCATATGGAGGTCCAATTATGCTTGGTAAATGATTGACCATTTCCCATATTTCTTCAATTGTCAACCTTTGTGGGGGAAATATTGTCTCATTTTTCCTCTTCGTAAAATAATTCTTATTCCTTCTGTAACAATGATCAAAAGGCAAGAATTGTCGATGCTAGTAAAAAATTGTAGTCTTTCCACTATGTTGAAGGGTGAATGCTTTTGTATTCTCTATACTTATTAGACAAGCAATTTTTCCCATTGTCATCCAACCAGACAACATCCCATATGTAGAGAAGTCAGTAATTGTCCACAATAAACAAGCTTTCATGACAAAATTCTGCTGTAGAGAGACATCATAAGTCATCACACCAGAATTCCACAAAAGTTTAAGATCATCTATAAGTGGCTGCAAGTACACATCAATCTTTCCTTTTGGATTGGAAGGGAGAAGAATTATAATGGTTAAGAATAAGAACTCTCTTCTCATGCACATCCAAGGTGGAATATTGTAAGGAGTAAGAATTATTGGTCAACATGAATATGTCCTACCTGTTTTATCGAATGATGGAAATCCATCAACACACAACCCTAGCCTCACATTTCGAGGGTCCATTGAAAATTAGGGATATCTTTCATCAAAATGTTTCCATGCCTCTCCATCAGATAGATGTGATAAATAGCCTGAATCTCTTATATTATCACAATGCCACCTCATTTGGCTTGTAGTTTGCACTGACGAATAAAGTCTTTGAAGCCTTGGGATAAGAGGGAAATACCACATCTTTTTGAAAGGAACTTCTCTAACCTTATCATTTCTAATGACACTTTTGTAAATTTTATACTACGAAGATTTTTATCATTAGGAAATTAATATACTATACATCCATTTGGGCAACAATGAATCTTTGCAACCTAATCCAAACCTTGTATTACAGTAGAAAGTTCAGAATAATTTTCATAACCATTATACAAGGGAGAGAGAGAGAGAGAGAGAGAGAGAGAGAGAGAGAGAGAGAGAGAGAGAGAGAGAGAGAGAGAGAGAGAATGCAAATCTATTAATGGTTCAGGAGCTTGAAATGTATTTCCCACCATCGTTTTTTGATATAATGGTTCACCTTGCTGTTCATCTGGTTAAGAAGACACAACTTTGTGGGCCAGCTTATATGAGATAGATGTATCCGATAGAACGATATATGAAAATATTAAAAGGGTACGTAAAAAGTAGAAGTCGACCAGAAGGTTGTATTGCTGAACGATACATTGTTGAAGAGGCTGCTGAATTTTGTACTGAATATCTGTCCAGTGTTGAATCCATAGGGCTTCCCATGTCTCGTCATTCGGGAAGAATATCAGGAGAAGGGATAATTGGAAGGAGATTACTGACTATATCAAGGACAGAATGGGAGCAGGCACAATTGTATGTTCTGCACAATGATGTTGAGGTTCAACCGTATGTTACAATACACATGGATCAGTTATCTCGTTTGAACATGAATAGGAATCAAAATTGGATAACTCGAGAGCACAATCGAAGTTTTATAACATGGTTAAAAAATCACATAAAGTCAAAATTTGATATAGACCCCGAATCAATTTCAAAGAGATTGAGGTGGCTAGCAAATGGTCCGAGCTTACATGTCTTTTCTTATACTGTTATGTTATTAACGACTACACATTTTATACCAAAGAACAAGACGATCAGACCACTATGCAAAATAGTGGAGTCACTCTCGTAGCTGAAGCGATGCATGTCTCAAGTGCAAAAGACAAAAACCCAATATATGCAAATCTATCATATTTTGGGGTTATCGAGCGCATATGGGAGTTAGACTACACAATGTTTCGTGTTCCCATATTTGGTTGCAAGTGGGTCGATAATAATAATGGCGTTCAGATTGATGAGTCAAGATTCTTGCTTGTCGATTTTAATAGGGTGGGATACAAAGACGAGCCTTTTATTTTAGCGTCGCAAGCTCAACAAGTGTTTTATGTCACTGATCCTTCTGATGATAAATGGTATGTTGTCCTATCGACCAATAAAATAAGTGATGATAACAATAATGATGAAGATGTTGTTAATGATCTTTTATTTGCAACATCACAACAACCACATGAAATTGATTCAACTGATGATGGTTTATATCTTAGAGATGATCATGATGAGGGAATTTGGATTAATCCATCGTTTCGTATTGTAAATGGACAAACAAATGTGAATTCCACCAGGAAAAGAAGAAGAGCATCTTAATGTACATGTTTAATTGTTTTATATAAGCCATGCATGTAATCTGAATTATTGTGATAAATATGAATGTAATCTGAATTATTGTGATAAATATGCATGTAATCTGAATTATTGTGATAAATATATATGCATGTAATTTGAATTGAGTGTTTTATACTAATATGGCAGAATATGCGCTGTAAAAAGCTTTAAAAATAATATTCATCAGACACCTCACGTGACTATCTCTAACAGGATTTTCTTCAAACACCTTGTACGCATCATGGGAATCCCCAAAAACACATTGTTAACAAAAACATCAGACTCAAACCCATTTTTCGCAACATGACAATGAACCTGAATACCAAGTTTTGATTTAAGATGGAAAGGGAATGTAAAGAGATAAAAAGGGTGTTGAGGTGGAGATTGAATTGTGAAAGAGTAAGCTTTGATGTTTGTGAAGAAGATGCATAAAAGGAGAAGAGTTTGGTGAAGAGGAAGAGTACTACTCTGTGGGTTTTGCATGTTGAGCTTATTTTATTTTTAAAAGAGGCCTTTTACAGCACTCATTTAAAAAAGCGTTGTAAAAGCCCTTGAAAAAAACATTCATATAACATAATAAAACAAGGAGGTCTATTACAGCGCTTGTTCAAATAAGCGCTGTAAAAGACTCTTTTAAAAATAAAATAGAGAGACCTTTTACAGCGGTTATTTAAACAAGCGCTGTAAAAGGCTTTAAAAAAACATTATATAACATAATAAAACAATGATGTCTTTTACAGCGCTTATTGGGAAAAGCGCTGTAAAAGAGCCTTTTAAAAAATTAAATAAGGACGCCTTTTAGAGCGCTTTTGGAAGAAGCGCTGTAAAAGGGTTATAAAAAAGTGTTGTAAAAGGGTTTTATATATAACAGTAACCGCTTCAGTTTCCTCTTCATTACGTAAATTTCACTATCATCTCAACCTTCATTGTTCTTCTCTTCTTTTGCAAACCCTATAATTCCGTCCATTACGAACTGTATTTCCACGATCATCTCCTTCATTTCGAACCTTATTTCCATCCAAGATCATCTCTCCCATTGCACACAATATATTTTCATTGAAATACGTAACCCTCATTACGTATTTCTTCAAACCGTTTTTCTGTGAACCATATTTCTGTAAATTTCTGCGTTCCCTCTTTTCTTCCCATTTCATCTTTCTTCGAACCATTATTCAGGTATTGATGTTATTAATTTTTTGTAATCATTAAAATGCATGTTGAGCTTGTTTAAGATATACTGATACATGTTGAGCTTGTTTATAATAATGCATGATCATGTTGAGCTTGTTGATGTTATACTAAACTGCATGTTGAACTTGTTGTAGTTAAATGGATACAAACAAAGATTTAGAATGTCAAAATGAAGAAGTTGACACCACTAAGACTAAAACTTATGAAAATGAAGTCAAACGTGGTGCAACTATAATGCAAAAAGTGATTAAAGCAAGGAGCAATGGCACCAAGTTTGAGGTTAATACTATACTATACTCTGTTTGCTGTGTATTTTTTTTTATCTTTTTTTAATAACATGTACTTACTATATGAGTTTATTAGGTTGGCTGGAATGAGAGTGGTCAGCTAATTGACCCCAACAACTCTATGTTTGTAAGCTATATTGGGGCTGTTGTTCGTCAAAATGTCCCAATTACAATTGACGATTGGAGAGATAAGGCGTTGAAGGATGCCAAAGATATTATATGGAATGACATTCAAGTAAATTTTTTGATCCACTCTTTTGTCATTTATAATTTTTTTCGTTGAAATACTTATAATTTTTTTCATTGCAGACAACTTTTGTTCTTGATGAGGGGCAAAAGTCTTATGTTTTGAGAGTTGCTGGGAAGATCCATCGTGGATTTAGATCCCATCTCTCTAATTTCTATCTAAAAGATAGAGAAGGAAACACAAGTGCTGAACCTCCAAAAATATATCAACATTATATATCAAATGATGAATGGAGAGCATTTGTTTCCAAACGTTCTGACCCCGCGTTTGTCGTAAGTGATTAATTTATTAGCATTTGTGTTTTATTATTCATATTCGTAGCGTATTTTAAATTTTTACACAATTGCTATTTTTTTTATATAGAATATTAGTAAGGCAAATCGCGAACGGGCAAGCAATCCAACACACCCATACAAAAAATCACGTATGGGATATGCACGCCTTGATCAACAACTTGTAAGTAATTAAACATCACTTTTATATAATGAAGTAATTTGTATTATAAACTATAGTGTGTAACTAATTTGTATTATTTTGTTTATGATCTTAACGAATAGCGAAAAGACACCCAAGCCGATCAACCCTTGGGTCGTCATATCTTATGGAAGGAACCGCGTGTTAACAAAGACGAAGTGGTTGATAATGAAAATGTCAAAAAAGTAGTAGAACTTTGTGTAAGTATATTATCATTTTAATATTTTTTAATATTGTATTTTAAAAATGCTATTGAACTTATCTTTTTAATGTTACATGTATTTTAGGAGATTATCGAACAAAGTTCTGAAAATCCGGAGGGCAACAAGGATACTTGCAGGGACAATCTTGGTAAAGTGTTTAATGTCCCTGAGTATTCCGGCCAAGTTAGGGGGAAATGATTTGGCGTGACTCCCAAAAGCTTTTTTCCTCAAGAGAAGCGCCAAAAATCTTCTAACGAGGAAGTATTAGAGAAGCTCAGATTCCTATCAGAGCAAGTGGCACTCTTGGTGAATACGAATAAAGACAAGCAACTTCCGGATTAGCTCCAACGTGAAATACAAAATGAGAGTAAAACCGCGAGTTGCAATGTCGGTTTGAAAAGTATTCCCGAGGTAATTAATTACTTACTTTCTTATGTAATTACTTATGTATTAAAAAAACTTATATATAAACCGTACTTATGTTTTAACTATTGATTTAGGGTGTCACTCCATGTGTCCTATACTTGTCCTCGCCTACTCGTCGGAAGGTGGGAAAAGGAAAATTGTACAATACTTCGGGAGAAGTATTGCACAATACTTCGATTCCTGCGGGCCATGTCAAAGTATCGCCTATTGTTGCTTTTGAACCAACTGCACCGTTGCCCATACCAGACAATGATGGAGATATGCAGTTATTAGGCGACGCTATTGGTAGTTACGTGGCATGACCCACAAACCTTGTTGCCCTCGATAAGGTATATTTAATTAATTGAAATGTATGTTTAATTCATATGTATATTTAATTGCTGATTTTTTTCCGCTCCTAACTTTAATTTCCGCTCCTAACCTCAAAAATTGGAGGTTAATAGAGCTGCCAAATCACAAAGGCCGGAGGGTAATAAAGCTGCCAAGCTTGCCGCAAGAAAAAAAAACAGGATCTGGGAAAATCGGTCGCTGCTGCTGCTGCTCCTAATAAAAGTCAGCCATGCCTTGGTAAATACGGGGCGTGTCTTGACATCGAAATAAAAAGGAATATGGGAAACAGCGACGATTCGCGCATCGTACACATGAATAAAGATATATTCGGAGATGAGTATGTTGAATATCTCGGAAAGGAGCACATATACGAACTTCTCGAACATAAGGAGCTTAGTGCTACTGTAATGAGCTTGTACATAAGGTAAAAAATACTTTTAATAGCATTTATTGGTAATTAATCTAGTTTAAAATTTTCATTGAAGGTTTTTGTATGAGAAGGTCGTGTGCACGAGGAAATTGTCAAATAAATACTCATTCTTGTCTCCGCATAAGATGTCGATGTGGAAACTCGATCCATAAAATGTAAAGAAATACATTGTAAATATGTTATTAGGAAATATAGAAAAGGATAAATTGTTCTTCGCACCATATAATTCAGAGTACATAATTTTATCTTTTTTAATTGATGAGAATTTAATTTATTAGTTGTGTATAAACAAAATTGCTTAACCAATTTTTTTGTTGTTGTAGGGCACATTGGGTGCTATTTGCAATCAATGCGATCTCTGAAGTTATATACTATTTGGATCCCGTGCATGGCAATTACAACAATCACTCCGAAATAAAGACTATGCTCGACACGTAAGTAATATTCATTTATTTCTTACATATATATATATATAAATAATGTGTTTGTTCATGCTATAATAATCACATTTATTCATTCGATAGTGCCTTAAAAGTTTTTCGAGCTCAAAGAGGTGCTACAGTGTCGAAGCAAAAGTCTAATAACATTACATGGATCCCAATAAAGTGCCCTCGTCAAACAAACAACATCGACTGTGGGTACTACGTATTGAGATTCATGAAGGAGATTGTTGATAAGAATAAAACTATTATCCTAGAAACGGTACGGTATTTTCATTATATAATTTTCATATATAAATTATCTATATATTTGATACTAACTTAATATAATATGTTCAATTTTTATATTGCAGTACTTTGACAATTCCAGTCCATCATATTCTGAGGAAGATCTAATGGAATTAAAGGAAGGCTGGTGTCAGTATGTGCTTGACATGAAAATTATTTGATTTTCTGGGACATAGCTTGCTGCTGGGCAAGGGATCTGAATATTATATGGTAGCTAGTGCATATTATGTATATTCTGTTAGTTATTATATGTATATGATCATAGGACACAATATATGAACATGCATATGGATCTGAATGTAGTTAATTAGGTTGTAAATTAGGTTATATATATGTATCTGAATGTAGTTAATTAGGTTGTAAATTACAGAGTTACAGTGTTACATATATGTTAATTAAGAGTTCTGTTTTCTGTTCTACTGATTGTGTGAACTACTTATGGTATTTGAATATGTTTTGTTGTTGTGTGCACTGATTGTGAACTAATTTTGGATCAAAATAATTTTGGATAAAAAGATAAAAGACAGCGCTTTCTAAAAAAAATGCCATAAAAAGCTAAAAAGCGCTTTTCATTTCAAATATTTAATTTACAGCGTTTTTTTATAAAAAAAAAAAGCATATTTTACAGCGCTTTTTTGAAAAAGCGCTGTAAAATGTGGTTGTAAAGCGCTATAATTCATATGTTGGGTGTACATTTTACAGCGCTTTCTTAAAAAAGTGCTGTAAAATGTACACACAAAAGCGCTGTAAAATGTAGACCCATAATTCATATAATGGGTGTGCATTTTACAGCGCTTTTATTAAAAAGCGCTGTAAAATGTGCATAACAAGCGCGCATTATATTTACATGATTTATAGCGCTTTTTTAAAAGCGCTGTTGTATCTTTTACAGCGCCCGATTCCACAACGCTCTTTTTTTTGAAAAAGCGCTGTAAATGAATTAAAAAAAGCGTTGTAAAATACAGTTTTTCGCGTAGTGTATATTGGAACCGACACTTTCCTTTGTAACATTTCTTACCAACTTAAATGTAAGAATACATGGTTTGAATTTATTTTTTCCCCTGTGATACTCGATTTTAGTAGCTTTAAGTCATTTTCTTATATAGACCATTAATATAGTTTCATTTTGTGACTATAACTAACCAACATCTCATGAATTTAAGCCCAACTATTTTTCCTTTAAGCTCATTCTAGTCCTATTGAATTCGATTTAGTTAAGTTACAACTAATAGTTGGGAGTCAGATCTTATCATGTCGTGCATCACTAATATAAAATAGTGTACTCACTTTTAGTATGACTCACATTCTACAATATTGATTTTAACGAGGGCCACGCATTGGAAGACATTAAATTTAATATTCAATTTGAGGGATTGTTATTAGGTGATCTTCCTGACTTTTATATTTCATACAAACATCTTTTAACATACATGTATATACGCTCTTATAATTTAAAATGTATAAAATATATATATAAAATATGCTAACACACATCTTATATATAATTCATCATATATAAAATATATATGATTAGATAATATAGTTATTGTCACGTTACACGAAAGACAAATTTAACTAAATATAAATTCCAAATTTTCGATCTTTGAGTGTACTTTTTAAACCTTGTACGAGGGTACCTCCCGTCATCGTGAACAATTACAACTTATATATTACCTAAAAAATTATATTATCATGACACACCTATATATTACCTAAAAAAATATATTATCATGACTTATAGGTTGGATCTTAAATTAAATAAACGTTAAACACCTTAAGACCATAATTATGCACCTCTAATAATTAATCAATTAAAATTAATTATTTCACATATTAATAATAATAATAATAATTAAATGATTTTCAACAAAAATTCAAATCAAATTAATATCACATATTGAATCTTAGATTTGAATATTAAAATTGATTAAAATTCAAAATTAAGGATATTCCAAGATTGAATTCCAACATTCACGAAATTGGGAATTAATAATATCACAAATTTTCGGTCTACTTGAAATCACTTCTATAACAATTCTTTCGATCAACGTGTAAGGCTTTTGGTAGTTTGACGTTATGTTATTTTCAGGTGAAATTTATAACTGTAAAATTTTAAACGTGGTTTTTTGGAGTTAAAAATACTAATCACGAGAATTTTAAAGAACGTGCTACTTGTTTCAGCTCATATAAAATATACGAAAATTTTCATACCTTTTTAGGTGTTATTAATGGTGAAAATTTTGTTGATAAATTATAAATTTAATTTTATAGATTTCAAATACAACTAATAATTTTACTATTTCCGAAACTTTAAAACAATTCAGCTTACCACTAAATTTTTTATTCTAGTTCTTAGAATGGTCAAAGACAGTAGGAAGATTGGAATATATTTTCAAGTTAAGAATATTTTGTCTAAAAATAATTTAGTGAAATTACGGGTGAAATATTATCGGTAAATATTTTATTATAATATTAAATGTTACAATTAAATTTATGTGTCACTTGATTTGCATTAGAATAAATATTTCTTGAAAAACATATAGTGATGTAACATTAAATAAATAGTGAAAAAATGTGCAAATCTATTTGGTCGGTGGTGGCTGCAAGCCTCTATCGACATTTCGCTGTTCTCCATATTTTACTTTGTTTATTTACTATTTAGGACATGTATGAATTATTTGTGAGTATATTTGTTAAAAGTTTCAGTTTCAGTTTCAGTTTCAGTTTCAGTTTTATGTTTTGGATTTTTGACGAAAGTGAAAATTTGGTGAGTTTTGTTTATGGTGTTTTCCGTTTGTTCTCTTGAATCTGGGTTACTAGATTTTTTTTTAATTCTAAACCGTTGAAATCCAATCAAACAATGAATATGTTTTTATTCTTATAAAATTTCAAGTTTCAACTTTAGTTCTTATAAAACAAAAATATAATTTTTAATTCTAATAAAATTATTTAATAAATAGTTTTAGTCTGTATTAAAATAAAATATGTTTAACTATTATTCAACTTTAAAATTAATAATTTTTTATTAGTATGTTTAAAATATTATAAAAAGTTCAACTACATAAGTTTAAATTTTTTAATTTAAAATACTTAAATATAAATCTTCAAATGTTAAAACTCATGATAAAA
>JBBPBR010000004.1:5116011-5139302 GCA_037974775.1 Cicer pinnatifidum
TAAAAAATAGTTTTTTTATTTTTAATCATATTTCAGTTTGCATGTCACGCATGAGTTTAAATTAAATAATAATCAATCGATAATAAAATATTATTATCTCAAAAATCAGAGAGTTAAAACAAAATAAAATTCCTTACACCTTTTAAGAGAATTAATTAATCATATATAAATAAGAAAATAATTATTCTCCAAAATAAATTAATTGTATTCTCTAAATTATACTTCATGAAAACTTATTCCATAAAAAAGTTGCTGAAAATATCATTTAAATTAATAAAATATATTGTATAAAAATAGTATTAAATATTATATATAAAATTAATTAAATTTTGCTAATTTTTATTTAGATTTTAAAAGCGTGAAATATTGTTCATTTAAAAAAATTGCAAATTATATTTTAAAAATTATTTTACCAAACATTTTTTAAAATTTTAAATAAAGAATGCTAATTAACCTTATTATCTGAGTTACATTTTAAAATGTAATGGTAATAACTAATAAGTAACATATAAATGAATAAATAAACTGATTATGATAATAAATTGAGAGTTTCTTACTATCACACTTCAAGCCACGAGGAAGAGGTCTGCCACAATATTTGAAACAGTACATCACTTTGTTCCAATTAATCAAATCCGCATAGGTTTCAGGAGTAGGACTTAAAGCTGTTTTCCATGACACAAATTTATGAAGGTTAAAAATACTAGAGAAAACAAATCAAAAGAAATAGAGTGAGAGAAAAATATAGAAAAAAATAGACAAATGAAAGTTAAGAATCTTATTCTGTATAACTACTTTTAGATAATTATTTTAAAAAAATGTATTATCATATCATATTGATTAAAAAAAAGTTTACTTCGGATAAAAAAATTATGTGTGTATATATATAGTATTAGTAATTTAATATTATAGTTGGTATTTATTTTTTAAAATCAAAATTAATTTGATAAAGTATCAAATATACATTAAAAGATTGTCAAAAACATTTATTAAAAGAAAATATTTAATAAATCAAATGTGAAAAAACAGGGGAAAAACAGTGTTTGGGAAGAGAAAACAAAACGTACTTAGTTTTCGACTGAGTCCATTCTTGCAGACACATGGTACGTTGGCAGTTTTCATGATAGCACAACATCTAGGACTAGGGTTTATTTGTGCTCCAAGTTTTTGCACGTAAACCATGCACTCAATATTCAACCCTTGAATGTCATTTTCACAATTCTCTGCATTCACATATTGGTAATGGCATAGAGACATTGCAAGCATTAATGCCAATAACCATATAGATTTGAAATTAGAACCCAACATTTTTTCTTGTTTTTTATTTACTCTTTTCCCCCCTCTAGACTGGATGTGAGATTGGTGTATGCTTGAGGGCTTATTTATATTGAGATTTAGGAGGAGAGATAAATTCGAAGTGCATTAAATATGGACTTAAATGTGATACATTTTTTTAATTATTATTATTATTATTGAAAATTAAAAGTGATTTAATATACAAAAATTATATGTGAGACTCATTATATACAATACATTTTTTTTTTATTAAAAATACTGATATTTTACTAATCAAATTAATCAATAAAGTACATAAAATATATATATAAATTCAACATCATTAAAAATAAAAAAGATGAATCTACGAATATATTTACTACGAACATATTTACATCGTCATAATAATCATGATTGTATTTATTGTTTAATTTATTTAGATAGATATGTAATGTTATTGGTATTATTTTAAAATTTAAATAAATATTTGTTTATTACTTTTTCGTTTACCTAAAACGTTGAAGACTGCTAAAAAAATATATAAAAAAATGGATTAAATAAATTATTTGAAATTAAAGTACATTTTTTATATAGAATTTTACATGACTACATATATTCATTTCTCTATGAACATTTATTGTCACCTAAATTATAGAGTAAAAATAAATTATTAATATATTGAACATTTGACATAAACGATGTTTTTGTAAATTAATATGTATGATAAGAGTAAGTTGTTAAAATAATATAACACTTTAAGAATACAATAATGATGCGGAAACGGTTAAGAATCCATATGAGAAAAATAAATTTTGAGAGAATAAAAGGAAAGTCAGAGAAGGAAATAATGTGAATGGTGGACAAAAATAATAATTAGGGGGGGGGGGGGGATAGGTCAACATCCAAGATTTGGGGAGGCACAAATTGATGGCCACTATAACAAGAACAATCACCAGGTGATCCGAGGTAACAAAGTGATAGATGGGAGTAATCATGAGGTCAATGTAACACTCCGATTTTTAACAGCGCGAATGTATTTTTTTTTTTTTACAAAACAAATTCATAAAAACAAAGAAATAAAGAAGTAAATACATTTGGATAAATATTTAAGTCATAACATAAAGACAAAGTCAACAAATATTTACAAGCAGCGGAACAGTTTTTGAAATAAAAATCCAAAGTATTCAAACATCAAAATACACCGGGGCTTTGAGGCCTATCAGACATAGCTCATACCCCTGGGTATTCTCGGCAGACCTGTACAAAAGCACTGCCCCAAGAATTTGAACTTCCCCACGTCACATCAAAAAGTGGAACATGGACCCATCAAAAGAAAAGACATCAAACAGTTTAAGCATAGATACAATCTTCCAAAATGAAATAAATACAATCACAAAAGAAAGACATCTAGTCATTATACAACCACCTAATCTGATCATGCTACAAAACTATAAAACCCGGGTGATCTCCCAGCTCCCCGCAAGATCCTCTTGACACAACTTCGGTCAGGTATGACTAACTACTTTTCCATCTCCAGGGTACTAACCGGTAGGATGACTCTGGTTCTCATCTGAGGGCAAATCCCAGATTTTCACAATAATTATAAAGGTCACCAACCGAAATTAACAAATATCACATAGCAAAATTCTTATATTTTCAAATGCTCAAAAGAACCTTTCGTCTTAGCATACTCCTCGAAAGGGTTTTCATATGTCCCAAAATGCATAAACAATGTCGAAAAATAAAGTTTTGACAAACTGCATTGTCGTAGCTGGATACAATTGCGAAAATGGAGGTTTTCAATTCTAAAATGGCTCTAAATCAATCAACACTTGAAACATTAATATTATCAATTATGAACACATAATTAACACCAAATTAATCTCCACAAATTCACACCTCAATCACACATCGAATATTCGTAACATCAATTATGAACACATAATTACATCAAAACTTAATCAGTCCAACTTCACACCTCAAAGCAATTACGGCAAATCACAACAACAACTGGATATGTATACACAATCATCATAGTATAACAAACATGACTCACGTGTCAAGCACCCTAATGCAATGTGTATATGCCAAAATGCATGAATCCGGAATTCCAAACCAAAACTCTCCTCGAAGGGCGTAAATCATAATTGTACCGCCTATCACAGACCAGTACTAATTACCGAGGTGCCACCTATCACGGGTCAACACGGTTTACTAAAAAGCGTAAATCGTAAACGTACCGCCTATCACAGACCAGTACTGTTTACTGAGGTGCCACATATCACGGGTCAACACGATTTACTAAAAAGCGTAAATCGTAAATGTACCGTCTATCACATACCAGTACTGTTTACCGAGGTGCCACATATCACGGGTCAACACGATTTACTAAAAATGTGTAGTCTATCACAGACCTACACGACGCGAAAATCCCAGCAAGGATAAGATGAACCAACAGATCACATGGCATCATCTCGTGGCCCATCACACTCACCACTATCACCATCGTCCCATCGCTGTTACCATGTACTATGAAATGCATGAGCATACTCTGACTCTTTTCACCATAATCATTAAGTAAATGCAGCTATTAAAAGATTCCTCATTTTTAATACTCATTTAACACTAATGATTTTTCAAATACAACACAGAGCATACTCAAACATATTTTTTCGCACCAATTTAAATTTCCACAACCACACATAAATCACATCTCCAAATTCCATCCACACCTAAATTGAATTAAATTCAATTTCCACCAAGTCATACATAAATTTCATCTCAGAAATTCGTAATTTTAATTATGAACACATCAATTTCACCTAACATGAATCACCAAATTTTCCAAACATTAATCACCATATTCAATCTCCAAAATTTTCAACCATAAATCACCACAACAACATTAATATATCAGAGTTCTCCCCACCGCTAACTCGGTGTCAACGATCTCGATTCCTTTTCGATACTCAAGGAGATAACTACATAAATGAATATTTATAACAATTTGTTCACAATAAAACTAATCCAAACACAACAAAATTCCCAAAATTAAATATTTCTCACACACCAAATTTTTAAAACCAAATAACCTATATTATTTAGTTAAAACTCAATAAAACAAATATTGTCTAAATTTCAGATACATACACTCGACTATTAAAGCACCAAAATTTTTGAGTTAATAAAATACTCTAATCTTTTTTTCATTTTAAACTCAGTTCAAGAGTAATTAAAATAGTAACATTTTAAATTCTAACCCTTTTTAATTTCAATCTATCTTTTTACTCAAACTCTTTAACTTAGTTAAAATTTGAACTTTTTTTACAACTTTAACAACACTAATTTTTTTGTAAAATTTCAATTTCAATTCAAACTCATCTATTTGAAAATAACTCATTAAGTAACTCAAACTCATCAAATTTAATTACCGCCAATTCACACCAACAACAATCAATTCAATTCCACAACACACATATAGTACCTCAATTAAATTTCAACAATTCAAACCTAACTCACTCAATTTCAAAACTCCATATTTTTACACATAAACCACCAAATTTCATCAATTCATTTTCCACAAAATCCGAAAATATATCACATATAAAAAAATTCATAACAATAATTATGAACATATAAATCACATCAAATATCGATCACCATAAACCACACCTCAAATTTAAATTTCACTAAATCGCACATAATCGCATTAAATTCAATTTCTACAAATTCACACATCAAATTCATCAAATTTCTTTTCCACAAAATCAAAATAATGTCCTAAATGCAAACTAAAAGTTTGGAAGGAGCCCTTACCTTCGTTGTAGCTTTAACAAATGATTACGGCACTGCGATTAGTTCTAGTAAAATTTAAGTTCGTGACGTCGCATCAAAAACTAGCGCACTGGCACCGCAACGTGGCAATCAACAACTTTCCCTTCTGTCACTTTTCAAAAGGGAGCTTAGATCTAGAAGAAAAATAATGAATTGTGTTTTATGTTTTTGTTTTCAAACCCACCAACATACACTGTTCAGACAAAATCTCAATTTAATGTTTTGATGAAAACAAACAAAAAGTTAATTAAGAATGTTAATTATGATTTTAAATGTTATGTTAATTTAACTTGTGCTTTTGAGTGAATTTAATCAAGCAAAGCAAAGAAAACAACTACAAGAACACTAAAACAGAGAAAGAGCTCCAGCCTCAAAAAAGTTCATCACAGCATGTTGTTCAAACTTTTTCTACATCTTTATCAAAGAATCTGCCCAGGAAATTTATTCATATACAATCAGTACATGGCAAGGAACAAGTAGGATTCATCCAAGCGCAAAAAGGTTATTTGATCTCAAAATTAAAAGGACTCAAAGACAGACAAAAGTCATGATGAGTGTGTAAACTCCAAAAATCAAATGTCAAGAAAGCTCAATCAATCTTGACATATGACAAGACAATTGTAAAGGAAATCCAGAATGATTAAAACGAGAACTCCAGAATGATTATTTAAGCTCAAGAAAGTTCATTCTAAAAACCGAGAACGTTTATCATTCTCCGTTTTCTGCACAGTTGCAGCAGCTTTGCATTCTCTCTGTTTCAGCTTGCCATTCTTCTCCAATCTTATCTAGCTGCATTCAAGACTCAATATGGAGAATGTATCATCCAAGATCAATGAAGAAACATCAAGTACGTTGTTAGAAAAGTACAGGACTGCTTTAAATGCTAAACCCAAATGAAAAAAAGGCTATGTCATAGCATGATTAAAGTACTGCCTTAAAGCCAAAAAAAGCAGAGCCTCTCCAACGGCTCTTTCGTACTTATCCAGTGCATCTTTAGCCTATAAATAGAAGGCCTTAATCAAGTATGAAAGCAACAAATTCAAGTGGAGAGAAATCCATAAATCAATCACACTTAAACTTGAAATTCTGCAAAACAGAGGCAATCTTACTTTCTGCATTCGCGAAACAGCTGCTGCTGTATATTCATATATCAGATTGTGAAATTATCATTAGATCCTTTGTAAAGAATCTATTCTCAAACAAGAGTTGAACAATATCAGATTCTATAAAAAACAATCCAATTGTAAAAACTCAAACTATAAGAGTTTCTTTATAGTTTGTTTAAGATTACATCCTATCAAGGTTAGATAGGTGTTGTTATTGCTTTCTGGGTGGAAAGTAATAGAGGTGGAAATAGATCAAGGTTGATCTATACTAGGTGTTGTAAGATCAAGAAGGTTCTTTGTTTTAAACACTTAGTGGAAAATCTCACAGCGTGAGGACTGGACGTAACCCACATTGGGTGAACCAGGATAAATCTTTGTGTGGTATTCTCTTCCCTATCTCTTTATTTATCATACTAAATTGATTAACTAAGATAAGATATAAACTGATTTTCTGTTTAAAGCTAATCAAGGAACGTTCTCCGTTTTACAACTAAAACCAAGAACGTTCTCCGTTTTTCAACTAAAACCAAGAACGTTCTTCGTTTTCTGTTTTCATAACCAAGATCAATCTTGAGTTATTTTCTTCAGTTTTAGCAGGAATTTTTAAAAGGTGCATTTACAATTCAAACCCCCCTTTCTTGTAAATCGACATTTTTACTTCATACACTTCTTTTTTGAAACAGAAAGGAGAAGGCAAGGAGGAGGGCAACGTTCCTATTTCTCTTGGTTCTATATATATATATATATATATATATATATATATATATATATATATGAAAATAATAATAATAATAATAAATATCTAAACAAATATCTAGATATTTTTATAAAAATCATCATTACGCCTGTCACTTCACATCACATTACAAACCACTTTTTCAGAAAAATATCTACTCTTGTAGTAATTCAATGGGCGAATGAATTTTTCTGAAAAATACTGCATCTCAGAATTTTTTTTTCTTCGACATAAGATTCACCGTAATTAAATAAAATTATTCATCGACGAATAGTTTTAATCGGGTCTCCAAAAAGATATTTTTGGCATTTAACTTACAAAATGCCATAAAATTGGCTAAAAAATCTCAGAAATTCAACACAAAATTCCTCAAAATACATAAATTAGAATTTAAAATTAAGGGTGTTACACTCACAAACCAACACAATTTTCTAGAGTGCAATCGCTCACATATCAGCACATTCTAGAGTGCAATCTCTCACAGATCAGCATGATTTGCTAGCGTGCAGTCGCTCACAGACGAACACGACATACAAGAGTGCAATCACTCACAGACCAACACAATTTTCTAGAGTGCAATCGCTCATAGATCAGCACATTCTAGAGTGCAATCTCTCACAGATCAGCACGACGCAACAATCCCCGCAAGGATAAGATGAACCAACAATTCACATGACATCATCTCGTGGTCTATCACGGTCACCACTATCACCATGTCCCCATCGTGGTCACCATGTACTATGAAATGCATAAGCATACTCTGACTCTTTTCACCACAATCATTGAATAAATGCAGCTATTAAAAGATTCTCAATTTTTAATACTCATTTAACACTAATGATTTTTCAGATAAAACAGAGAGCATACTCAAATATATTTATTCACACCAATTTAAATTTCCACAAACACACATAAACCACCTCTTCAAATTCCATCCACACATAAATTTAATTAAATTCACTTTCCTTCCAAAAATTCATAATATTAATTATGAACACATCAATTTCACCAAACATGAATCACCAAAATTTTCAAACATTAATCACCAATTTTCAATCTCCAAAATTTTCAACCATAAATCACCACAACAGCATAATATATAAGATTTCTTCCCACCGCTAACTCGGTGCCAACGGTCTCGATTCCTTTTCGAGACTCAAGGAGCTAACTACATAAACATAAATATTTATAACAATTTGTTCACAATAAAATTAATCCAACCACAACGAAATACCCAAAATTAAATCTTTTTGACACATCAAACTTTTAAAACCAAATAATCTATATTATTTACTTAAAACTAAATAAAATAAATATTGTCCAAATTTCACATACACATACTCGACTATTAAAGCACCTAAATTTTTGAGTTAATAAAATACTCTAAACTTTTTTTTCTTGTTAAACTCCGTTCAAAGGTAATTAAAAGAGTAACATTTTAAACTTTAACCATTGTTAATTTCAATCTATCTTTTTTCTCAAACTCTTTAACTTAGTTAAAATTTGAACTTTTTCACAACTTCAGTTCAAACTCATTTATTTGAAAATAACTCATTACGTAACTCAAACTCATCAAATTTAATTATCGCCACTTCACACCAACAACAATCAATTCAATTCCACAACACACATATAACACCTCAATTAAATTTCAACAATTCAAACATAACTCACCCAATTTTAAAACTCCATATTTTTACACATAACCCACCAAATTTCATCAATTCATTTTCCACAAAATCCGCAAATAAATCACATCTCAAAAATTCATAATAATAATTATGAAAATATAAATCACATCAAATATGAATCACCATAAACCACACCTCAAATTTAAATTTCACTAAATTGCACATAATCGCATTAAATTCATTTTCTACAAATTCACACATCAAATACATCAAATTTCTTTTCCACAAAATCACAAATAATGTCCTAAATGTAAACTAAAAGTTTGGAAGGAGCCCTTACCTCCGTTGTAATTTTAACAACCGATTTCAAAATCGCAATTAATCACGGTAAAAATTTTTGTTCGCGCCGTCACTTCCATAGTTGGCTCACTAACATCGTAGCGTGGAGAGGAGCAATTTTTCCTTCTGTCACTTCGCGAAATAAAGCTTAGAAGTCAAAGAAAAACTTTGTTTTGGGGTGGAAACAGAGAAGGAAAAGAAGGAAAGAAGGATATATAATAATAATAATAATAATAATAATAATAATAATAATAATAATAATAATAATAATAATAATAATAATAATAGTAATAATAATAATAAATATCTAAACAAATATTTAGATATTTTTATAAAAATTATCATTACACCTGTCACCTCATATCACATCACAAACCACTTCTTCAGAAAAATATCTACTATCACTGTAATTCAATGGGCAGATGAATTTTTTTGAAAAATGTTGTATCTCAGAACTTTTTTTCTCGACAAAAGATTCACCGTAATTAAATAAAATTATTTATCGACAAATAATTTTAATTGGATCTCCAAAAAAATATTTTTGGCATTTAACTCATAAAATACCATAAAATTGGCTAAAAAATCTCAGAAATTCACAAAATTCCCCAAAATAATAGAATTTAAAATTAAAGGTCTTACGATCAACATAAATGGATCATGTTAGAAGAGTAGTGACACATGTGTAGGCCACATAACAACACAGGGATGTAGACGTGCAACATATATTAGATATAGTGGGGTCTAGTTTCCAAAATCAACCAACTACTATTCAAGTAATTGGGTTGTATCAACACACTAGACCTCCAAATAAAAAACACATGAGTCGAAGTCAGGAAGTTTTATTAATTGGGCCTAGTCAGGAAGTTTTATAAAAATTATCATTACGCCTGTCATCTCATATCACATCACAAACCACTTTTTCAGAAAAATATCTACTATCACTGTAATTCAATGGACAGATGAATTTTTTTGAAAAATGCTGTATCTCAGAATTTTTTTTCTCGACAAAAGATTCACCGTAATTAAATAAAATTATTTATCGACAAATAATTTTAATTGGATCTCCAAAAAAATATTTTTGGCATTTAACTCATAAAATACCATAAAATTGGCTAAAAAACTTCAGAAATTCACAAAATTCCCCAAAATAATAGAATTTAAAATTAAAGGTCTTACAATCAACATAAATTGATCATGTTAGAAGAGTAGTGACACATGTGTAGGCCACATAACAACACAGGATGTAGACGTGCAACATATATTAGATATAGTGGGGTCTAGTTTTCAAAATCAACCAACTACTATTCAAGTAATTAATTGGGTTGTATCAACACACTAGACCTCCAAATAAAAAACACATGAGTCGAAGTCAGGAAGTTTTATTAATTGGGCTTAGTCTAGATATATGACCAATTGAAAATTGTGGAACACCTCTCCCCCACCCTAAATTATATGGACATGCATGACATAATAGATACGAATATGGATATGGTTCTTGATACTAATTAGGCCTAATCTAGATACAGGACCAATTGAAAAAGTTGGACCCCCACCCCCTAAAATGTTAATTTATACGATAAATAGGAGAGAGTTGTTATCAAAATAAAATTAATTTGATAAAATAATATAATATGTTGTTTATTTTGACACATCTATTTAATCACAATAATTTTGATGTATTTTTTTCTTTTCAATTTAATGTATTTTATTTTATTAATATATTACTTTTTTTTTTTAATTTTAATTATGTTTATTATTATGATTTTTATTTATTAGATCTAAAGAAAAATATGAAAAATTTGTTAGCAAAATACAATTAAATTACTAACTTAATTGGATGATAACAGTAAGTTGTTAAAATAATATAACACTTTAAGAAAATATAACACTTTAAGAATACAATAATGATGCAGAAACAATTAAGAATACAAATCTAGATTAGAAAAACAAATCTAGGGAGAATAAAAGGAATGTTAGAGAAGGAAAGAATGTGAATGGTGGAAAAAAAAGAACAATTTGGGGAGATAGGTCAACATCCAAGATTTGAGGGGGCACAAATTGATGGCCACTATAACAAGAACAATCACGAGGCGATACGAGGTAACAAAGTGATAGATGGGGTAATCACGAGGTCAACATGAATGGATCATATTAGAAGAGTAGTGACACATGTGTATGCCAGGTGACAACACAAGAGGTATACGTCCAACATAAATTAGATATAGTGGGGTCTAGTTTCCAAAATCAACTAATTACTATTCAAGTACTTGGGTTGCATCAACACATTAGACCTCCAAATAAAAAACACATGAGTCCAAGTCAGGAAGTTTTACTAATTGGGCCCAGTTTAGATACATGACAAATTAAAAATTGTGGGAGAAATGTACCAGACACTTCCCTCAATTTGACCTACCACTCTCCAGTAATTTTTAAAGACCATTATATCCTCTGTAAAAAGTATAAAACCAAAACAAAATTACCATTTTGGTTTTAGACCCACTTTCGAAAATTTTGAAAAATAAATGTAGAATTCGAAAGTTTCAAAGTTTTGAAACCCATTTCAGTAAGTTTCTCAAAAGTTTTGTTTTTTTAAAACCTTCGGAATGTAATTTCTTTCAAAAAATACACATGTTCGAAAGTTTAGTTGCATTTGAAAGTTTCGAAGTTAAAAAATGCCTCGAATATTTGCCCTTGTACTAAACTTTCGAAGAAAAAGTAATCCTTGAAACTTTGATGTTGAACTAAAGTTTCGAAAGGCATATAAAACTAATCCTCGAAACTTTGATCTTGAACTAAAGTTTCGAAAGGCATATTTGGCCTTGCACTAAAGTTTCGAAAGTTTGGTCTTGCAGGAAAGTTTCAAAGCCTCGAATATTTGGCACACTAAACTTTCGAAATGAAAATTTGCTTCGAAAGTTTCTATTTTCTAAAAGTTTCGAAAATCACTTTCGAATATTTACAACAATTGAAATTTTTTAATTTTTTTTTTAATTTTTTTTAGATCAATATTATGTTATAAGTTAATATTATGTTATAAGTTAATATTATTTTATAAGTCAATATTATATTAAATTCATGTTATAAGTCAATATTTATGTTATAATATTATTTTTAATTAAATTTGTTACTAATTTTGAAATTAGGTATGAGTAGAGTTGATGTTTCTGCTTCAAAAAATGTTATAGATTCTACAGAAAAATTCATCACTGATCAGGTATTATTATTACTACTGATGATTCATCACTGATTAAATTTTCATTATAGCGATATAGTTAATATTTTATTTGAAACGTATTTTGTAGGTATTTTCTTCTCGAGAAGATGTATTTGAATGGGCAAAAACCATTGGAATACAAAATGGAATTTTAACTGTTACCATTCGATCAGATAAAGCAACCGGAATTAGGGGAAGAAAAGGCAAATTAATTTTGGGATGCGAAAGAAGTGGAAGATATAAATCAGAATCAAAATCATCAGTAACTTGCTCTCATAAGGAAAATTGTCCATTTACTCTCAGATGTGTACCATTACGTGGCGGTGAAGGATGGGAAATTAGTGTTCGTTGTGGGACACATAATCATAAATTACTTGATACTGTAACCGGTCATTCTTATTTGGGGCATTTAGACGAAGAAGAGAGGAAATTTTTTAATTCTTTTTTTAATTTTTTTTAGATCAATATTATGTTATAAGTTAATATTATGTTATAAGTTAATATTATTTTATAAGTCAATATTATATTAAATTCATGTTATAAGTCAATATTTATGTTATAATATTATTTTTAATTAAATTTGTTACTAATTTTGAAATTAGGTATGAGTAGAGTTGATGTTTCTGCTTCAAAAAATGTTATAGATTCTACAGAAAAATTCATCACTGATCAGGTATTATTATTACTACTGATGATTCATCACTGATTAAATTTTCATTATAGCGATATAGTTAATATTTTATTTGAAACGTATTTTGTAGGTATTTTCTTCTCGAGAAGATGTATTTGAATGGGCAAAAACCATTGGAATACAAAATGGAATTTTAACTGTTACCATTCGATCAGATAAAGCAACCGGAATTAGGGGAAGAAAAGGCAAATTAATTTTGGGATGCGAAAGAGGTGGAAGATATAAATCAGAATCAAAATCATCAGTAACTTGCTCTCATAAGGAAAATTGTCCATTTACTCTCAGATGTGTACCATTACGTGGCGGTGAAGGATGGGAAATTAGTGTTCGTTGTGGGACACATAATCATAAATTACTTGATACTGTAACTGGTCATTCTTATTTGGGGCATTTAGACGAAGAAGAGAGGAAATTTGTCAATAATATGACAAAGTATAAGCTTGCACCCAGATTCATTCTAAATGCTTTGAAAGTGAGAAATGAAGCCAATGTCACTATTCCCAGACAAATATATAAAACAAGGAATACTTATCGATCATCATTGAGAGGTTCGTACATAGAAATGCAACATCTGTTGAAGTTAATACAAGAAGTATGTGCATTGGACAAGAAGACGGGAAAATTCTGATATTTTGAGAGATATTTTTTGGACGCATCCTGATTGTATAAAGTTGTTAAACACATTTCATTTTGTTTTGATATATGATGGCACATACAAAACAAACAGATATCGGTTACCATTACTTGAAATAGTCGGTGTCACATCTACTAGTTTGACATTTTCAGTTGGGTTTGCTTATTTGGAACAAGAGCGACAAGATAACTTCATCTGGGCATTTGAAAAGGTACGAATGTTGTTCAAATCTGAGTCTTTGATTTCTAAAGTTATTGTGACTGATAGAGATCTTGCCATGATGAATGCGATTAGTGTTGTGTTTCCTACTTCAATACATTTGCTATGTTGTTTTCATATTGAAAAAAATGTTGGGGCAAAATGCAAACAATATGTCAATAAGGATAGACAAGAAGAAGTAATGGATTTATGGAAAAAGATTGTCTATTCGACTAGTGTGGAAGAGTATGATCATCATTTGCAACACTTTGAGCTATTATGTGCCGATATTATTCTTTTTGTTGATTATGTGAAAGATACATGGTTAACACATTACAAAGAAAGGTTTGTCAAGGTTTGGACCAATAGAGTGATGCATTTGGGGAACACAACATCTAACAGGTATTTTTAAAATATGATTTGTGTTGTTTTAGCAAACATGATTTACTAGTTTTTGTGACCTGTTTTAATTTGTGTTGTTTAATTTATTTGTAGAGTTGAGTCTGCTCATTGGAGATTGAAAAACATGCTTCAAACTAGTTTTGGTGATTTGTGTTAAAGTTGGGATGCAGTGAATATGATGTTGAAGAACCAAATATGTATCATTCAATCTTCTTTTCAGAAAACCATCAAGGACGTTGAGCACGAGCATAATTCACAATTTTTTCAAAATCTACATCACTGTGTATCAAGAAAATGTATGAAAAAAATTGATAAACAGTTGGAAAGGGTGAAGATTGTAGTTACTAACAAAACAGAATGTGGTTGTTCAATTAGAACAACTCATGGATTACCATGTGCTTGTGAGTTGGCTATGTTGCTGATATATGGTAATGTTATCCCTTTAAATAGCATTCATGATTTTTGGAAACAGTTAAGCATTGCACATGAATTAGAGGTTGAAGAATCTTTATCAGATTATGACTTTTCTGAAGAGTTGGAAGCAATGAAAGCGTACATGAAGAAACACGATATTATAAGTCAAAGGATATTCAAGGCAAAGGTGCGTGAAATTGTATTTCCACATACCACATCAATACTTGCACCACTAGAGAAAGTAAGAACCAAAGGAGCTGATAAAAAGAAAAAAGAATTTGATACTCCTCGTGATCCTTCATATTGGGAGTATGTTGATGCCTCTCAAGAATCTGCAAAGGCAATGCAACCATCTCAACGTTCTGCAAGGCAACAATCTCAATCATCTCAATGTTCTGCAAGACAATATTTTAAGACACAATTTCCTACTTATATACATCCGTATATTGATGAGATAGTAGATGTTGTGGCTGATGAAAATTGTGGGTTTCGTGCAATTGCTGCATTGCTAGGTTGGACCGAAGAATCTTGGGCTTTAGTTCAATCACAATTGGATAAAGAGATTGGTCTACATAAAGATGTTTATTCTAATGTTTTTTATGACAATGTTGAATCAGTGCGCAACTCATTGAAAATATCAAAATTGGGTGCTCAAGGAAAAGATAAGTGGATGTCTTTACCTGACTTGGGTTACGTGATAGCAACACAATATAATGTCATATTGGTGTTGTTGTCTCGTAATCTGAATATGACATTTTTCCCGCTAAACAAATCACCATCAAAAGATACTTCTGTTCACTCTTTACTAGCAATTGGATTTGTTAACGAGAATCATTGGGTACAGGTAAAATTAATGTTGTTTATCAAATTAATATTAAAAAATTTATTATTTAGATAAAATTAATGCTTAATGTTTTTTAACCTTTTTTATTCAGATCAAAATGAAGTCTGATTGTCCTTTACCACCTACGTCACAAAAATGGAAAGACTTTTGTAGTGACACAACAAAGACTTGGGAAGTAGCTTATGCAGCACGTATGAAACATTGGGAACGCATTGATCCATCATTTATTAGATCATCGTGTATTTCATTAAATGAAGATTAGAGTATATTGTATTTAATTTATCAGATCATCGTGTATTTCATTGTGTATTTCATTAAATGAAAGTGATGTGTATAATGCTTTTAGCCTTTATGAGATGAGATTGGTTTTAAAGTAACGATAAGAAAGTTCAAATATTGATAAATGTCACTTAATTGTGATTAAATATGATTACCATGAATTAACTTAACAAAATAACACATGACAAAACATCACATAACAAAATATCACATAACACATAATATCTCAAATTACATTACATAACACATAATATCTCAAATTACATCATCGTACAAAAGACTTAACTCACTTAAAATCTCATGAACTTCACTAAATGGATGAACCAAATTAATGGCTCTACGTACAAGCTCAGCTGCTCTACGATCTCGATCAGAAGATGATGGACCAGCATGTGCAGAAGATGATGGACCAGCATGTGTAGGAGATGATGTACCCCCATGTGCAGCAGATGATGTACCCCCATGTGCAGTAGACGGAGGGATGATTAGAGGATGTGTAACACTCATGTACCATGCATAATAGTCTGTAGTGACCTCTCCAGAAAAACTCGCAACATGATATAATCTTCGAAACGCCGATACAGATGATTGCATAGTAGTCTGTCACACCCAATCTATATTGTTCGGCCTCGGAGGAATATCAGGAGGAATGCACTGAATACGACCAAATTGTCGAAGACATCGCTCCGGCAAATATGGTACTGAGACTCCACCAAATCGAAGATAACCAGATAACATCGAAAGGGATTCAAAGGGATGATTAGCTCGATCATCATCATATGGTGTAAAGACTACATCATCGAGCATCAATGCATCAAGTCTCTGGCGATAGGTCACTAATCCACCTTCAACCGCATGTTTTGCAGTCTACTTACATGCTCTTGAAAGATGTGCAGGAACATCACCTCTATTGCCCCGCTTATAAATCCTACGAAAGTGTTCGTAAATCCAACACTGCAACATAAATAACATAATAAACAATCAGTAAAATACATACTTATTTTAAATAATACAACTTAATAAATAAAATAATAAAATAATATGATATACCTGTAATAAAGTCATGTAACCTCCCAACTGTCGAGTGTCGTGGATAGCCCCATCTCCCAGGTTGTCATAAAGGAAAACCAATGCCGCGGTAGCTGATGAATAGTCTCGACAACGATCCAAATTAATAAATAAACTGATGTATTTCGCCTCCACACGCGTATGTGTTTTATCTGCGAAAATTGTGCTGCCAACTAAATGCAATAGATACGTTCTAGCAGCACATTCAAACTGATTAGTTTGAATGAGACGAATATATAAATCACGTAACCATTGCAATCTATATTGGGCACATTTATTATAATTAATCTCAGCTAGAGATTCTTCCCATGTTGCACCTAAGTACTCATGTGCAGCTTTTGCAGCATTGTTAGTGTTCATATTCACAGGTGCACTAAAAAATTTACCATGGGGTGAGATATGAAGGAGAGTCGCAACGTCGTCTAAAGTAATAGTCATCTCTCCAATTGGAAAATGAAATGAGTTGGTCTCCCTGTGCCATCTTTCAACAAATGCGGAGATCAGACCAGCATCAACCATAGTGAGGTAAGCCGAAGATAGATGTAGCAGCCCAGATTCCCGAATCCAATGCTTTACAGGATCTGACACAGGTACTTCGGCAAACTTCTTCAACTTCAAACCATGAGTAATTACTTTTAACGATCCACGATCCTGCGAGTAATTACATAAACTTAAATTAAATACATATATTTAAATAAATAATTACTTAAATAAACTTAAAGAAATAATTAAACAATTAAACATATACACTTAATTAATTAACAATTAAACATATAAACTTAATAAATTTAATTAAACATTTAATTATATAAACTAAATTAAATAATTGAATTAATAAATTTAATTACTTAATTAATTATATAAACTTAAATTAAATACATTGAATTAATAAATTTAATTACTTAATTAATTATATAGACTTAAATTAAATACATTTAATTAATAAATTTAATTACTTAATTAATTATATAAACTTAAATTAAATACATTTAATTAATAATTGAATTAATAAATTTAATTAAAAAATTAATTAAATAAACTTAAATAATTATTTGAATTAATACATTTAATTACTAAATTAATTATATAAACTTAAATTAAATACATTAAATTAATAATTGAATAAATATATTTAAATATATAATTACTTAAATAAAATTAAACAAATAATTGAATTATTAAATTTAATTACTTAATTAATTATATAAACTTAAATTAAATACATTTAATTAATAATTGAATTAATATATTTTATTAAATAATTAATTATATAAACTTAATTAAATAACCTTAAATTATTTAAATATACCTCTCCTTCCCATAGTCTCCGAGCCACGTGGTGTTCATACTGTGTCAACAACTGTATCACCATCGGTCCTCTAGGAAATCCAGGATGTGCAGCAGCATCATCAACATATTCCATTTGAGGCTCAGGGACATCCTCCTCCATCTAAGGCTCAGGGACATCCTCCTCCATCTGAGGCTCATGTACATCCTCCTCCATCTGAGGCTCATGGACATCCTCCTCCATCTGAGGCTCAGGGACACCCTCCTCCATATGTGCATGGGCAATCGACTCGACGACATCATCATGGATGTCTTGTCTTCGACGACACTGCCTAATTGGACGATTTGCTTCGTTTCGTCGTCTATTTGATGTTGTTGGTGGAATTCTCTTTGCACCATCTCCTCTATCACCACCTATAATAAAAAATATTATAAAAGACAAATAAATAATATAATAAAAGGCAAAAAAAATATATTATTTAATATATAATTATTTAAATCTAATCATATATATTATATAAATATAAGCTATTAAATTCAACTGATTAAAAGTTTAATTTTTAATCAAAGCACCTCTATCACCACCTATAATGTTGCGAATAATTTGGCCGAAGGCACCTCTCATCCTAGGCACTGCAACATATAAATATATACATATTAAAAAAAATTATAAACAATAAAAAAAAATAATGTAATAAAGGGCAACATATAAATATTTACATATTAAAAAAAATTATAAACAATAAATAAAATAATATAATAAAGGAGTTCATAAACTAAGCAAGCCTCTGTTTCGAAACTTTGCAGGATTTAAAAAATTTCGAAATCCATTTCAAAGCTTTCACTCAATTTCGAAAGTTTGCATTCGAAAGTTTCCCTCAACGTCGAAAATTTCCATTCGAAGGTTTCGCTCAACGTCGAAAGTTTCACTCAACTTCGAAACTTTTCCTCAGATTTCGAATCTTTCATTCCTTCAATTTCGAATCTTTCTAAACATTCGAGTAAGCTTTTGAAGTTTTCAGATTCATTAAAGTTTCGAATGTTTCTTGTTTCGAATCTTTCTAAAGGTTCGAGGAATGCATTTCGAAAAATTCAAACACATGCAAAGTTTCGAATTTTACTTACTTTTTAGCTTCGAAACTCTTAAATCTTCGAGGGATAAGTTGGATGAATTTCGAATATTCTAAAGTGTCGAATGGGTTGTGTAAAAAATGAAAGTAAATTTTTTTTTGGGTTTTTATAGATGAGATGGAGGGTAAAATAGTCTCGTAATCATGCATGGGGGGTGGCAGGTACAACTAGGGGGTGCGTGGTACAATTCTCAAATTGTGGAATACCTCCTCCCCCAGCCCAAATTGATATGGACATGCATGACATAATGGATATAAATATAGATATGGTTCTTGATACTAATTAGGCCTAATCATGATATATGACCAATTGAAAAATGTGGACCCCCCAAATTGATATGGACATGCATGGCAGAATGGATTCAAATATGGATACGGTTCTTGAGACCTAACCCTTGGGCTAGAAGGATGAAGGTGGCGACTACATGCTTCTCGAGTAGAGAATTGGCTTTTGTACCCCCCCAATTAAACCCCTACCCCCCCAATTTAATGATTTTTGGCTGAAATACCTAAAATACCCCTAAAAAATTTAGTAAAAAAGTTAAAAAAACATACATTCGTACCAAAATTTAAAAAATCCGAAAAGTAAGTATTTCTGGAAAAAAAAATTTACCGGAAATTTCAAGGAATTTGAAATTTCCGGTAGTTAAAAATGTACACCGGAAATTTCGTTTTTGAAATTTCCGGGAAACTGACCGGAAAATTGAAATTTCCGGTAGTTAAAAATATGTACCGGAAATTTCAAATTTCCGGATGGGTTACCGGAAATTTCAAATTTGAAATTTCCGGTATGTATTTTTAACTACCGGAAATTTGAAATTTCCGGTACACTTCCCGGAAATTTGAAATTTCCGGTACTCTTTTTTTTTTTTTTTTTTTTGTTAATTTTTTGTTAATTTTTTGTTTTTAATATTATTAGTGAGGACCAGAGGAGCTAAGACTGATGGCGAACATTCTCGAGTTCGGCCTCCTACTCAATCAAATAGGAGAGCTGCTGTTGAGAAAAGGAGAAGAAGGAATGAGGAGCAGGCGCCCCCGGAGCAGCCTACACAGTTTGAGCAGCAGCAGGATGAGCAGGCGCAATATGATCAGTATGAGCAGCCGCATGATGGCCAACATCAGTATGACCAGCCGCAGGAGCAGCCGCAGGAGCAGCCGCAGGAGCAGCAGCAGTTTGAGCAGTATGAGCAGCAGCAGTTTGAGCAGTATGAGCAGCAGCAGCCTCAGTATGACCAGCCTGAACAGCCGATTTTTCCTGGAGGTCCTTATGATCTTTCTGTCCTTACCGATTATGAGCATCATATAGCTATTAATGTGTGGAATGGACAGGTTAGTAAATTATTTATTTATAGTATAAGATTATTTGTAGTTTAGATTATTTGTAGTTATAATATTATAATTTATTACATATTATAATTTTAATTGTGTGTTATTTTTAATTAAACAGGAAAGACGTGCCTTGAAAGTTGTTTCAAATGGCAAAAAACAGGACAGATTCATTGATATCAGATATCAATTACCTGCTGAAATTGATAATTGGATTAATATATCTGGATTACGACCTCTGAGAAGATGTAGTCTGCAGATGATTGATGGTAATATGATATCTGCTTTTGCTGAGAGATGGCACGCAGAGACTAGTTCATTTCACCTGCCTTTTGGTGAAATGACTATTACTCTTGACGATGTTAGGGGTCTTTTGAGCATCCCATGTACTGGAGAGTTTTTTACACCTCCCCCGAATGTCAATGAAGATTTGGCAATTGCTGCTGCTGTTCAGTTGTTGGGAGTTTCATATGATGAAGCTGTGGCTGAGACTAGGACTAACAGAGGAGCATCTTATAGTTTTGAATGGTTGAAAGAGGTATTTTATAAGAACCTTCATGAACGTAGATATGACTGTGCTGCTAGGGCATATCTACTTCATTTGGTAGGGTGTACTATTCTGGCTGATAAGAGTTTTACACTTGTATCTGCAAAATATCTCTTTTTGTTTCAAGATCTTGATAGCTGCGGTAAATGGGCATGGGGACCAGCTGCACTTGTTGTGTTATATGACTATCTTAGAGATAGTACATTGCCTGCTACCAAACAGATTGGAGGTTATTTATCTTTATTTCAGGTACTATTATAATTATTATACTTATCATTATGTTTTTAATTATTTGATCACCTTAATAATTTTACTATGTTTCTATTATTTACAGACTTGGATTTATGAACATTTTCCTGATATTTGTAAACGGGATTTCGATGAACATATTTCGTCGATGCCACGGATGTTTCGTTGGACTGCGAAACAAACATCAGGGAATGTTGCATATTACAGGGCAAAGTTGGATGCTCTGAGGGATACTGATATCATCTGGGCACCGAATTATGATGATGGCGCTGTGACACGATTTCAGTCTGTGTCATTATTTACAGGATACATGCGTTGGTGTTTCACGATGGTTCCGTATTTACCAGAGAGGTGCATTCGTCAGTTTGGGTATATTCAGCACATTCCTCCTACACCACCGATGCTCGTTGCACGTGATGTCGACATTGAATGGAGTATGTACCGGAATTCTGTACGATCACTTCGACCTACATTGCATCCAACTGCATATCCACATCAGTGTGTTGAGGGATACATCCAGTGGTATTATAGGATATCTCATCCTCGGATGATCCCTTATGTTGCGGCATATGCTGGCCCTAGTGATGATGCTGATGTTGATACTGGTCCTGGTCCTGATGCTGGTTATAGTCATGGTGCTGGTCCTAGTCATGGAGCTGATCCCGATGCGTCTTGTACACGGTGTGATGCAGTTGGTGGTCTTATACAGCAGAGCTTAGATTTGCATATTGGTGGTCCTGAAGATCAGATGCGTCTGTTATTAGAGAGGGCTTTACACATTTCTAGAGGAGGAGATTATCAGTAGTATTGTAGTTGTTTTGATGACACTTATTATTTTGTTAGCTCAGTATGTTATTGACACTTATTATCGACTTAGTTATTAGTTATTCGACTTATTTATTTGTTATTCGACTTATTATTGACTTATTTATTAGTTATTCGACTTATTTCCTAGATGCAATACTCGATTGGTCCAAGCTTCGACAAATCTTTCCTTATGAGGATTCAACCATGTGTCTCGGACGTAGTCAAAAAACATAATATTATCGACACATGCTTGCTCAAATATTTGCAAAAGTACCTCGTACTCATTCTCTTCAGAACAATAAACAATTTTACTCCACAACTCAAGAATGGGTTCTTGCATGTCTCTGTTTAATATATATTGTTTGCATTTGGCTCTAACATTTTTGTTAATATGAAGTTGGCAAAGTAAATTTGTTGAAGATGGAAATACAAATTTAATTGCATTCATTAAAGCAAGTTCTCTGTCAGTGACAATCACCTGAGGAAATGAAGTGTTTGAAAGAAACAACTCTTTTAACTTCTCCAATGCCCACCAAAAGTTGTCTTGACGTTCAGAATCCATATAAGCAAATGCAACATTAAATGTCAACCCAGTTGAAGTTACACCAACAATTTCAAACAATGGTAACCTATACTTGTTGGTTTTATAGGTACTATCCATAATCAACACAAGAGGGAACATGTTCAGCAAAGTTATGGAATCTGGGTGCGTCCAAAATATATCCCTCACAATGTTGGAGTCCTCATGAGTCCTACTCCAACAACTATATTTCTCAGCTTCAAGTAACTTCAACAAATGTTGCATATCAGTTCTAGGTCCCATCAAATTCTTCTTGTATGTACTTTGTCGCTTGTAAATTTGATAGATACTAGTCACATTCTCGTTATCATGATCTCTCAAGTATGACAAGATGTGTCTCGGTGCAACGTGATATTTTGTCAACTCGTCAACATTTTTCTTATCTTCTTCTGTTAAGCGTCCCATCCATGCATTATTTTCAAAAGTAGCTACTAACTCATGGTTGTGAAGTCCACAAATTAACTTAATAATCCATCCTCCTTCATCATTTTTCAGTGGTCTCGATCTAAGTTTAAACGGACATCCACACCTTTTAGTTGAAGTACCTGTGTCATTTTTATTTGACTTATATTCTCCACCTCTATCACAACCAAGAATTAATTTTGACTTTCTTCCTCTCTTTCCAGTCTCTACGTCTGATCGAATAATAATAACAGCTACTCGATTTTGTCGACCTATCTCTCTTGCCCATGATATAACA
>JBBPBR010000004.1:5146327-5200233 GCA_037974775.1 Cicer pinnatifidum
AGGGGATACGGGATAGGGGATACGGGATATAGGGGATACGGGATAGGGGATAGGGGATATAGGGGATATAAGGGATATAGGGGGATATAGGGGGATATAGAGGGATAAGGGATATGGGATAGGGGATAGAAGATAGAGGATAGGGATAAAGGATAGGGGATAGGGGATAGAGGATATGTGAAATAGGATAAGCGATTGGTGATAGGTGATATTGGGGATAGGGGATAAGGGACAAGGGACAAGGGATAGGGCATAGAGGATAGGTGATAGGTGAAACAGGATAAGGGATTGGTGATAGGTGATATAGGGGATAGGCGATATGGGATACGGGATACGGGATAGGGGATAACAGATTGGTGATAGGTAATATAGGGGATAGGGGATATAGGGGATAGGGGATAGAAGATATATGATATAGGGGATTATAGGGGGATAGGGTATATAGGGGGATAGGTGATGGGTGATGGGTAGGTGTGGGAATAGGTCAGGCCAGACTACACTTTGAAAGGCCTGAGCCTGGCCTACAATTAATTTTTTAGGCCTAAGCCTGGCCTACGCCCTATCATAGGCTTTTTTTTCGGCTTGAGCCTAGCCTATCGCCTATCATGGCCTAGCCTGTAAGCCTATTTAAAAACCTTATTCATATTAAAATATTTAAATGGTATATTTTATATTTTTTTTAAATAAGCTAAACTAGGCCTTTATATACAAGGAAACCTAATAAAATTATAATCAAATCTAATAAAATAATTACTAACAAGTTTGTAATGTAACAACAACCTTCCAATAAAACAAAAAAAAAAAAAAACAAAATGAATTTATAATTAACAAACTCTATAAAGTCCTTCAAAAATTACAAATAAAACAACATGAACCCTTTAAACAGCTACACATATCAGCCAACACACATTCAAATCTCAATGAATGACAAAAATATGATATCAAATCTTCAAGGTGCTTTATATCTCTTGTTTATCAACCTTCAAAAACAAAAGAAAAAATATATATATGTTAGACACTTAACTAAAAAGTAATAAATAAAATGATAAAATAAAACATATTATATAATTATACAAAGTAGATAAACTCTCAAACAAACGCTTTCAAACGCATTCATTATTACCTCTCAAACAAAATCATATCCATATCTACATGATGCTCAACCCATACCGATTTACATGATTCTTCATATACCAATACTAATGTGTATATATATATATTAAATAAAAAATAATTTTTCTAACAAAATAATTTTTTTAAAATATGAAACAAACACCCTTTAAACCCTAAAAAATGATTTTTGGTTTAAAAGAATAAATTTTTTATTAAAACAAACGCACCCATTATTATCTCTCAAACAAATGCTCTCATACAAAATCATATTCAATAATAATAATATATATATATATATATATATATATATATATAAAGGTAACAAATAAATAATTATCCATACCTACATGATGCTCTACCCATATCGATTTACATGATTCTCCATATACCAATACTAATGTGTGTGTGTGTATATATATATATATATATATATATATATATATATATATATATATATATATATATATTAGGGTGTTACAGGTACAAATTGATTACACCTTTCCTCAACTCTTTCGAGATGACATTGTGCGGTTGTGTGCTCCTATTGACGCTCATGAATTTCGTTAGGTTATGTTTGGAACGCGTGAGTGGAAAGCTCTTGGGCCAGATGGGTTCCAACTGAATTTTACTAAGAGGATTGGAGCCTTATGAATGATAGTATGTGTGACTTTGCTCATGCAATGTGGGATAACCCAAAGGCAATTGAAGAAATCTGCCATACTAATATTTGTCTCATTCCAAAAGTGCAAAAACTTGAATTTGTGAACCAATTTCGACCAATATCGCAGAATAATATTATCTATAAGATGCTCATGAAAATCATGGTGAATAGACTGAAGCCCATCATTGCCATAGTCGTGTCCCCTTATCAAACCAACTTTGTTTTAGGGAGGAATATCTATGAAAACATTGTGATTGTGCAACATATGTTGCATAATATGGCAAAAATGAAAAGCAACCTATGATTATTTTCTATCAAAACAGATATAGAGAAAGCATATAATCAAATCAAGTGGAGCTTTATTGAAAAGATCTATAGAAGATGACTGAGTTTATCATGGTCTGCATCAACACAATCAAAATAAATATTCTTTGGAATGGAAGTAGATTCACTTTTTCTCACCAAAGAGCGATGTTAGGCAAGAATATCTTGTGTCCCCTTACTTGTTTGTCTTATGCATGGACAAGTTGTCCCATCTTAATCAAGATGAGTTTGAGTGAGTTCGTTGAAAACCAATGAGAGCTGGTCGTAATGGTCCATTGATATCCCACCTGATGTATGCATATGATTTTCTTATGTTTGGACAAGCAATTGAAGAAATCATGACATCAATTATAAGCACGCTACAACTCTTCTGCTCAATGTCAGGCCAACAAGTGAACCATACCAAATCCTCAATTTTTTTTTTTTTTTTGCAAAATGTAATGGAAGAGGATCACATGAACTTGGTGAATCAATCAGGATTCAGTGAAACCAAACTTGAGGAACATCACTTCCAATATTTAATTGAGAGAGTAAAAAAAGATTTGACAAGACAAAAACACAACAATTATCCTTAGAAGGTCGAATTACACAAGCCAAATTTGAGATTCAAGCAATCCTATAGTCTACCCCATGACGACCATGCAATTACCTAAAAGTTGTTTACACAAAATAGAAAAAATCCAAATAGCATTCATTTGGGGAGATGGTGATGATAACAAGTACACCTATTTAATTAGATGGAACACAATAAGGCTTCCTAAATAATGTGGATGTTTGGATTCAAAAAATTGCATCTTCTGAATGATGAATGCCTCATGAAATTCAGTTGAGATGTGTTGCACGGAAACACATGATTGTGGGGCTATTGGGAACTATGGTAGGAATAGTAATTTATAACAAGGTGTCGTGATTGAGTTCGCATACTCGACGCTATGGAAATAAATTGTTAGAGTTTGGACTCCTATGATGGGCCACATTTTCTAGGCAATTGGGGATGAGAGCACCACATATTTTTGACATGATAATTGGTTAGATAGACACACTCAGTTATTTAAGGTTGTTAGTAATATCCTTACATGCGTGAATAATTGGAAAGTAAATGATGCAATGAATGATAGTGGAGAACATAACATATACATATTACGCAGCGTCCTATAGGAAACATTCATTAATAAGTAACATGCTCATGTCCCCCATCATGACCATGGACTTGATATCATGTTATGGTCGAGAGATATAATGGGTGACTTTTCGGTTGGAAGTGCTTATAAGCTACTTAGTGAGAATGTGGCGAATATAGAAAATTGTGTTTGGGCCAAGATATAGCGTCTCTGTTGTTTCAGAAGTTTAAAAACTTTTTGAAAAATAACAATGCCACCAATAAATATTACTGGGTTGAGTCGCGGACTAGGTCGCTCTCTTTAGGACGTTTCGAGGCACTGCCTAAATTGTGCAAGGCAGACTATCAACCACAAAGTCACCAGGATAAAACAACTCAGATACTCTATATTGGGGTTCTACTGCACAGTAGAAAACCGTTCTAGAATTACACCCTCAATATGGCAGTCGAATGACTGGCACTCGAAATATGGAACGAAGGCCACTCGTGAGAAATCAAAGAAAAAGTAAGAAGGGGGAGAAGTGAGAAAAGCCTCAGATACAGAGAGCTTTTGGTGTGTCTTTCCAATTGAGGAGAACCCTCTGTTTATAGAGGAAATCTGCAACTGGATCTGAGAGAATCAGGGGATCTATCAGAATGTGATCCATGATCTGGCCACAGAATGTGCGCTCAGAAATAGGAAAACGTGTTTGACTCTGACTTTTGACCGGGCAATAACAGACACGTAATTAAGATCGGGCATTAGGGTTTTGACCGGGCAAAAAAACATAAGCACAATCAGATTAGGGTTTTGACCGGGCAAAAAACAGAAGCACAATCATATTAGGGTTTTGACTGGATCAAATTAATGATGTTGACTCGGTGGAGGGCAATTACGTAATTAACGTATCAAATTGTGACAGAACGCAAGCATTTAATTAATTAAAATAAATAATTAATTTTCTTATACTAAAAATTAATACACCACACAGCCAAGCCAAGCCAAGCCAAGCCGAACCGGGTCGAGCCGGCCGGGCGGCGGCAGCGTGCACACGCACGTGTGTGGTGGTCCATTTGTTTGCGTTCTCCCTCCTTCACAAAATTGGGGTGCCCTTTGGGGCCCATCTCAAGTCCATTACCTCCACCTTATATATCCTACTAGTGAGTGTTATCCCTCCTATGTGGGACTTCTCATTTTTTCAATTCACAACAACACTAGCTCTCATTAAATGTCATCATTATTTCCACTAAAATGTCAGTAAAGTATCATCATTTCCAGCAATCCCCCACTTGAATTAAAAAAATAGGTTTTTGAATAGAGTCAAACGCTTCTATAAAATTGTGCATAAACAAAGGTGTCTCTTAACTTGAACCTTTGTGTAGCAAGTAAGATTCAGATTCAATAAGAGTGACTCGTAGTCTTGAACTCTATCTCTGACATCAAACCCACACACAACCTTTTCATTAGGTGTATTCTCAAAAGCCTGTGCATTTAGGGCCATGCACATGCATTGCAGTATAGTGAACACTCTAAGAATTTTGCCTCAAAATTCCATAGGAAGCGGCCCCCACTTCCACATTCACATAGGTGAGTCTATCGAGAGTACTCCTATAGCTAGGTACTCCACTCCTCATAGAGTATAGATCTCATTAAGAGTTTCTATTATCTCATCCTTTCATCGCTTCAGGACTCATGCTTCCCTCATATATTATGTAGCATGTTCATCTCATTTTACTATGACTTGTTATTACCCATTGAACTCAATTCTTGGGATCTCCAATCTTTTAGGTCGGGTTACCATCATAGGTGACTCATCAATCTATAGGCAATAGTCCCATCCTTTTGGATGTATTTAGGACTTTCTCTCTAGCTAATCCTTTTGTCAAAGGATCTGCTAAATTTTCATCAATGCATACATGATCCACTATAATAGCTCCTTTAGAAAGTAATTCTCTAATCGTGTTGTGCATACGACGAATTTGTCTTCTTTTACCGTTGTAATAACGATTCTCAATTTTTACAATAGCCACAGTACTATCGCAGTGGATCAACACAGCTGGCAATGGTTTTTCCCACAAAGGGATCTCTACTAGCAAGCATCTCAACCAGCTTGCTTCTTCACTAGCAGTAGCTAGTGCTATCATTTTAGATTCCATAGTGGACTAAGCCAATATCGTCTGTTTCTTTGATTTCCATGACACAACACCACCGGCTATGTTGAAAACATAGCCATTGGTTGCTTTGGAGTCATCTGATAAGGTGTTCCAATCAGCATCGTTGTATCCTTCAAGGACGGTAGGAAACCTTTGATAGTGTAATCCGAGACTCATGGTCCTTTTATGGTATCTCATGACTCTTTCAATAGTGTGTCAATGCTCCATACTAGGTCTGCTAGTGAACTTGCACAACAATCTCACGACGTAGACTATGTCGGGTCAAGTGCAATCAGTGGCATACCTGAGGCTGCCAATGATGCTCGCATATTAAGTTTGTCTAACACCTTCACAAGAGTTCTTGAAAAGTTTCACACTTGGATCATATGGTGTGCAAGCAGGTTTACAGTTAAAGTAATTATATTTCTTTAGGATCTTTTCAATGTAGTGAGATTGATCCAAAGATATTCCTTTTTATGACCTAGTAATCTTGATTCCAAGGATTACACTTGCTTCTCCTAGGTCTTTCATATCAAAGTTGTTACTCAACAATGATTTCATTTTATTTACAGCATGAATGTTTGATCCAAATATGAGTAAGTCGTCTACATAGAGACATATGATAATGCAAATGCTATTTTCATATTTGTAATAAATGCATTTGTCACTTTCATTCACTTTAAACTCATTCAACATGATTTAGTTATCAAATTTTTCATGCCATTGCTTAGGAGCTTGTTTAAGACGATACAAAGATTTATCTAACTTACAGACCTTGTGTTCTTGTCCATGAATTACAAAACCTTCAGGTTGTTGCATATAAATTTCTTATTCCAAGTCACCATTTAAAAATGTTGTTTTAACATCCATCTGGTGTATCACTAGGTTATGAATAGCCGCAAGTGATATTATCACCCTAATGGATGTTAGTATAGTGACTGGTGAAAAAGTGTCGAAGAAATCTATATTTTCTCTTTGTCTAAAACCTTTGGCTACAAGGCATGTCTTGTATTTATCAATAGATCCATCGGGTTTTAGTTTCTTTTTCAAAATCCATTTACAACTTATAGGTTTGCAACCATGAGGCAAGTCTACTAAATGCTAGGTCTTGTTAGACTCTAGAGAATCCATTTCATCGTTTATAGCTTCTTGCCATAGATCTGCATCCAATGATGACACAGCTTCTTTAAGATCCTCTTCTAAATTAAAGGCCATATATTCTGGTTCATAATCTTTAGCAACTCTTACTCTCTTACTCCTTCGAGTTTTAGTTTCATACTGTTTGTTGCTTTCAGTGCTTCTTATCACAGGAACTTGACTAGGTTCGCTGCCCCCTCTATTTCTCAATTTGAAAGGGAATTTATTTTCATAGAAGTCAACATTATTTGACTCTATGATCACTTTCACATTTAGGTCATAAAACCTATATGCTTTACTGTTTACAACATATCCTATGAATACACATTCATAGGCTTTACTTGCGAGTTTAATTCGCTTGGGATCGGGGATTCTGACATAGGCCAAACAACCCCATGTTCGAAGATAAGACAAGTTGGGTTGTCTTTTCTTCATTATCTCATAAGGAGATGTTTTGCTTTTAGATTTTGGAACTCTATTCAAAACATAGCAAACAATCAAAATAATTTCCCCCACCAGTGAGATGCAGCACCAGAGTTAGGCATAATAACAACAACTAATTCAGTAAGAGTTCTATTCTTTCTTTCAGCTTTACCATTCATTTCAGGTGAATACGGTGCAGTAGTTTCATGTATAATTCCTTGGATTTTGTAAAACTCATTAAACAAACTAGAATCATACTTTGTTCCTCTATCACTACGAAACTTCTTAATCTTTTTATTAAATTGATTTTCAATTTCAGTTACAAAGATCTTAAACATGTCAAGCGCTTCACTTTTATTTTTCATCAGATATACAAAAGTAAAGTTAGAGCAATCGTCAATAAAAGTTATGAAATAACGCTTTCCGTTTCTGGTTAGCGTTCCATCAAGTTCACATATATTAGAGGGTATTAATTATAGGGGTTCAGATTCTCTAACTACTGATTTATGTGATCTCTTTGTTATTTTAGCTTGACTGCAACAATCACATTTTTCGAAATCCTTTAGGGATAGCTTTGGAATTAAGCCTAAATTACTTAAGTTTGAAATCACATTTTTGTTCATATGACAGAGTCTAGCATGCCAAATATTAAAATCACACAACATGTAAGCAGAAGGAGACATTTTATTCATTTCAACATTCAATTTAAACATGCCATCAGTGGCGTACCCTTTCCCAACAAAAATACCGTTTTTAGAAATGGTGTACAAAAATGCCCCTATAGACTGAGTGAACCCTGCCTTATTGAGAAGAAACCCAGAAACCAGATTCTTCCTTATTTCTGGAGTGTCCATGACATCCTTCAGAATTAAGGTTTTTCCATATGTGAATGTTAGTTCCACATCTCATATACCAGCAACATTAGTAGTGTGGGAATCTCCCAACAACATTTTCTTATCTTCAACAGTAGTGTATGTTTTAAACATAACACTATCATAACAGACATGGCTAGAGACGCCAGTGTCTATCCACCACCCATCTGATCCACCGACAAGGTTGATCTCGGTTATCATAGCAATGAATTGCTCTTCTGTCAAGTTAGCCTGATTTGCAAGGCCTGGCTTGTTCCTGCACTTGCGTGCCATATGACCCTTTTTCCCACAGTTGAAACAGAGAAATGGGAGAGGGCCATTTCTAGGAGGGGGTGTTGTCTGGCACTTGGGACCTTTGGAGGGTTCCCATTCTTATTGATGTTCTTAGAGGAGTGATCCTGATTCTTTAGTTGTTTGCCGTTTGGCTTCAGAACTGCTCCGATGAATTTCTTTTTCTTGTTGTTTGCTAGAAGAAGAACTTCATCTTTCTGGTCTTGTTTACGAGATTCCTCCTCAATTCTAAGGCGAGTTATCAAGCTTTCAAGAGAAAATTCTTTTGTTTTATTCTTGAGAGAATTTTTAAAATCTTTCCAAGCAGGGGGTAGTTTGTCAATAATAACAGCAATCTGAAACTGTTCATTTAGGGACATACCTTCAAAGATAATCTCGTGAGCAATTTTTTGAATTTCATGAGACTGAGCTTCCACTGATTTGTCATCTGTCATCTAATATTTGAGGTAGCGGCTAACAACATACTTTTTAGCTCTAGCTTTCTCAGTATCATATTTCTTCTTTAGAGCATTCCAAACATGTTTAGCAATATTGTTGTCGGAACTGTAGTAATCATACAAATCATCAGTAAGTACATTAAGAATATAATTATTACATAAGTAATCATTATGTTCTCATTGAGTTAATTCAACAGCTATTTTATCCAATATTGATTGTTCAGCAACTATTTCTGGAACAACGGGGATGTCATCCTTCAGAACGTTGACAACCTTTTTCGTGGTTAGAAAAAATAACATCTTTTGTTGCCATCGTTTGAAGTGACTGCCCTCAAACCGAAATGGTTTGTTGAAGTCAGAAATAGAAGAACTTATCCTAGTAATTTCATCGGTAGACATGGCAGTTCGAAAAAAACGTCTTAAAATTGTTGTTTCAGAAGTTTAAAAACTTTTTGAAAAATAACAATGCCACCGATAAATATTACTGGGTTGAGTCGCGGACTAGGTAAGACGTTTTGAGGCACTGCCCAAATTGTGCAAGGCAGACTATCAACCACGAAGTCCCCAGGATAAAACAGCCCAGATACTCTATATCGGAGTTCGTCCCCCACAAGTTGGAAGTATGTAACAATATTTCCAACTTGGAAAGAACAATACAAGAAAAAGAAAAATACAATAAAACTAATGCAAGAAAATTACAAGACAAAGAATATAAACCGTAATTACATCGGCTAAACGATAAAATTCATGTAGAAAATGGTAGCGGCCGAGGTGCATAACTCTCGTCGAAGTCTTCAGCCTACTTTGGGCTAACTTGAAAATCTTCCGGTGTCTCCACGGTACTCACTCCAATATAAAATCAAGAATTCCAAGCTTGGATATTCCAATGTCAAATGTGACCAACAAAGCTTAACCATAATATGATGGAAGCACAAAGAGAATGAAAAATGTATAATACCATAGGTTAAAAGAATAAAGAAAATGATAATTGATTTACTACCATGTGGTAGAAGCACAAAGAGAAAGCCAACAATGGCTAAAAAGAATGAAATTATAGTAAAATATATCACTAAAACATTTTCAATCTTGAATCTACAAATATTATACAATCAAGTTGAAAAAAAAGGAATGAAGAATCACAAATTTAGATTCAAAATAAAGAAGAAAAGATAAAGAAAATTTAGCAAAAAGAATATAACGGAATAATTATTATCGCTCTGATACCATATTAAGAATCATGGTTGAGCCTCTGTAACTAACCTAACAACTTACATGTAACCATAAGTAATTTTAACTACCTCTGTATCGGAGTTCTATCGTTCTAGAAGTAGACCCTCAGTATGGCAGTCGAATGACTGGAACTCGAAATATGGCCCGGGCCAGGACGAGCCGGCCAGGCGGGCAGTGGCGGCGACGCGCGCTTGGTGGTCCATTTGCTTGCGTTCTCTCTCCTTCACAAAATTGGGGTGCCTCTTGGGGCCCATCCCAACTCCATTACCTCCACCTTATATATCCTACTAGTGAGTGTTATCCCTCCTATGTGGGACTTCTCATTTTTTCAATTCACAACAACACTAACTCTCATTAAATGCCATCATTATTTCAAATCAATTGTCAGTAAAGTATCATCATTTCCAACAGTCTTAAATCTCTAGAGAGAGTCTGCGTATTTGTGTGGCAAATAAGGCATGACAGACTTGTCACGAACTCAACGAAGGCTAGATGGGGGTTAGGTTATCTGAATTGTACTCACTATGGATAATGGAAGGAAACAACCTTACATGTATTGACAGAATTCCCTTTAGCAGTCACAATTTGGATGCAACTTATCATACTTGATCAACAAAGTCTTTTTTTTAGAGCTGATCTAAATAATTAGGTTGAGTTCAACATGACTCATTACATTGGACATCAACAAGACATGCAATGGAGCGCCATCTGGGCCACCACTTGTTTTTGTTTATAGAGATGGGGGAATCAAAGAATACATGACCCACATTTTGTAAGTCCTCTGAAACCTTGGGAATTATATTATGAATTTCTTCAATGTTATAAGAGCACTTCAAAAAAGAACCATCAAAACAATTCAGGTAACAACACCTTTGTGAATGTATCCTAGATTGTACCTCGACATGGTATTGCCTTAATATAAATGGAGCATTAAAGAGCATCAATGGTACACTTGGGTTTGGGGGCTTGATACGAGATGATAAAGGTATTTAGTTAACTAGATTGTCCAATTTTATTGGAAACACTTGCGCTTATATGTCTAAATTATAGGTTGTGTATTGTGGGTTGTGGTTGGCCATGGTTGGCCATAAATCAAGGAATCACTCGGTTGGAGGTGCAACTCGACTCTACCGTGGTGATTCAAAGTTTACAAGGAGGAGGAGAAGGATGTGCAGAATGATGGAGGCTCTTGTCAAATATACGAAATTCTTGTTGATTCTACATGGTAGGTTGATTTCACACATGTATACCTGGAGGCAAATAGGTGTGCGGATGCTTTGGCTAATTTGCAGTGCACACATGATTTTGGAATGGTGGTTTACAACAATCCTCCTTCAAAGGCGTTGCAATTTCTTGCTGAGGATTTTAGGGGTGTTTTTTTACCCCGCTTTATTACTTTATAATATTTTTCTTTATGGACCTTGGCCCTTCATTGTACAAAAATAAAAAAAAATTCCGAACCTAGTAAAAGAGGCTTATCACACAACTTGGCAAACCACAATTTGATTTTGACTGGAAGAGATGCGTAGTACAAGTGCCTTGAACGAAATTACCTCTAGTGAAGAAAACTTGTAAAAAAAAATATAAAAACTATTCACTTTCTCACTTTAAAATGCTAAGTTTTTGTCATTGATATACTAAAAAGGTGCTATATATCCCACACTTATTCCCCTTGGTCCCAAAGTTAAACCCTATGTAAAATACAAAAAACTTTGAAATAATCATATTAAAATAAAAATTAATTTTCACACAATTTTTCTTTGTGCAAGAAAATTCGAATTTGAATAGCTACAATCTTTTATAATCTTATAACTTTTACACACAACTCATTTTTTCGATTTAGGATTTAGTCATTTAAGTTACATGTGGTTTGTAACGTTAACTTTGAAGTTATGATTCATTTACAACAATGTCATTTTTCGTTAATTCAGTTCAAATAATTGTCGCTTGAACGTTACGATGCTTCTGTGTGCATAATATGGCAAAAACATAAATAATATTTTTTAATTAATTTTTATTGAAATAAAATTCTAAAAAAAATTCTTATAATTATTCCAACCCAAACAATGAAAACTTATAGTGTTCCTTTGAGTTTAACTCATTTTCCATATTGATGCTTTATGTTTTCTAATTTTCTCGAATTGATCTTGTAAGTTATATATCGTTTGAGGTGTTGGTCATTCTTTCTTTTCACCATATTCCAATGTAAATCTATTGTTCCATAATGAGCTTCATATTTGCTTTGTTTTTGAATTGAGATTTTTTGGTTTTTTTTTAAGTTTACGATGAAGATAAGATTTTAATATGTATTGTTGGAAGAAGGAAAAATATGCAACTTTAAACTCTAAACCCTTTCAATTATGATTAGAGATCCATAAAGATGAATGAAGAAATCTTTCTTGAAATCCATAAAAACAAAAATAAAATCAAAAATTAATTTGTATAAACCATTAAAAATCCATCTTGAATCCTATAAAAAAGAATCCTTCTTCCTTATTGAAACCCATAAAAACAAAAATAACTAGTTTGTTAAAAAAAAAATCCTTCTTTGACATTTTTATTAAACCCTCCATGACATTTACGATCAGAAAAAATAACTTTTGAAACCCATAAAAACAAAACAAAATCAACCACTACTGTTTGTGAAAAAAAAACATCTTGAAGAATATTAAAAATGAGTGAGCAACTCATTTGTTTAGAGTGGGTTTATAGTGAATTGTCTTTATTTATAACAATTCATTTTTTTATTCTCGTTGGAATGATAAATTTTTGATTTTGAGTTTTTCTATTAAAATTACAAATTGAAATTTAGATTTTTTAAAAATGAAGTGAAAGAGCTAGACTATGAATAAGAAGAAGAAGAAAATTAAACATGAACAAAATTTGGTTCAAAATTAGAAGACTCTAAATGCTATTTACCAAAACTTAAAGGACTAATATAAAAATAATTAATTTATCATGTCAGCACCATTATACACACGTTGTACCAGTCACACAACACTTTTTTATAATAAAATTACTAATAAAAAGTATTTATGAAAACAAGCTATAATATAAAAGGCTAACATTATAAATAAAGTGTCCATTAAAAGACGAAACTTGAAGGACTAGAAATCTATTCTACAAAATAACATGTAACAAGCAGCCTCTACGTGCAACAAACAACCCATTTAGCCTTTAGGCCCGTGGTAGTTGACAAAAAACGCGTTTAGGCCCGTCGTCAGAGCCCGAGCCCGAGCTCATCCTAACTCGTAACAAAGTGAATTCGAATCACTTAAGACAACATTTTCTCGATTTGAAAAAGCGAAACCAAGCGCGGCATTATTTCTGCAACTGCAACCACTTCACGTAATTGATCTCTCTTCACCGGAACCCTAAACAAACCCGCAAGAAAACCCAACCTTACCGGAATGGAGAACCGGACTAGGGTTCGTTGCCCGGAGAACGAAGAACTGGCGTCGTTCATGTGGAACAAGTGGAAGGAAATGTCGGCGCAACCGAAAGGTCTTTCTGATAATATTGAAATGACACTTTCTAAGGCTCATTTCAATGTCTGTAACTCCAAAAATCCTATTCTAACCATCAAAGATTTCTCTGAAATTAAGTATGATTCCAATTTTCTCAACTTTCTGTCACTATGCATGTGTCGTGTGATTAGAAATTATAACTAAATGTACATTAATTAATATAATATTAATATGAAAATTAAGTCTATAATTCAATTATGTTCTCTCACTTTATGTTATTACGTACAATTGGTTTCATTGTTTATTTTACAAGCAACTGTTAGTAAGTTAGAGTTGGTTACTTTCCAACTGGAGGTTGAGTCTAGCGAAGGGACTAGACTCTCACAAAGTAGTGAACCTGAGTTCAAATCCCTGATCGAAGAGGTATCCACATTCAGTTCAAATCTCTAATAGGATTTTGCGTCCGCTGGAGGGAACCGGTGTGAAACCAAAATAAAAAAGAGTTGGTTAGTATCCAGGATGGAACCCGGGATCTTCTACTTAAAACTCTTTCAACGTTTGTTAACTCATCAATTGAGCTATTTATGGGACTACACTTGGTTTCATTGTTATCCACTCTGCTGAGATAGAAACGTATCATAGAGATTATAATATAGTTATAAATTGTGAAGTATGAAAAATGAGTATATTGTGCTGCAATGTATGAAAAATGAATATCAGGGTGAAGAAGTTTTAAAATGTGGTTACAAATTAGGCTTATGTGGCAATATCACAAGTTCTTATTGGATGTCAGTGTAAAATTATAATGATTGCGTATCTCCATTAAGCTTGTAATATATTGGGTTTGTTGTGACTTGCATTTATAGTAACAAAGCTTCATTTTCTTTTAATTTCAGAACTGTCCAAGTTTTGAGTGAAGTGAAAAGCGTTGTTTGGGTGCTTAGTGATTGGTTTTATCTGTGTGTGTGTGTGTGTGTATCATTGATGTGTTTGTGAAGTGGGGAGGGTAAAGGACGAACTAAGGTTGTTTAAGTTGGGTTTTATGGTGTTGTAATCTAATGATGCTCTTTTGTGTTTTTTGGATTGATATGGAAGGGGTGTGGGGAAAATGATATTGAGGCTCATGCAGGGTTTTTTTGGGACTGGTTCTGGAGGTTCTGAACCAGATGACTTGACCAAAAAGGGTATGTCTGGGACTGTTTAGTTTTTATTTTTATGCTGTCTTCCATTGGCTTTACATTTATTTTGTCCATATTTCTGTTTAAAATTGTTCCTTTTTTCTCCAACTTTATAGGAAAGAAAACTAAAGGAACCAAGCGCTATGTGCCTCAAAGGAATTCTGTGGCTTATGCATTATTGATAACCCTTTACAGGTATGTATATACATATACATATATAGGTGACATCACATGCACTACTGATACATTTTTTTTTGTGGGTTAAATATGTTTTTGATGTTGTTGCGGTAAAACTTGTTATATTATAAGATTAAGCACATTTTTAATAGGGGAACCTCAAATGGGAATGAATATATGCGTAAACAGGAGCTCATTGATGCTGCTGAAGCCAGTGGGTTATCTCGAGCACCAATTGCGTATGTTCAATATAGTTTCTTTGTTCTGTGTTTTAAATAAACAAATTGGCTAAGAAAATGTTTACGACTTTTGAGCAATGAATGTTCAGACAAGAAAAAGGGAAAGGAAAACCTGGACATTTTGGAAGTTCTCCACAGGAGTGGTACAGTGGATGGACCTGCATGAAGACATTGATATCTAAAGGATTAGTTGTAAAATCAAGTTGCCCAGCAAAGTAAGGCTTTATATTGTGCATGTCTTTCATATATTAATATAATTAAAAGCCACTTGTTAATGGAACCTCCTTGTTGTGAATTTTAACTAATTTCTTAAATTGCCTTTTTATAGTTAGGCATGAGAGTATTTTTCCTTTTAATATGTTTTGACAATTGAGCCTTCTCTATATAGCATAAGAATTTTTTCGGAATTACTTTTGTAATTCATTTCAGTGAACATTGCTTCTATGATTTCCTTTGTGCATTCTATGGATGAATGTGCTTAGCAGAGCAAATGTACACCTACAGATTAATTTATTAGATACTAAGTTGTAAAACTAGCAACTATTAAAGTGGTTCTTGTTTAGAAACATTAAATGATTAAATATGGTTTTTAAATGAAATGTAGAGTTTGATACGGTTACATGAGAGTTCTCCATGTTTGTAAAGATGAAATCTGTTTTGTTTTTAGGTACATGCTAACTCAAGAAGGTAAGGAAGCAGCATGTGACTGTCTTAAAAGATCTGGAATGGCGGAATCTCTGGACAAGTCGGCTTCTGTTGAAATTTCTTCTCGTATGGATATTCAAAACTCATTAGATATGGAAGTCAACGCTCATGATATGGAATCAGAAGTGACATCACCATTGAACCAGAAAAAGAAGCCAGTTGATGTTCCACTTGATTCCCTTGAGAGGGTATGCTTCCTCTTAATTAAGTCCTTGTTATTTCTTTTGTTTCTTCATATTCAACTATATGCTTCTGCCCTTTACTTGCTGCTTTTCCTTGGAAAGCACTGAAATGGTGTGCTTAATTATATGGTATAAATTTTGATTTATTGCTAATTTTTTTGGATTCATTTTCATGAAATTACCATTGGATTGTTGGTCATAATTATAGTCAAGTGTAATTGATGAATTGTCTTCATAAAACTTTGTTCGAATTGTCTTTATAAACCTTTGTTTCTTGTATTAGTTGTGTATAGTCTGTAAAACTTTATGATATCAATAAACCTTCATGGTTAAGTTGATCTGCTCATTTCCTTTTCTCTGTCTAAGAAGACTCAATAGCGTAAAATAGAAGCGTGGTGTAAAATTGATGGGAATGCAACTACCGATAAGGGTATTATGGGCAAACCAAAAATATGGAGGGTTTATGAAAGGAAGGTGTTGGAACTGGTTAGTACTTAATTGAAATTGGGGAACTGAATTCTTTATTGAATTTAAACAGGCGAGTTTAAATTCTGTTTGGGCAGAATTGATAAACGATTACAAGAATATCCACTCCAAGAATTTGAGAGCTTGGTCTCTCCCTTTCCGATAACCACTCAGAAATTTCCTACCCTCCTCTCTCTAATTTCCTACTTTTATTTGCTCCATAACTGCTGTACAGCAACAATTACTGCCTGATTTACAACTTAAATTGACACTAACTGCTTAAATAAAAAAATAACTGCATTATAAATTCAGTTCCCATTTAAAATTCTAACTCTTGACCCTCCTCTTATAATATTTAGTTATAAGAGGCCTAACAATACTCCCTCCCAAAAGAGTCACCTTGTCCTCAAGGTGAAAAGAAGGGAATTGCTCCATGATAGGAATGGGCTGGGCCCCACAAGTGATGAGGGGGATCTCTTAGTAAATAGAGATGAGGTGGGGTCTAAGCAATGACAAGTATATGTGAGAAAGAATAAGAAAGGGAATGCAGAAAAATAATGATTGTCTAGCTGGCATCTGGAATTAATATTCCACTAATAAATAGGAGTTAATATTCCACTAATAAATAGGAGTGTGTGCAGAAATAGCTGGACGGTTTTTTATTATTTTTTTGGGTTACACCTTAGAGGTTGGGCAGTATGAGAATTGTTTTTCTCTAACTGAGGAGCATTAGCTCTGGAATCATTTTCTGTTTTCTTATCAAGTAATACAATAATTCCCTTCATTCAATTTTATCTTACCTTTGCTCTATCAATTGGTCCGACCTGCTACGTTCATGCAAACCAGAATGGACGCAAGAATCACCGGAGTGGAGGAGCGTTTGGGACGTGTGGAGGACAGCATTGAAGCGTTACGTGACTTCATTGGTTCTGAAATTCAAAGGGCTTTGACAGCAGCTCCCTTACCGACGTCTCAGGACGATAGTCCAGCAATCCCTTCACCGTTAGATGAATTTCGTTTAGCTGCAAAGAAGGTGGAATTGCCGGCGTTTACCGGTGATGATCCAGTGGCTTGGATCACTCGAGCAGAAACGTATTTCGACGTACAACGCATTTCGGCAGACGTGAGAATTCAATTGACGAAGCTTAGTATGGAAGGTCCTACGATTCATTGGTTCAATTTATGGCACGATTCTATAGAGGATCTATCTTGGGAGAATTTGACGGAGGCGTTGATCGTTCGTTTTGGTGGTGGTCGTTTGGAGAATCCTTTTGAAGAATTGAAGGAATTAAAACAATCTGGATCTGTGGAGGATTATATTGCTGAATTCGAATTGTATTCTTCACAGTGTGGCCGTTTACCAGAACAACAATTTCTTGGTTATTTCATTGGTGGTTTACGTCATGACATTCGTTCTCGTGTGCGTACCTTCAGGCCTCATAATCGTTACTTAGCGATGCAATTGGCTCGTGATGCAATCGGCGTTTACCGGTGATGATCCAGTGGCTTGGATCACTCGAGCAGAAACGTATTTCGACGTACAACGCATTTCGGCAGACGTGAGAATTCAATTGACGAAGCTTAGTATGGAAGGTCCTACGATTCATTGGTTCAATTTATGGCACGATTCTATAGAGGATCTATCTTGGGAGAATTTGACGGAGGCGTTGATCGTTCGTTTTGGTGGTGGTCGTTTGGAGAATCCTTTTGAAGAATTGAAGGAATTAAAACAATCTGGATCTGTGGAGGATTATATTGCTGAATTCGAATTGTATTCTTCACAGTGTGGCCGTTTACCAGAACAACAATTTCTTGGTTATTTCATTGGTGGTTTACGTCATGACATTCGTTCTCGTGTGCGTACCTTCAGGCCTCGTAATCGTTACTTAGCGATGCAATTGGCTCGTGATGTTGAGAATGAATTTGCTGCTGTTTCGGGGCAGGGATCTGGATCTCGCTACAAACCGGGTCAAGGTTCTTGGGCTCGATTTCAAAAACCTAATTGGGCCAATCGCGAAGGGGAAGGGAACAGATTTGCAAACCCTAACCAGATTAGCACCAATGTGGGTAAAATGCGTACCGGGCTAGGTCCTGGATCTCAAATCGGGTCAACACACCCTCTCAATTTTATTCCTCCTTCACATCTTAATTCTGGTGATGTTTCACGCCGTCACTCACGCGGTGTTCGCCATTTACCAAGCGCAGAGGTTAATGAGCGTCGCGCGAAGGGACTTTGTTTTCGTTGCAATGAACGATGGGATCCCCTCCATCAATGCGCAACGAAACAGTTACGATTGATTATCTTGGGGGACGATGAAGTGGTCAACGATGAAGGATCGATTTCAAAAACCTAATTGGGCCAATCGCGAAGGGGAAGGGAACAGATTTGCAAACCCTAACCAGATTAGCACCAATGTGGGTAAAATGCGTACCGGGCTAGGTCCTGGATCTCAAATCGGGTCAACACACCCTCTCAATTTTATTCCTCCTTCACATCTTAAATCTGGTGATGTTTCACGCCGTCACTCACGCGGTGTTCGCCATTTACCAAGCGCAGAGGTTAATGAGCGTCGCGCGAAGGGACTTTGTTTTCGTTGCAATGAACGATGGGATCCCCTCCATCAATGCGCAACGAAACAGTTACGATTGATTATCTTGGGGGACGATGAAGTGGTCAACGATGAAGGAGAGATTGTGGTGCTGGAGGCTGAATCGGAAGAAGAGATTGCACAAGAAGAGTTAGAATGTAAAGGGATGGGAGTTTTTGGTGTATCCACCACTCCAAACCAGGTTCGCACAATGAAAGTAGAGGGCTGTTTGCAAGGTGCACCTATTTTGGTTCTTATTGACAGTGGAGCCACACATAATTTCATATCTCCTAAGGTGGTTGAAGCTCTAGGGCTGCCTATGGTACCTTCTACTCCCCTGGGAGTCAAGTTAGGAGATGGTCATCGTGTTCTAACTATGGATAGGTGTAAGGGAATCCAGATGGATATGGGAATGGTGCAGATTTGTTTTGATGCTTATGTGTTGGAGTTAGGTGGTGTGGATCTGATTTTGGGAGTTGTTTGACTGGAAACTTTGGGGAAAGTGACCATGGATTGGAAAGAAATGTCTATGGTGTTCAACCATAAGGGCAGTATGGTGAAACTCCTTAGCCAAGCCTTAGATGAGAAGATGGCTACTTTCCAAAGCATCATCACTTCTTCCCGGCTGATAACACGTTATGAATGGCCTACCTTGATGGAGGTGGTAGGTTCACAAGTGCCTCGTGTCTCAGATCAAAAGAATAAGGAGTTGCAAAGTGTTGAATAAGAGAACATGAGAGAGACATATGGTGAAACCGTGTGTTTGAACTACACAACGGAGTCCGTTTTATATAGGCTCAAGGCAATAAATACAGAAATAAATATGAGAGATATCATCCCTATTTACATGATATGTAATAAATATAAATATATTTTCAATACTCCCCCTCAAGCTGGAGCATATAAATCATATGCACTAAGCTTGTTACATATATAACTGATTCGAGGACCTCTCAGGGACTTAGTGAATACATCTGCCAATTGATCATTGGAATTAACAAAGCTAGTGGTGATGTCGCCTGATTCGATCTTCTCTCTTACAAAGTGACAATCTATCTCAATATGTTTGGTCCTCTCATGAAAAACCGGATTAGAGGCAATGTGCAATGCTGCTTGATTATCACATATTAATGTCATTTGAGTTGCCTCTTCAAATTGAAGCTCTTTGAGTAACTGTTTCAACCAAATAAGCTCACAGGTCACTAATGCCATAGCCCTATATTCAGCTTCAGCGCTAGATCTTGCAACTACACTTTGTTTCTTACTCTTCCAAGATATTAAGTTTCCTCCAACAAGTACACAATACCCAGAAGTGGATCGCCTATCAATGGGTGAGCCTGCCCAATCGGCATCTGAATAACCAACTATCTGAGTATGACCTCTATTTTCATAAATTAGACCTTTTCCTGGAGCACCTTTAATGTATTTCAAGATTCGTATCACAGCATCCTAGTGTTCTTGACAAGGAGAGTTTAAGAATTGGCTTACTACACTGACTGCAAAAGAAATGTCTGGACGGGTGACTGTGAGGTAGTTTAATTTACCAACCAATCTTCTATATCTCCCTGAATCTAAAAATGGCTCCCCATGATTAGGTAGAAGTTTGACATTTGGATCCATAGGAGTGTCAACCGGCTTGGCATTCAACAAACCTGTCTCTTCAAGAATATCCATGGCATACTTTCTTTGTGAAATTACTATGCCATCCTTAGATTGGGCTACCTCAATGCCCAAGAAGTAGCGGAGCTTGCCAAGATCTTTAGTTTGAAATTGAAGAGATAAATGTTGTTTCAACTGGAGTATGCCCTGTTGATCACTACCAGTTATGACAATATCATCTACATAGACAATCAAGTAAATGCACCCTTGAGTTGAGTGGCGATAGAAAAGAGAATGATCAGCTTCACTTCGAATCATGCCAAATTGTTGCACTACTGTGCTAAATCTACCAAACCAAGCTCGAGGAGACTGTTTAAGGCCATAGAGAGACCTCCGAAGTCGACAAACCATGGTAGAGGACTCCCCCTGAGCAACAAACCCAGGTGGTTGCTCCATATACACTTCTTCTTCAAGGTCACCATGCAAAAAAGCATTTTTAATGTCAAGTTGATGTAGAGACCAATGTCTGATGGCTGCAATAGAGATGAGTAGTCTGACAGAGGCCATCTTAGCCACAGGGGAGAAAGTATCACTGTAATCGAGGCCAAAAATTTGAGTGTACCCTTTTGCCACCAAACGAGCTTTAAAACGATCAATCTTACCATTAAGACCAATTTTCACAGTATAAAGCCAACGACATCCTACTAAAGACTTTCCAGACGGTAAAGGAACCAATTCCCATGTACCACTACTCTGAAGTGCACACATCTCGTCGATCATTGCTTGTCTCTACTCTGGGTGAGATAAAGCTTCACCTGGAGATTTAGGAATAGAAACAGAAGACAGGGAAGACAAACAAGTATAATGCAAAGGAGAAAGACGATGGTAACTCAAGCCAATGTAATGAGGGGATGAGTTACGAGTAGGACGTATACCTTTACGAATAGCAATAGGAATATCAAGGGTCGGATCTGATAAAGAAGGAGGTGGCGGTGAAGTAGTGTTTGGAGTGACCTCGGTATCAAGAACAGGTGTAGGGACATGTACAACCAATGGTGGTTGACGATGACGGTATGTCTGAAGAGGTTGTATAGTTGGAAGATCAACAAGAGGAGTCTCAAATTGGACAATGGGAGGGGCCACCGGAGGTGTCTCAGGTGGGGTATACATAATAGGCTCTAGTGGTAAAAGAGAAGGTGAAATAGTCTTTGGTAGGTCCAGAGGAATAGTTGTAGACAAAGGATCAGGAAGTGACTCATAGTATGTAACAGACTCAAAAAACGTGACATCAGCCGATATGAGATATCGTCGAAGATTAGGAGAATAACAACGATAACCTTTTTGAGACCGATGATAACCAAGAAAGACACATTTTAGTGATCGAGCTGAAAGTTTATCAAGACCAGGAGTGAGATTGTGGACAAAACATGTAGATCCGAAGACTCGAGGAGGAAGTGAGTGAAGGAGGGTACCAGGGAAGAGGATCGAGTGAGGGACTTTGTTATCAAGAACAGACGAAGGCATGCGATTTATAAGATAACACGCCGTTAGAACAGCATCGCCCCAAAAGCGAGATGGTACATTACCATGAAGAAGGAGAGCACGAGTGGTTTCAATAAGGTGCCGATTTTTGCGTTCGGCTACCCCATTTTGTTGAGGTGTATGAGCACAAGATGTTTGATGAAGAATGCCGTTAGAGGTCATAAAATTTTGAAATTGATGGGACAAATATTCGCGGGCATTATCACTGCGCAAAGTGCGAATGGATACACCAAATTGAGTTTTAATTTCCTTATAAAATTGTTCAAAAATAGAAAATAATTCAGACCTATTTTTCATTAAAAATAACCACGTACAACGGGAAAAATCATCGATAAAGGTAACAAAATATCTAGACTCAAGTGTGGAAATAGTACGAGAGGGACCCCAAACATCTGAGTGAACTAAAACAAACGGGGAGGAAGCTCGTTTATTAGCTCGATCAGTGAAATGACTACGAGTGTGTTTCCCTAACTGACACGACTCACACTTTAAGCTAGATAATTTGGTTAGGTTAGGTACTAATTGTTGAAGTTTGGGAAGACTCGGATGACCTAACTGAGCATGTATAGTAAGAGGAGAATATGTGGTAGGGCATGCTGTTGATGGGTTTGAGAGATAATAAAGACCATTAGACTCACATCCGACACCAATTTGTCGTCCTGATATTCGATCTTGCAAGGTAACATTGCAATTAGTAAACGTGACAACACAGTCATGAGAACGAGTCAATCGACTGATAGAAATTAAATTAAATGGACAGCCAGGCACATAAAGGACAGATTTAACTAATAGAGTAGGGAGGATTTGGACAGTGCCAATCCCTTGAGACTGTGTTTGGGAACCATTGGCTGAGACTATCTTAGGTAAATAGCCAGATGTTGTGAGAGAGGAGAAAAGAGTCTTATTACCAGTAATGTGATCAGATGCACCAGAATCGAGAATCCATGGGCTATGAGAAGGTGAGATGCAAACCGGTGAATAACCACTTTGTGCGGTCGAAACAGCGGAACTCGAGTTCTGACAATACTCTGTCCACCGAAGAAAATCTTCATAAGTAGCCATAATCAATAAGCAATTACCCAAAACCAGCAGCGAAACAGTGGCGGAAGAGGTTTTTTTTTTTTTTTTTTTTTTTTTTTTTTTTTTTTTTTTTTTTTGTCGATGAACAGTACTGCGCGCCGATGAACAGTGTTGACACGATGAACAGTACCACGCGATGAACAGTGGACTGATTTTCTTAAAAAAAATGAACGAAAAGCGACAAAGAAAGGGTAAACCGGAATTGAGACACGGTTTTACCGAAAAAAAAATCTCACCGAAGGACAGTGGATCCCGGGTAATCACGGTATAGGGTTGTCTCTCTTAATAGGCTCTGATACCATGTTGAATAAGAGAACATGAGAGAGACATATGGTGAAACCGTGTGTTTGAACTACACAACGGAGTCCGTTTTATATAGGCTCAAGGCAATAAATACAGAAATAAATATGAGAGATATCATCCCTATTTACATGATATGTAATAAATATAAATATATTTTCAATACAAAGGTTGTTAGATCAATTTGCTATTGTATTTAAAGAAATCCAGGGTCTTCCTCTAACAAGAAACATTAGCCATTCCATTGAACTTCGGCAGGGTGCTGGTCCAGTAAGTGTGAGACCTTACAAATATCCTCATTTACACAAGGATGAAATTGAAAAACAAATTCAAATCCTTATGCAGTAGGGAGTGATTAGAAACAGCACTAGTGCTCTCTCTAGTCCCGTTATTTTGGTCAAGAAGAAGGATCAATCTTGGCACATGTGTGTAGATTACCGTGCACTTAACAAGGTTACAATTCAAGATAAGTACCCTATCCCTGTGGTAGACGAATTGTTAGATGAGTTACATGGCTCAGGTTATTTCTCTAAGCTTGATCTTAAATCTGGTTATCATCAAATTCGTATGAAGGAAGCAGATATTCATAAAACTGCATTTCGTACTCATGAGGGTCACTACGAGTTTATGGTGATGCCATTTGGCCTTACCAATTCCCCTGCAACCTTTCAATTAGTGATGAATGATATTTTTAAGCCTTTTTTAAGGAAGTTTGTATTGGTTTTTTTTGATGACATACTAGTGTACAACACTAGTTGGACTGCTCATTTGCAGCACTTGGAGATGGTTCTAAACATTTTGAAACAACATCAGTTTGTGGCTAACGGAAAGAAGTGTGCTTTTGGTAAACACCAAGTTGAATACTTGGGCCATGTCATTTCCAAAGCAGGGGTTGCTGTGGATCCTGCCAAGGTTAGCAATGTGTTACAATGGCCAGTCCCTAAGAACGTCAAGGGGGTGAGAGGTTTTTTGGGATTAACGGGTTACTATAGAAAATTTATAGCTAACTATGGGAATATTGCTAAACCCTTGACTGAGTTGACAAAGAAGGATGGTTTTAGATGGAATGCTGCGGCTGCCGAAGCTTTTGAGAAATTAAAAGTAGCTATTACAACTGCCCCAGTTTTAGCTATGCCTAATTTCAAAATTCCTTTTGAAATTGAATGTGATGCCTCTGGAAAAGGAGTTGGTGCTGTGTTGTTGCAATCTAAACATCTAATTGCGTATTTTAGCAAGGCTTTTGAATCATCTAGGTTATCTAAATCGGCTTATGATAAGGAGTTAATGGCTTTGGTGTTAGCTATTCAACATTGGAGACACTATTTGTTAGGAAGACGGTTTGTGGTTTATTCTGATCAAAAGAGCCTAAAACACTTGTTACAACAACGTATTACCACATCAAATCAGCAGGAATGGATGGCTAAGTTGCTGGGTTTTGACTTTGAGGTGGTATATAAGGCGGGAGTGGAGAATAAGGTGGCTGATACTTTATCTAGACAACATGAGGATGCTGAAATTCATGCTCTTAAATCCTATCCTATTTGGCAGCAGACCAGCCAACTGCAACAAGAGGTATCGCAGGATCCTTGGCTTAAAAGCATTGTGGAGGCTATTCAAAAGGATCCTACTGCTAAACCTGGGTTTTCCCTAAAAGGTGGCATCTTATTCTACAAAAATAGGTTAGTTATACCGGCTAACTCACCACTTATTGAAGATCTACTTAAGGATTTTCATTCTTCTCCTAGTGGGGGTCACTCCGGCTACCTACGCACTTATAGGAGAATGACAGACACTTTATATTGGCAAGGGATGATGAAAAGGGTGCAAGATTTTGTGAAAGCTTGTGACACTTGTCAACGTCAAAAATATGCCGCAACTACGCCTAATGGGTTACTACAGCCACTACCTATTCCAGTTTTGGTGTGGAGTGAGATATCTATGGATTTCATTACTTGTTTGCCCAAAAGTAATGGATTTGAAGCTATTTTGGTGGTGGTGGATCGTCTCTCCAAGTATAGTCATTTCATTCCTCTTAAACATCCATTTACTGCTCGCTCCATTGCTGCTATTTTTGTGAAAGAAGTGGTTAGACTGCATGGAATTCCGGAGTCGATTCTTAGTGATCGTGACCCCTTGTTTGTGAGTATTTTTTGGAAAGAGCTGTTCAAGCTAGTAGGTACGGTGCTTAAAATGTCTTCAGCATACCACCCTCAAACTGATGGCCAAACAAAAGTGATTAACCGTTGTTTAGAGGCCTACCTACGTTGTTTTATTGCAGACCAACCTAAGACATGGGCACATTGGATTCCATGGGCAGAACTATGGTACAATACCACATTTCATATTTCCACAGGGTTTACCCCTTTTGAGGTGGTGTATGGCAGGAGACCTCCAGTATTGGTGCATTTTTTGGAGGGAGAAACCAGAGTAGAAGCTGTAGCCCAGGAGTTAAGAGACAGGGATGAAGCTTTGCGTCAACTGAAAGCTAATTTACTCAAAGCTCAAGAGTACATGAAATACCAAGCTGATAAAAAACGCAAGGCAGTTCAATTTGAGGTTGGTGATTGGGTTTTCCTCAAATTAAGTCCTCATCGACAACAATCGGTTGTGCATAGAATTCATAAAAAATTGGCTCCCAGATTTTTTGGTCCTTATCAAGTCATTAAGAAGATAGGGCAGGTTGCTTACAAGCTACAGTTACCAGCAACATCTAAAATACATCCTACTTTTCATGTTTCTCTATTGAAGAAAGCTGTAGGCAATTATACTGCTACAACTCAATTACCTAGCAGTTTGGAGTCTGACACTGGGGATATTATTCCTGCTAAGGTTTTGTCATGGAGGGATAAGTTTGATGGTGGGCAGCATAAGCGAGAATGGTTGATTCAATGGGAAGGCATGGATGTCGGAGATGCTACATGGAAAAAGGAACTGCTGCTGAAGAGTCAATTCCCTGATTTGCGCCTTGAGGACAAGGCTACTGTTGAAGGTGGGGGTGATGATAGGAATGGGCTGGGCCCCACAAGTGATGAGGGGGATCTATTAGTAAATAGAGATGAGGTGGGGCCTAAGCAATGGCAAGTATATGTGAGAAAGAATAAGAAAGGGAATGCAGAAAAATAATGATTGTCTAGCTGGCATCTGGAATTAATATTCCACTAATAAATAGGAGTTAATATTCCACTAATAAATAGGAGTGTGTGCAGAAATAGCTGAACGGTTTTTTATTATTTTTTTGGGTTACACCTTAGAGGTTGGGCAGTATGAGAATTGTTTTTCTCTAACTGAGGAGCATTAGCTCTGGAATCATTTTCTGTTTTCTTATCAAGTAATACAATAATTCCCTTCATTCAATTTTATCACAAAAGATTCCTTTTAAACAATAATTCCCTTCATTTTCTGTTTTCTTAAATCCATTCAAAAAGATTCCTTTTAAATATGCGAGTTTTGCACATTTGAGTGAGTTTGCGTACAATTCAAACTTTTCTTGATACTCTTCTACTGACCCTGTTTGTTTGAGACTTAGTAACAATTCAAAAGGGCTTTCAACCATAGATGGTTGGAAACGCTTAATCACAGCGGCACGAAAATCGTCCCAAGTAGGATGTTGAGCAGAAAATTCCCACCATTGGTACCTTGTCAAAGCCTTTCCATCCATAGCCACCATTACCGCTTGCAACTTCTCTGCCCCAGACATTCCTTTCAGATCAAAGTATCTCTCCACCCTAGTCGTCCATCCATACACATCTTCACCATCAAAGACGGGTATTTCTAATTTCCTCCATCTTTCGACCCTGTTTCGCGAGTCTAGAGAATTTTCTGGCCTCTCTCCATACAACACAGCCCGACTCCCATCGCCGGAATCATCTTCCTGTCTCGCGTGAATTAGCCTGACAGCATCAGCCAAGGCATTCAATTGGCGCCTGGTTTCCAACCGCTCCACCCTCTCTTGTTCCATATGTTTTTCCCATGTTTCACGCAAAGCCAGCAACCCTTCAAACCCTCGTTCTAGAACTTCCATACTGCGTGCTTCCATATTGCACGTAAATACCATTAATTTCTCCTGGATTTTTGTTGCTCTGATACCAGTGTTGGAACTGGTTAGTACTTAATTGAAATTAGGGAACTAAATTCTTTATTGAATTTAAACAGAATGCGAGTTTACAATTCTGTTTGGGCAGAATTGATAAACGATTACAAGAATATCCACTCCAAGAATTTGAGAGCTTGGTCTCTCCCGTTCCAATAACCACTCAGAAATTTCCTGCCCTCCTTTCTCTAATTTCCTACTTTTATTTGCTCCATAACTGCTGTAGAGCAGCAGTTACTGCCTGATTTACAACTTAAATTGACACTAACTGCCTAAATAAAAAAATAATTGCATTATAAATTCAGTTCCCATTTAAAATTCTAACTCTTGACCCTTCTCTTATAATATTTAGTTATAAGAGGCCTAACAGAAGGCTAAGTTTACAAGTGAGGCGTTTAAGTAATTAATATGGTGTCTAAATAATAAGAATACTTTATTAGTAGTATATAATCAATATATTTATCAATAATATCTTCTTAGTAAAGATAGGCTCTAGAATTATCTATATTTTATTAGTACTTAGTAATATATAATAGAGATATTCAATGATAATATCTTCTTAATAAATATATTCTCTGGAATTATCTCTTAGTAGTATTTAAGATTAAGATCTAGGTTCTTAGAGGCATGACGGAGTAAGTTTATGTTAGAGCCAGAGTAGGATTCCTTTGTGTTGGAGCTTTGCACTGGGAGTAGTTAGAGAAACTCTATTAATATTATCATTTACTATCAATAAACCACCCAAGTTTTCTTAACTGCATCTATTTCTTCTTCTTGCTTGTGTTGTGTTGCTGTTTTTGGTAGCAAGTTACATTGGTTCCTATCAAAAAAAGATTATATGCAACATAAGTTCAGCAGAGGACAAACAAATTCTAATGTTAATGTGAAAATAGGAAAACATACAATACCACTAGTCCAATTAATAAGCAATGTAACTTTAAAATTAAAACTAAGTGGATGGATATATACATATCTCGGAGTGTGCCCTAACTTTTTAGAATTCAATGTGTTTTTTGCCAATGTTAGTGCTTCATAACTTACATCTCTTTTCAAAAGAAGGTCCATGAAGTTCATGTATTAAGATTAACTTATTTAATTAACATGTTATTATCATGTCAGCTCACTTGCAGACGATTTTCCCCTTTTATTGTTGCCCAGTAATTGAAATGTAATTTTTCTTCTTGTCTATTGCAATTTCTTCTGTAGTTTACAAACATGGGTTACTCCAAGGAGCAAATTATTAGTGCTTTTGAGGATGTTTCTAGAAGCCATCCAAATAAAGATATCTCATCTCTGTGGCCGGCTGTTTTATGTCATCTTCGGGAGGAGCAAGTCTATGGTTCACAGCCAAAATCTCAAATAATGAGTGCTAATACTGTTGTAAATGGTATTTTGATTTCTTCTTCCATGTTTCAGTGTTGCTTAATGTCGCTGATGAATATTTTATTTCAGTAAATCATTTCATAAATGACCAGGTCCAAAAGGCCCCATTGGAAAAGCAAGCAGAACTGTGAGCTCATCCTCTGGTGGGCATGTGGCAAATTCATGTTCTCCTGATATTCCACCTTTTACCATGAGATCTTGCTCATCAACTGTATGGTTTGTTCCATTTGTTAAATTGACCTATAGCATCATATCTAATGTAAGAATGGATTTTTAATGTGAAAGTGTACCGGGAATAAGATGGCTACTTCTTTTGATAATGATTTTTCACACTTTAGGAATTATTAAAATGTGTGACAACTGACCACTGACCACTAATATGTACCATTCTTGACCATATTTCATTTTTGTGTTGCAAAATGTCATAGAAGTTACATGTTGCATTGATACTGCATTCCCTTTCATGGCTGTCAAACTCATAATTGAACTCAGAATTGTGCGAGTTCCAGAGATCAATTTAACTCACCTAAAAACCTGTTGCACAAACTCGGACAGACTCAAGCGGATGAATATAAACTTGGTCAAACTTAGTTTACTCACCAGTTAGAGTTTAATGCTAAATGACTGCCCTTTACGTTTTATAGCCTTAACTCCAATTTTTCATCACAGACCAGTTGTTCTTCCCTCTAAACAATTCTCCCTCCCTCTAACAAACCCTTCTTCTGTTTAAAAAGTTCAGGTGCATCCCACATTCCTGCCTCCAGCAAATCCCAGTTCGAGTCCCAGTGTGAACACGCTTCCTCCATGAACTAGTGTCTCAGCATTAACCCAATTCATTTGCCATCTTCATCGCGCAAAAGAACAAACCACACATGAATGAGCTTCATCCATGACTCCATGTCCCAGCTTGAACCCTGTCACAAACTCCACAGCCCTCTTTATCTTGCATCAACTTTCTACCTTGAGGCTCCAACTCCTTTGCTTTAATTTTCCCCCTCAACCATTATGTAACTCTTTTTTTGTTGAATAATGTTTTCAGAAGTAAGGTATGTATTAGAGGATGATTGTTTTGTAATACTAAAAGTTCATGGCACAACATGTTCATTTTATGTCAATTGTAAACAACTATTTTAGATGGAAGGGATGAGATTATGATGGTTGTATTGTATTAAATATTAGGGTCTAATGTACTTAATTTGATAATTGGGGTGGAAAATGCAATTTGAATATCAAATTAGTGGGTAAAATGCAATTTGAACCTAACTTTGTTTTCTGTGTTCCTTTGTATTTAACTTAACTTTACCTTATGCATTACTATTACTTTATAGCTCTTAAAGCTTTTTCTAAAATTAGTTCTTGTCTTGGTGAAAATCTTAGAATCATACTATGCAAAAGCCAAACAAGGATGAGCTTGAATCAATGGTGAACATTTTAAGTGTGCCACCTTTGAGCTTGGGGGAGAGATTTGAGGATGCTTATGAAGTAATTTTAATATTGGATGATCGGGAGCAATTTGCTACACAGGGGTTAGTAACATAAATTGACCCTTTTCACTCAAGGTTTTTGTATGATTTGTATCATATGCTTTATGCTTTATTTGATGTTCATTTTAATATTTGTGAGATAATGGATAATTTATCTGTATTTACAGCAATCTGGTACATTTTGTGGGATGTTGCTAATTAATGACACCAATGAACTTTATTTTCTGTTGTTGATTGTTTCAGATCACGATCTAGAAAAATTATTGAGAATATATGTAGCCACTTCAAAATCCAAATAGAGGTGAGTTTTGATTTCTTTACCACTTCAAAATCCAAATAGAGGTGAGGTTTGATTTCTTTACCATCTAGAAGTAGTTGATATTACTTCGAAAATATAAGTGTATATATTTTAGTGAATAAAACATAAGTGTATGTATTATTTAATGAATGTTGATGCTAATACTTGTCACCGAAAATAACATTTGAAATATGTGGTTGCTAGGTGTGATTATTAACATGCACATGTCTTGTATATTTATTCCTGGTGTATGTTATGAGTACATTTATTTAAGCTTTTTTCTTCATTTTTTCATATGAAAATATCATTTCTGTAGTTTAGTGTTTGGATTTTGGATAAACTTTTGAAGAAAAACCATAAATTGAGAATTTTTCCTCATTAAGTGTGGTCCACTGCATAAATGAAATGATGCCACTGTCAATATAGCTCCTGATATTGACAGTGAATATTACTTTATCCTTTGGTCCTTTTTTTGTGAACTAATGTTTGCAGTTTATGACATACTTCAAGAAAGAAATGACCATAAATGGTAACAACTGTTCTTCAATTTGAATTGTACTCATTACCTCTTTTGAGTTATTATTGGAGTTGAAGATTTTCAATTAAGCTTTTTTTGACGACTTGTTAATTGTGAAGCAAATCAGATGTGTTATTACTCATACATGGATTTGGATTGAACTATGTGTATTTCTTGAATATGCACTTCTCTGTTTATAAGATGATTGAAATCATCAAGAAATTGATTCATATCTAGGTTCGGCGATTGCCAGTTGGAGATGGGATTTGGATAGCGCGCCATAAAACTCTTGGCAGTGAATATGTGTTGGATTTTATTGTTGAAAGGAAGAAAATTGATGATTTACGCAGTTCCATTAGGGATAACCGCTATAAGGATCAGAAGTTAAGACTTGTGGTAATTATTTCTTCTCAGATTGTTTGGACTTCTTTGTTGACTTTTTATGATTATTTGAACAAGTTGATGATTTGAATATGCATATATGGTCTGTGATTAATGTTCTGACACCTTTTTTTTTCTTCCTGTTCTGAAGAAAATAGTGTTGTGTTTTTGGTTATAGAATTTTGTTAAAGATGTCCAATGAATGGTATCTTCTCCAAGATTTCCTATCTATTTTTGATATGATATTGAGGAATCTTATCACCATTACTCAAAAAACACAACCATTACTCAAAAAACACAACAGCATAAACTAAAATTGAATTGTCTCATTCACTTTGCGCATGAACTAGAGCATTATGTTGTGATTCAAAATTCAAATTCAATGTCACTGGTGGTTATGAATATGGCACATTTTCTATAATGAATGTTGAAGTTGTGAGATTTTAGAGAAAAGGAGGAGATAAAATAATAAGGGTTTGAATATTATTGATAATAGTTTTATGCTGTTTTGATTACAAAAGACTCAATACTAATCTCTATTTCTAGAGAAACATAGACTAAATTCTAAATTATGAATAAATCATAATAATAATGAGATATTTTAAGATTCTCTATGATTATAAATTGATCATAGAAAATAACTAAAGATACTCTAATATAATATAAAAAATATTATGAGATATTTTCTAATATTCTAACACTCCCCCTCAAGCTAAAACTTAATAAGCTTTAGCTTGCTACAAGAAAACAATGTTTTGCTCCACAAAATAATAAAAAAGATGGAGAGGCAACTCAGGGATGCATGTGAAGTCGGAGAGAATTGCTCTAAATATAGCCTAGCCAGATAGCCTGATTGATCATCAGCCTGAGAGAAATTCATGGCAAGCAATTGAACAAAGCAAGCTCCGTTCTTCTAAAAAACTGCATTTAGAAGCTTCAAACCAATAATAACGGAGACTCAAAATATTAAAACTTGAATTTGCTTCAAGGAAAAAGAGGCATGCTTCAGGGAGAGAAAGGCAAGACCAGTACATCTAGGACAAAGATCGGGCCAGTGCATCTGGGACAAATCGCCAAGATAAAGTGAGTCATGAAAATAAAAGACATCGTCAGAATAACCATCAATGGAAGAAGAAGTTATCACTAATATGATTCATCTGTAGGAAAAGGGACACCACCAGAATGATCTTCGGTGGGAATAAAAGCCACTGTTATAATCTATTAATAAGAACTAAATTGCATGACAAACACACAAGAAGAAACAGTGCAACTCTAATGAAATGAAACCATGAAATATTATGCCAGAAGGCGGACAAATGCGCCTTAGATTGAAGCTGGTGGCGGCGGCACGTGAGATGACACGACGGATCTTGGAGGCACATGAGCGTGCGTGGAGCAACTTTTGACCTAGAAAAAATCTGGGTTGTGTAGATTGGGAGATTCCGCACACAATGGAAGTGGTTGTGTCGGAAAACTTTTCCAGCAGCAGATGGCGGCAGTAGCAGACGGGGCAGCAGCAGACGACGGCAGTGGCAGATCTACTCGCATGAGAGATTAACAGCGTGTGAGAGTGCGTGTGACGACGCGCTTTCGAGCATGACCTGATCTGGAAATGACTGTTGTTCGCTGGAAAATTTGTCGGAAATAGTGGCAGCGGCAACAATAGCGAATTGAATGGAAAACGAGTGAAATGTGTCGGAATGTTGGAAAAGAGGAACTATGATTATATTCCCTAACTGTTGGGAACTCGGCAGCGGAATAGAGGCGGGATCGTTCAAGAAGAATCGAAATAGGCTCTAGATACCATATTGAAGTTGTGAGATTTTAGAGAAAAGGAGGAGAGAAAATAATAAGGGTTTGAATATTATTGATAATAGTTTTATGCTGTTTTGATTACAAAAGACTCAATACTAATCTCTATTTCTAGAGAAACATAGACTAAATCCTAAATTATGAATAAATCATAATAATAATGAGAGATATTCTAAGATTCTCTATGATTATAAATTGATCATAGAAAATAACTCAAGATATTCTAATATAATATAAAAGATATTATAAGATATTATAAGATATTTTCTAATATTCTAACAATGAACTTGCACATTTTTTTTTGATAAAAATGTTTTACTTTTATTTCTCTTGCTCAGTTATAAACTATAAAGCACACTTTACTGATGTAGCTTCTCTGATCCCCATTTCTAAATTAATTTGAACATTGTAGAGGTGTGGACTGAGGAAGCTGATATATCTTGTTGAAGGTGATCCAAATTCTTCTGAAGCTGCTGAAAGCATAAAAACTGCGTAAGGATATTTCTTCCTTAAGTTCATGAATTTAGTTTTCATTAGGGGGCTGGGGGACCAGATTCAGTTCCATGGATTTCATTCTATGAAATTTTGCCATATATATATCTATATATATATATATATAACAGCTGTACACTGTTCTGGGTACTTAAGATTGGCTACTTCTGTGTGGTATATTGTGCATTTGTTTCATGGAGTTTGATAATTGAAAGTATAATTTCTGTCTTGCTTTTAATTAGAGCGGTGAGCAATCATTTATTAATGAAATTTCCTGTAACATCTTGTTTTTATATTTGGTGTAGTAGTGGACAGAGTTCTTATGTTTTGTTATGATGCGTTCTTGCATTAGGATTCTGCACCAGTGAGATGAATATGGGTTACTAATTTTTGCATGAGTTAAGCTTCCTTCTGGCTGAATTTAAAACTGTTGCTGTGTTTGTCAAAGACCATTGTTATTTAACAAAATTCAATCTACGTACGTTTTCTAGGGGATATAAGAGGTTGGCTTGGTGGCTGGGGTGGAAGAGTTAGGGAGTGGAGTGATAAGGAGGTCGTGGGTTCGATTTCCATCCTCAACAAAATACTATAACATTTGCCGTTGCAAAAAAAAAAACAATGTATGTACATTTTCTGGTTAAGTCAAAGTTATGCTAAATTTAAGTTTTTTTTTTTTTTTTCGGGCCTTGTGCAGCTGTTTTACAACAGAGATTCTGGAGGGATTTGACGTACAGAGAACAAGTGGTTTAGGTGATACTCTTAAGAAGTATGGTCATCTTACCCAAGCAATTGCTCAATATTACAAATCGGGATTTTTTGAAGACAAATGCCCTGCAATTTGTCCTCCTTTTGATGAATTTATTAGAAGATGTCAAGACCTTGAAAAAATGACAGTTAGTGATGTATTTGCCATCCAGCTTATGCAGGTGCCAACAATTTTGAAATTAATTTTAAACTGTTTTTCTTGTAGTTCTTTTAATATGTTTAGCTGAATTGAATCAGTTGAACTTGAGTATTCTTTTAATTTGCATCACATTTACACAACCTTTTAGTATAATGTAGCTTCAAATGTTATTACAGCATGCTTTTTGTCCTTAAGTCTATGTTTTGCATAAAGAGCTCCAATTTCTCGGTAAATTGGATGAGTACTTCTTGTATCGAACTATTTCATCCTATAAATTGATTAAATGCCTTTTGATTTAGACTTATTTTGAAACTCACAAATGCAGGTCCCACAGGTTACAGAGGAGATTGCCATGTCTGTGTTGGATTTGTATCCCACACTTCTGTCTCTTGCCCGTTCATATTCACTACTTGTGAGTCCTCATTCCTTTCTTCCAAGTTTATCAAGTCAATAAAAATTAGTTTTCTTAGAATAATACTCACCTCATTGTAAGTATCACGTATGGAATATTTGTCGCAAATTATGTCATTTTAGAATACTAAGACATCATTTATTAACTTTTTCCACCAATAACCTCGTTTAGTTAAATAGTCTACCTAACGATTCCATAACTACTACTTTCAACCACTGTAATTAGTATGGGAATTTTAAGGCTATGCACATATTTTACTATAGAAATCAACATAATCAATCATTTTCTTATGAAGTGTGCATAAACTAAATTGATACTTGTCATTAGACTGAGAGAGTAAATATATGAGAATCTTAGGAAATAGCACTAGTATTTGAGACCTAGTTTGAGGCTATGGGACACATTTAGATTCTTTATCATTAACTAACTTATGCTCCTTCTCCTTCCTCTAATTTTACCCACTCCAATTGTTTGATTTGATTAGGATGGCGATTCTCGTGCACAAGAGCAAATGCTTCAAAGACAAAGTAATAATGTCATCAATGCAGCTGCCAGTAGGAACATTTTCAAGCTTGTTTGGGGTAGCAGCTGACTTGCATTTCCCTCTCAAATGTGATATTTTGGATGTGAATCCACTAAGCAAAGGTTAATACCATTTTTTTTACGTTAGTAAGTTCTCTTTATTGTATGTGTATGTAAAATTATATTAATTTACATTATAATGTTTTAGTTAAGCAGTCATCTGTATATTTTGTAAAGGAAAATCCTGTACAATACCAATCAAAGTATTTTTCCTATTGAGTAGGATGAGTTACATGAATCAAATGATAGAATCTCTTATCATAAGATTTGAGAATTAATATTTGGTGACATGCATATTGGCTACAAGCTTGTAACTTAGTGGAATCAATTCCTAATTTCAGAGTTTGTCTCTGAGTTTATTTTATTTTAACGAAAATAAAATAATTTTGAACTTTTTTAAATTTATTGTTGGTGTATTTGCTTAAGTTTCTGAAAAAAAAGAAAAATCAGATTTTTTAAGAATTATATCTGATTATTTTAACAAGTAACAACTATTGGGTGGTTTTTAGAAAAAAGATTTTTTGTTGTTTTTGAAAAAATAAATGATTTTTTGACACATGTTTATGGACATCATACACCGACACCATATATTACTATTCATGTAATGTTGTGTGATTAATAATGTGCAAATACTTGGTTAATTCAATTTATCATGTGGTTGATGAGTTATCAAACTGACACAATATGGTGAAATACAGAATGCGCACATCTGATACCAAAGAGTGCATCATTTTCTGGTTCTCCTCAATGACCCTTCTCCATTCCTTTTGGAGGGGTATTCAAAATATTGTGACAAGGGTGGGAATGCTCCAACTAATTGGTTAAATGAGAGGTTGAGAAAGGTTCTTGGGGATGGACGAGACGTTATTCTGATATGATCCAGGGGTGTGTGGGAAGTACGTGAAAGATAAGCATAGTAGATTGTTTAGATTGCCACGCAACAAGAATTCCATGGTAGCATTGATTCTAAACTTAGTTTCAGGAAGGAGGAAGTGGGGGTGGTAATCACTTAGAGAACTATTCCAATGAGAAAAAAGACTTTTAGACAAGTGTTCTTCTCAGTTTGAAAATATTGCGATATGAGACCATGAAGAAGATTATTGGGAGTGGGATAACGTAAGGGGTAGAGGGTACTCTGTTTAGGATATGCTTAGAAAGTATTATCGGGGTAGTAGTGATGGAAATGTTTGTAACTGCACTCTTTCATTTTGGAATAAATTTGATCCCTTCAAAGTTGATTCTCTTTTGTGTGGAGATTAATAAATAACAGGTTGTCTATGAAAGATAATCTATACAAACTCGATACAGTAAATAGGGACTTGCTATGTTATGTTGGGGGTTTTGGTGTTGAGGAATGAGTCCAATATCTGTTTTTTGAATACCTCAAATTTTGGTGTGTACGGAATATTATCCTAATTGTCGGGGATTAGTTGTGTAATGTCTAGTAATTGTTTTGTTCACTTAGACAAAGAATAACATTGGTTTGGTTTGCTTGTGTCTGCACAATTTGGAAATAATATTGAATCTTTTGTATCAAGTCATTATATTTTGCTAATTCTATTTTTGAAATTCAAATCTCCTTTCTCGTTCTTCTTCTGTTAGGAATCCAAGATTTGGATTCCAAAAGAATTTGAAAAACATTAATATTTAGAAAATGATAAGAAATAATAAAAGATAATCTCTTCAAAAATAAAATACCTAAGAGCGGATAATCTCCTTAAGGTCAAATGTACCTTTCAATCGGAATACCCGTTAAAAAAATTATAATTTAACAAAACATCCCCTCAAATGGAAAGAGGTACAATGAGATATAAGAATAAAGGACCAATCAACCACTATCTTAAGAAATAGGAAAACATAAATAAAATACACTACAAACCTAAAAGAGATAGGAAATAACTAATAAACTTATAAAAGATCTTATCTCCTAACTAACTAATTCTGCAATATGTAAGTCGTAACGATACACCCCTTAAAAAATAACCTCGTCTTCAAGGTTGACATCTACTATATTCTTAAAGGTTGCCTCGAAGTGATCGACATCGGGCGAGAAGTTCTGCAGATGTGATGGCTCGGCTAATACTAGCGAATTTGAAAAAGAACACTGATATTTAGAAAATGACAAGAAATAATATGAGAGAATCTCTCTAAGAATAAAATACACAAAAGCAGATACGCTCTTCAGGAGAGAATGCACCCTTCAACCAGAATACCAGTTAATAAGAAAACCATTATTTATAGGTTTTATATACAACGGGATAAAAGAGTAAAGGACCAATACCACTATTCCAGTAAATAGGAAAATAGAAACATAATATAATAACAAACATAAAACAAAAATAGGAAATAACTAACAAACCTATAAAAGCTCTTATCTGCTAACTAACTGATGCTCCTATATTCAAGTCCTAACACCTTCCCGTCTTCTCTCTTTCTATGAATCTCCATTGTTAACGAACTTGTATGCAGATTGATCAATAATGTACTATGATGCTTGAGTGCTTGTTGAGGTCTTGGAGTGCAGTGTACTATTTTTTGTATTCATTTCCAGTCCATTTATGCAATATGTGTCTCCATAGGTGGATTAGAATGGGGGTAACTTCATGCATGACATGTGGAGCTGGCGATCAAAGTATTTTCTGTGATTGGAACATCATTGAGTAGGAAACACACTGCTTAAAGTCATAAGTTTTCATGCTTTTAGAACATAACCAAAACTGTTGCAGTCATCACAAGGTTTTGTTCTCAGGTAACAATTCTGGTGATAGCATGGTAAAACTGCAGAAAGTTTTGACAAACTATTCCTTTAGTTGCTTTGAAGTCATCAAAGGAATATTTGTTGAGTTGTTGTCTTTGGTATTCAGTTGGTGCATGAGTTGGTTTATTTTTATTCTATTATGCTTCACTAGTTTTGATACATAGGAAGGGTTTAGTGTTTGAGTTGCGGCTGTTCAAGGGGGCAAACTGGGTGCAACACAATGAGGTACGGTAAAATTTAATATATTATTGAGTATAAAATATGTAATTGAAAGTAAAGTAGTTTTTGTTTTAGAGTAGAATATACTAAAATATTTGTATTAAAAGGTAAATATATTTTTGTATAACTATATATAGGCTAATTTTGCTTTATTATAAAGGAAAAGGTAAAATTTTGTTGACTAATACATTTCATGCAAAATCTATTAAAATATGATACTACTAATAAGAATTTTTAACTTTAGAGATACAATACTTATTTTAACATTTTTTTTCTACGTATAATTGGTTTATTTAAACGTTTTCTTTTCAATGATATATTTGTTAAATTGTTCAACATTTCTTTTTCGTAAAAGTTGTACATTTAACTATAATATAATATGTTTCTTTATTTTATGATTCATATTAGTTTTGAAATATTAAATTTTTTAAATTTATGTACTTTTTGATATTTTAAATTTTACAAATGAATCATGGAAATTGTTTTATGTAATGAATTGGTAGATTGATTTGGTGTTCAGTTAAAAGAGGATAGTCATTTTCAATTAAAATGCAAAGATAGATTTATAAAGAATCAAAAAGAGGTATAGAGCCTTGACTTTTCAGTAATTGGATGAGTGTATACCAAAGACTTCTTAGGATAAAGATTACACTCCTTCTCTATGTTTTAGTCAAACAATAGTTAGTGCCGTCTTTATCAACGTAATTGACATTACAATATGACTATATATACAATAACTCGAAATGAATTGCTTAGTTTGGCAATAAAAAATGAACAATTTCACATATTCCTCAAGATTTTCTTTATATACTCTAAGAAATTCATATATAACTTTGTAAAGAATAATTCTTGTGTAGACACAAGAATTTAGACACAATACTTGAACACATAAACAAAAAGTAGAAAATGATAATTAAATAATGTATAATTTTAAAATAATAAAAGACATAATTTTGTGTGTGACTAAATAGTGTGTCCAAATTCTTGTGTCTACATAATAGTTGCTCCTTAGTAGTTTGAGACAAAATCCCAAATTAATATTTTGATGATAACTAAACAAAAGTTAATTAAGACTTATAATTATAATTCTAAGTATTTTGGTATTTAACATATGTGTTTGAGGGTATTAATCAAAGATAGGATCCAAGTAGAGCAAGAACAAATCAACATGAAAAGAAAAATCTGAACAAACAAGAACGAATAACGTTCTTGACAAATTTTGGAAAACGGAGAATGTTCTCCAGTTTCAAGAATGATCAAGTCAACTTCAAGATCAATTAATCTTCACTAGTTAAAATAAGTTTTAACCTTTGGATTTTACATCTATATTATCAGCACTTGGCAAATAACAAACTGAGATGATCAAATCCAAAGAAACTACTCGAATCACAAAGAGAGAAGATCGCAAATTAATAGGACCAAATAGATCTGAACATTCTCCAGCTTGGCTGTCAAGAATGAAGAACATTCTTGACAACATTTTGATCATTCTGGACAGTAGTCTAAAAAAAGAAGAATGTTCTGGTTATTAAAACTCAAGTCTGGAAAAACGGAGAACGTTCTAGTTTTGACAACATTAATCCAAGAACATTCTGGTTTACAAAAAACAAAGTCTTCTTTAGTTTAAGATTGATCTGGACATTGAAAGTACATCAATCTACATTGTAAATCCCCAATATTTACTACAAAGGAACATAATTATATATTCAATATGATTTTTGTTAGATTCAAGAGAAAATGATCCACAAAAATAAATCAATGCATCAAGAATAAAAAACAAGATCAATTTCCAAAATTGATGGCTTGCGATAGACAAGAACATTTATGGTTTGTTGATAAACTAGTCCCTATTAAGAAGGTACCAGAAGTAGGTACACAAAGATCATGCCAAAAAGATCTACTCCAAAAGATTAACAAAGGCAAAAGCTAAGCATCAAGAACTAACAAGCAAGATCAAATTAGTTTTTAATGCAAGGAAAGCTCTTGCAAATCGCAAATGGATTTCCAGTTCATATATTAGGAATGTACAACTCTCATATGGGCAAAAGAATCAAAGGATCTAAGGCATAACTCAAAGAAAAAGTGTCAAATGATCATTCTCTAGTAATGTAACATTAGTCTGCATGTTGATAAACATTGTTCAACTTGTTACAGTTGACCTTTAGCAACAAATATCCTTCTCCATAATGATTAACAAGTATCTCCAGATCAGTCTCCAGGTTGATTATCAATCTCCAGGTTGTTCAAGACTAAGACTTCAGATTGATCATCGATCTCTAGAATTTTCAATAAACATTCTACAACAGTTCATGATCATTTTCCAAGCTCTTTTAACAGAATCAGAACTCTAGATTGAATCAATGAGATAAAAAAAATATATTTGAAGTATAAATGATCATTAAACACAAGAGAAACCTAATCAAGAATGAAGAAATCAGTCTAGTCAAACAAAACTAAAAAATGTTCAAAGGTTGAAATATTTTTTAATCATATAAATTGGTCTTTGGTCCAAACTGACAGAGCACTACCGATAACTCTTTTTGGCCATTATTAAATGTCCTAAAAGCCTATAAAAGGAAGGCCAATGCTCAAGGAAAATACATAGCTTCAAGTACTAAGCAATTCATTACTTATTTCAATCATACTTGAATTTCTCTCACTCACGTACATTGAATCAATTCTGATTTTTTCCATTCGATTTCTAAAATCATTCTCGTGTATTTCTTTGTCGAAGAATCATATCTCAAACAAGAGTTGAGACATCTTAGATTCTAACAAAACAATCTCATCATTATTGTAAAACTAGAAATATAAGAGTTTAATATAGTTTGGGTAGATTGTAAGAATATCTATCAAGGTTGTTAGGTGACCTGATTGAACTTCTTTACGGATGGAAAGGTTTTAACTTTGTAATAGATCAAAGTTGATCTCAGCTAGGTGCTGTAAAACTAAGAAGGTTCTTTATTTTGAGCACTTAATGGAAAATCTCACGGTTGTGAGGACTGGGCATAACTTGAGTTGGGTGAACTAGGATATATCATTGTGTGGTATCTCTTCCATTATCTATTCACTTTCAGTCTATTTGATTATCAAGTTAAATAGATAAGTTGAATTGTTGATTTTAACTAACCAAGAACGTTCTCCGTTTTCTATTTTGACAACCAAAATCAATCTTGAGTTATTTTCTTAAGTTTTTAATAGGAATTTTTAAAATGGTGCTTTTACAATTCAAATCCTCATTTCCTGTAAATCAACATTGCTAGAGCTCGGTCTCTAAAGATGAACACCTAACAAGTGTTGGAGGAAAAGATTTAGGAAGAAGAAGTAATGCCAGAAGTCAACACGTGCTGAATGGAAAACTTAAAAAATAATGAGGTAACCATCTATGAACTCTGTCCGATATGTGAACAAATGAAAAAAGAATTTGATAATCTTTTATATTATTCAAACATTCTTGCTGTAACACCCTTATTTTAATTAATTAAATTAAAACCATTAGTTTTGTTTATTCTTTTTATTGTTTTAGTGTGACGATAATAGAATAATTATTCCTTAGATGTTTGATTATTTGATGAAGTAATTTTATATTAATTAATTATTGGGATTTTTTTTTATTAACCAATTAAAACTCGTAAAAATATATGTCTTAGAGTGAATAATGACCAAATCAATTTTGACCAAGTCAAAATTGAATCACCCACACTACTCTTGTGTCCATTCAAATGTGTAACTAACAATAATAAATACATGAATGCCAATTAATTCCTAACGGTTGGTCATTGAATGATATTATTCCAATTGAATTCCGTATTCATGTGGGCAATTAAACTCAATGAAGGGAATTATTCCTTCTCTCTGATCAATTACCCACCTCCTTTATTAGTCATAGACACCTCTCCTTCGTAAGACACGCCATTACCAACATTACATTTATCCTCAAATATTTTCTAAGTCACTCAAACAACCATCCCCACATTCCCTCACATTCGGATCGAGGTTCTAAACTTTTGTTCCTTCATCTTGTTGAAATTTTCGAGGACGATATAGTGTCACTTGGAAGGAAAGCACTCGAGGTAAGGGCTTTTCCCCATGCAGAGTTAGGCTAGATAGTAAATTAGCGAATCGTAAGATATTGATATGATGTCTGGATGTCTTAAAAGGGAAATATTGATTTTATTTTCGTCGTAAAGAAATTAACTATAATGCTTTGATTCTTTTCTTTTTGTAATACCTCTATCTTGATGAATTAATTATAGAGTTATATTTTTATTATTATACCTTGATAAATATGTTTGTAATAAAAATGTTTAGTGTTTTACGTGTTTTAGAGTATTTAATTATAAAGTTATAATTTTTATAATGTTATAATTATTAATATGTTTATTATGATGTATTTGATTTTAATTCTTGACTTGGAGTATTTTAAATTTAAAACGTGATTTTTATGAACAATGTATGTGTTTTGAGGAAATTGATGAGAAGTTTTATAATTTTTATTTTAATAATATAGAAAAATTGATTGTTAAATACAATAATGAATAGTCTGTTTTTTTGAATGCAGAAAACTTTACCGTGAAATGAATGAAATTTATGTTATTTTATTCTTGGTGATATGAGATTTAATTGTTATGAATAACACGTACTCAAGTCGAATCTTATAGATTATTAAAATGAAAATGGTGATTTTGAGATGTTTGATCACGTGCATATTTGATGCGTTGAAAGTCATTGAGTTATAATTATGAAAATCCATGATGATGTAAATTTGATATTTGTGTGATTTACAAAAATTTGATCTGAAATGATTTGTTCTTGTGGTTGCCTTAGTGGCTGGTGATCTGAGTTTGAATATGTTTTAGTTGTGGTGCCTAAGTGGCTGATTATTTGTGTTATGATTTTCTTTCTTTGTGGTTGCCTAAGTGGCTAGTGATTTGTACATTTTGAACATTATTATCATTGTCATGACATATCATATGCATCTTTGTGGACGCCTTAGTGGCTGGTTTAATTTTTCCCATTGGTATGGGTGACTTCTGTGTGGACGCCTTAGTGGCTGACTATATCCGGATCATATATGTTTAGGAGCATGATAAATTGCATATATTTTATTGTCATTGTTATTTTCATTCTAAAGTGAGTTATTATTGGAGTTATTTAAATATATTTTATAACTTTTCACACCCTCTTGTGAATCATAAAAACTAATATTTTTTCTCTAAATCCTTTATTACAAAAAGATTTTATATTTTTATTTTATGATTGTTAACTTATTGTTTGGTTTGATTTTGCTGTGGGATGAACTGACCCCTTACACCAACATTTAGGTACTAAGGATTTTGAAGAATTGCATTAATGACGTTTGCTTGGCGCGCGCACGTGGGAAAAATGGGTATTTTAATAAATAAATAAATAAAAATAATGTTGTAGTGATAAAATTGATGTGGTACATTTTTATTTTATTTTTTGAAGTTATTTACTTTTATGACCGATTTTAAATAGAAATGCGGAGGTGGGGTCCTTCCGCTAGGAAAAACCTGAATTATTCTAATTTAATACGTAAGTGGATATTTTCTATAATTGGTAAATTGTCTTTGCAAAAATAATAATAATAATATCAATTAAGTTGCGTTACTTTATTTCTTAAAGTGAAATCAAACTATCTCCTAGTGAAATTTTATTATATGATAAAAAAAAAAATTGTTTTGAAAGAAAATAAATATTTTTGAGTAATGTCTAGGATCCAAAATCTGGGGCGTTACACTTGCTAAAAAATATGGTTTATTAAAAGAACAACTCTATAAAGAAAAAGAAGAAAAAGAGAAAGCACAAGCTATGAATGACGAAGTAAGAAAGGTCATTCAAAGCCTGCAACAATCTGATTTAAAAATATTTTAGCAACAAAAGATTTTCAATGAGATACCCATACAAAATCATCTTCCAAAATGTTCTAAAACTAAGGAAGAAAATACCTCTTTAAAATTAGAAGTTCATGAATTGAAAAATTACTTAACCAACTTTGTAAATACCATTGAAAACTTTCAAAAGAACATGCAAGAATCTCAGCTTGAGAAAACCGATGAAACTGAAAACCAAGAATGTTATATGATTCAAAAGGAGAACATTCTTCTTAAAACAGAAAATGAAATTCTCAAAAATGACTTGGGAAACTTTATCAAATCTACTGAAGCCTTTCACAAAATCACGGGATCTCAAGTAGGAATTTTTGATAAAGCTGATATTGGTTTTGACAAAACTCAAAAAATAAAAAATGTGTGAAAACTTCTTTTTTCTTAAAAGTAAAGAGGACAAATGCAAAATCAAATGTTCATATTGTGGTAAAATTGGATATCTGGAATTTGCATGTTATTTTAAGAAAATAGATGTGAAAATCAAGAACAAAAGGATCTTTAGAAAAGAAGAACGTTATGGAACAAAAACAAAACCTTCTCCAAGAAACTCTAAAAAAGGAGAATGTTCACCAAGTAGTTTGAAAAAGAGAGAACGTTATGGAAGAAAAACTCAACTTTCTCCATAAAGTTTGAAAAAAGGGTAACGTTATGGAATTTCACCAAAATCAATTTCAAAGATGTTTAAAACTCATATTTTTAAACCTTCTCCAAGAACAACAACAAAGTGTTCCTATTGTTCCAAGAATGGTCACTTCGAGTCAACTTGCTATTTTAAAAAGAGATCAAGTTTTAAAAAATATTCTAAAAGAAGATATACTAACCATCAAAGACCCAAACAAAAATGGGTACCAAAATCATTACTAACTTGTGATGCACATACATCATCGAACCATCAAGAAAGAACATTGATACATGGACAAGGCATGTTCAATACACATGAATGGAAAAGTATGGTGCCTCCTTTCATTACAAAAATTGGAGTGTCTATAACCTTTGGAAACATTAACAAATCAAAGGTACATGTATCATTAGTTGAAATAATTTTGCATAGATTAAGGATGTTTGATATATGAAAGACAACTTTGTAAAATTGGTTTTAAATTTATTTTTTAAAATCCCACATGGTTGAGGTAAGACAAACATCCTCATGTTTTAGTTTAAAGAAAAATAATTATGTTTTATACTTAGATGAACTTACAACTCAAAATCTTTAAAAACTGAAAAATATAATTCTGGTCATAATGGAGAACATTCTTTGTTCTAATCTGCTTTAAGAAACAACTCCAGATTATTCTTCGTTTTTTCATCATGAAGAAATTAAAAAATCAGCTTTTGAAATTGTACCTATTGCCGCATCATTTCCAACCAAATCATGTTTTTAAGAGTTTTAAAAATACTGTCATGATCAAGGGAAATTTGAATTATCATTCTTTAAACAATTCTCTGATGAAAATGATATTTTACATGATTTGCTTGTCAATGAACTTTGCAACAATATGAAACTATCAATACATCATGTTACCGTGTATCAATAAAAACGATCATAAAAAAAACACCATATGAAATCTGAAAATTAGAAAGCCAAACATATCATATTTTCACATTTTTTTGTTGTTATTATTATATCTTAAACATCAAAGAAACTCTTGGAAAGTTTGATGCAAAATTGGAAAAACTATATTTTTGGGTTGCTCAACCGAATCTAAGGGATACTGCATTTTTTTTATTTGAAACCTAAAATTGTTGAAATAAGTATGCATGGTTTACTTGATGAGTCTGATGACCTTGATTTAAGAAAAAGAGATTATGAGGAGGAAGAGCAATCTCGACAGTCACAACAGATTGTTTTCCAAGAAAACGAGATTGATAAACAATCTCTATTTCACAATTCTCCAAGTTTTGAAAAATAATTTTGCGACAGAAGCTATAAAATTCGTTTTCCATGTTTTTAATCTTGACTCTATTAGAAAATATCTTTAACATACCTTCATATGAATTTTGAAAAAAAAATAGAAAGCAAAACATACCACGCTTTGAATGTCATCACTATGTTTTTCATAGTAAAGAAAATATGGGCACATTTGTTTTAAAATGTCATTAAAGTATATTTTCTGAACACTCTACATTCTAAAAATATTATAGAATATAAAATCTCAAGGCTCAAACTATAGATGATATCATTATGCATATATTGTTTGATGAATTTGATGATCTTGATTTGAGTAAAAGAGATAGTGAAGAAGAAGAAGAACATTATGGACAACAACAACAAAATGTTTCTCAAAAAACTGAGATTGATAAACAATCTTCGTTTCATTCTCCTCCTAAAAGTTGGAGAACGATAAGTGATCACCCTTAAAAATAAAATCAATGGTGAAGAATAATTACAATGTTATATTTGGATAAATCAAAGTTAATAATTTTCAAATATCATCTATGAAAATTCCAAAGCCTGATCATGGTGTGGCAAAGCAAAATCTAAGAGAATGATTAATTTAAACAAAAAGGTTCATTTTGGAAGCATTACCAGAACATTCTCCAGAAAAGCAGAACATTCTCCAGAAGAGCAAAACATTCTCCACAACTTTCTTGACAATAAATATGCTTCACCAAATCAAAACTATGTTGCCTATCGTGGTTGAAGAACATCAACAACTTCTACAATTAGTTTGAACCATTTGACACTCCTACATCTGCTTCACTATTAACCTTTCCTCCAAAACATCTCCACATGATCAAATTATGGGAACAACTAATTCGGAGGAATTTATTATTGGTACCAAAATTGCTGCTGCTAAAGGTATAACTACAGTGGTTGGCATGACTCTTAACAATCATCCAAGAATTGTGTCTATTGCGGAGGATATGGCAAACAAGGGAATTATGTGCAACAAGTGCTTGACTATGGTGAGCTGTTGTCATGCCTGGCTTAATTGATGTGCATCTACATCTTGATGAACCTAGAAGAACTAATAGGAAGGAGCCAACTGTTAAAGAACTCGTCGTTGAACAAAATCACTAAAGGAGGTACACTTAATCCCAATTCTTATGATAATTTCATCATGATGAAAATGATTTTTTTTAATGATATTAGGTAATTGATTGGGTAAAAATGCATACTATTTTTTATGTTAGTATGACTTTAAAGATAAATTGATTGCATCGCTCTTTGTCATTACTTGTACATGCATATGAAGTAACAATGTCAATTATAATGAAGGGATGTTTGAATTATAATTGCCCCTTTTAAAAAATTCCTGTTTAAAACTAAAAATTTAACTCAAGATTGATCTTGGTTATAACGATGATTGATCTTGGTTAGTCAAAAATAGCAATATCAATTTTATCAATATAAAATCTGATTATCAAGCATAAAGTAAATAGAGATAGAGATAGAGAGATTACACAAAACATATATCCTGGTTCACCCAAACACGTGTTACGTCTAGTCCTCACAAATGTGAGATTTTCCACTATGTACTCAAAGGCAAGATTGTTCTTGATTATCACACTATTTTTCACAGATTAATCTTGATCTTTACACAGTTTCTACCCTTCTACCTAGAAAGGATTTCCTCAGTTCTACCTTACTATTTCAGAAAGGATTTAGCGAGTTACCTTTCAAAACATGAAAGGAATTTTTACAAATCACTCAAGCTTATGTTAACAAAACAACCTTGAGTTACAAAGTGGTGAATTTGAGAATGTTTGGAATCTGGGTATTTACTCAACTCTTGTTTAAGAAATAGATTCTGTAAATAGAACTCAGTTGGTACTGATTCTAACACAACACAAAGATTAAAACAGTAAGCTTTAAGAATTATATCGAGACACTTGAGTATGATTGAATGATTTATGATTTTCTTGGCACTTTGAGTTGTGTTTTGTTCTTCATCTTGAAGCTGCATTTATAGACTTCAAGAGAGCTTAGGATAACTCACATATCCGTTAAAATAAGGCCAGTTATCATGTGGAAGTAGATGGATAAGATCTGTCAAAAAGCAAGAGTGATGAAAACTGAATCCAGGAACGTTCTTGAGTTCCAAGATTGTTCTTCGAATTTGTTGGTGATGATCTGACTTGTACTTGTGATTGTGTCAGTTGTCTGAGATGATTGCTTGCTTTTTAGTCACGTGTGTAGGTCTAGATTGAAAGTACAATCAGTAGTGTACTTTTACAGCTTGCAACTTTGTACTTGCAACTGCCTCACTTGAAGAATGATCTTGTTTTAAGTTTTTTATGAAGCATATCTTTAATTCTTCGAATTCTGGAATGATTATGACTTAGATTGATCCTTGCTTATTCTTTGATGAAGATATGAGATGAATAAAGATTCCAAGATCCAATTTCTAACAAAGAAACTGATTATTCTTGTTTCTGCCAAAAACGTAGATCGTTATTCGTTTTCTAGAACTACTTCAAGATCAATCTTCGTTTTATTTCTTTTGCTTTCTTTGATTTTAATGAGATATGCTTTGTAATGTTTGATACCTATCTTGTTTTAACACACTCAAATGCACTTGTTAAATACCAAAATATTTAAAATCATAATTAATAGTCTTTAATTAATCTTTAGTTTAATTATCATTAAAATATTTAAATTGAGATTTTGTCTTAACAGCATATGCCAAATTCATATCCTAAATTCAACATGTTTTCACTTTTTGTTCCTACACTTTTTATGATGGTGCAAACAAGTGTGAGAATCTAATTTGATGTTAAAATTTATTGTCCTTATTATAAAGACATTTAAAATAAATTTGTGTCTTTAATAATTAAACAAGTGGTCATTTTTGTCAAGTATAATATTTTGAATATGGTTTTAAAAAAAAAAAAACCAAAAATTGAGTTTATTACGTGGTTTTGAAAAAAGATCATTCTGCAACATATTTTAAATATATAAAGAGACATCTTACTTATGTTTTGGAACTTTGAAAATATTAAAGAATATTAATTTCACAATATTCAGCAGGAGTTTTGGAAAACATTATTTTTCTTAAAATTAAAGTCAACTCTTATTTTTTTTTAATAATGAGAAGAATATATATTCATTGAAAGTTTTTTCAAGTGTGTGAAAATACTTGCATATAATTATCTCATATTTCTTTTGTTATCATTATCCATATCTTGATTGCAATATCGACTAAAATGATCATCATACATGCTATGATCCTTGAGGATTAAATACAAACTTCAAATTTTCATTTATATATGAATGGATTGTGCAAACACATGATTTCTATATGTAATATACTCAAGTTATTGCTCCTTACCTTTGAAATTCGTTTGTATTCCCCAACCTTATTGTTAGATCACAAAGGGGGAGAAGTAATTCTTAGATTTTAAATATATCATAAATCCTTTTGTACGATTACTGCTATATATAATGGTTCAAAAATTGGAGCATTTTATGAGGGGGAGCTTTTAATCTCTCTTTGATTAAAATTACAATCAAAATTAAAATATGAATTAACAGGTATGCCATCATCAAAAAGGGGGAGATGGTTGAGAAAAAAACTCCCAAATTAATATTTCGGTGATAACTAAACAAAAGTTAATTAAAGCGTATAATTATGATTCTAAGTATTTTGGTATTTAACATGTATGTTCGAGTGTATTAATCAAAGATAGGATTCAATTAGAGCAAGAACAAATCAACATAAAAAGGAAAATCTGAACAAACAAGAACGAATAACGTTCTTGACAAATTCTGAAAAACAGAGAATGTTCTCTAGTTTCAAGAATGATGAAGTCAACTTTAAGGTCAATTGATCTCCACTAGTTAAAAGAAGTTTTAGCCTATGGGTTTGATATCTATATCACCAACACTTGACAAGGAAGAAACTGAGACGACCAAATTCAAAGAAACTACTCGAATCACAAAGAGATAAGATTACAAATTAACAAGACCAAACAGATTTGAACATTCTCCAGCTTAACTGTCAAGAGTGAAGAACATTCTTGACAACATTCTGATCATTATGGACAACAGTCTAAAAAACGAAGAATGTTCTGGTTATTAAAACTGAAGTCTGTAAAAACGGAAAACGTTCTCTTCTTCACAACTTTTAATTCAAGAACGTTCTAGTTTTGACAACATTAATCCAAGAGCATTATGGTTTACAAAGAACAAAGTCTTCTTTAGTTTAAGATCGATCTAGGCAATGAAAGTACATCAATCTACATTGTAAATCACCATTATTTACTACAAAGGAACATAATTATATACTGAAGATAATTCTGGGCAGATTCAATAGAAAATGATCAACAAAAGCATAACAATGCATTAAGAATAAAAAGCAAGATTAATTTCAAAAATTGATGGCTTGCTATAGACCATAACATTTATGATTTATCGATAAACCATTCCCTATTAAGAAGGTACTAGAAGTAGGTACTAGAAAGATCTACTCTAAAAGATTAATAAAGGTAAAAGCTAAGCATCAAGAACCAACAAGCAAGATCAAATCAATTTTTAATGCAAGGAAAACTCTTGTAAATCACAAATGGATTTCCAGTTCATAAACTAGGAATGTACAACTCTCATATGGGAAAAAGAATCATTCAAAAGGATCAAAGGACGAAAGGCACAACTCAAAGCAAAAGTGTCAAATGATCATTCTCTAGTAGTGTAACACTAGTCTCCAGATTAATAAACATTCTCCAACTTCTTACACTTGATCTTCGGCCGCAAACATCCTTCTCCTGAATAGTTAACAACTATCTCCATAATGATCAAATTAGTCTCCAAATTGATTATCAATCTCTAGGATGTTCAAGACTAAGACTCCAGATTGATCGTCAATCTCCAAAATTTTCAATAAACATTCTACAGCAGTTCACCATCTTTCTCTAAGCTGTTTTGATAGAATCAGAACTCCAAATTGAATCAGTGGCATCAAAAAATATATCTGAAGTATATAAGATCATTAAACACAAGAGAAATCTAATCAAGAACGAAGAAACCAGTCCAGTCAAACAAAACTAAAATATGTTTAAAGGCTGAAATATTTTTTAATCATATAAATTGGTCTTTGGTCAAAACTGACAGAGCACTACCAACAGTTCTTTTTCACCATTATTAAATGTCTTAAAAGCTTATATAAGGAAGACCAATACTCAAGGAAAATACAAAGCTTCAAGTACTAAAAAATTCATTATTCAGTTCAATCATATTTTAATTTCTCTCACTCATATACATTGAATCAATTCTGATTTTTCCCATTCAACTTCTAGAATCATTCTCGTGTATTTCTCTGTCAAAGAATCAGATCTCAAACAAGAGTTGAGACATATCAGATTCTAACAAAACAATCTCATCATTATTGTAAAACTAGAACTATAAGAGTTTATTATAGTTTGGATAGATTGTAAGAAATCCTATCATGGTTGATAGGTGACCTGATTGAACTCCTTAGAGACGACAAATACGTGTAAGCACAACACCGTTAGAGAATTACTTTCTAAAGGAGCTGTTATAGTGGATCATGTACGTACATATGATAATTTATCAGATCCTTTGACGAAAGGATTAACTAGAGAGAAAGTCCTAAATACATCCAAAAGGATGACAATATTGCCTATAGATAAATGAGTCACTTATGATGATAACCCGATCAAAAAGACTGGAGATCTAAAGAATTAGAAGAGTTTGATGCTATTTCAAAAGCCTTCTTTTTAAATTCAAGTGGGGGATTGTTGGAAATGATGATGATTTTAATGGAAGTTTGTTAGAAATAATGATGACATTTGTGAGAGCTAGTGTTGTTGTGAATTGAAAAAATAAGGAAGTCCCACATAGGAGGGATATCACACGCTAGTAGGGTATATAAGGTGGAGATATGGTACATGGGGCGTGCCCCAAGGGGTACCCCAATTTTATGAAGGAGGGGGAACACAAGAAAAATTGACCACCACACACGCGCGCACGCGCGCATCGTCTATGTTGGTTCGGCCGACTCGTCTCGGCCGGACCAGGCTATGCGTTGGCTACATGGTGTATTATTTTCTACATATGAAAATTACTTATTTATTTAAATAAATGAATGCTTGCATTTTTTCTCTAATTGATACGTTAATTACATAACTTCCCTCCACCGAGTCAACATTCAACATCTGATCCAGTCAGTTCCTTGCCATGCGATTTTGTGCTTCAGTTTTGTTAGTCAAAACCCTAATTACTGATCTCGCGTATCTGTTATTTTTCGGTCAAAAACCTAAGTCAAGTCTGAGGGCACGTATTGTGGTCAAACAAAACGTGGCACACGTTTTGGTGGTCAAACAAATCATGACACACGTTTCTGTGGTTAAATCCTAAATATCATAGCACACGTTTATGTGGTCAAATCCTAAATATCATAGCACACGTTTACTGAATCAGACCTAATGGATCGTATCTTTATCTCTGATCCAGTTACAAATTTGATTTATAAATACAATGCTCTCATCAGTTGAAAAAGGACACAAAAAATTCTTCGTATCTGAGGCTTTTCTCTCTTCTCACTTTCTTTACTCACTTCTTCTATTTCTTTTGAATGGTCTTAGTGCCATATTACGACTAGTAGTCATTTGACTGCTATATTGTGAGTGTAATTATAGAATGGTTTTCTACAGTGCAGTAGAACTCTGATACAGTGATCTGGACTATTTTATCCTGGGGACTTCGTGATTGATAGTCTGTCTTGCACCATTTGGGCAGTGACTCACTTTGTTTACTCACTTATTCTATTTCTTTTGAATGATCTTAGTGCCATATTACGACTGGTAGTCATCCGACTGCCATATTGTGAGTGTAATTATAGAACGATTTTCTATAGTGTAGTAGAACTCTGATACAGTGATCTGAACTATTTTATCTTGGGGACTTTATGATTGATAGTCTGTCTTGCACCATTTGGGCAGTGCCTCGAAACATTTTAAAGAGAGCGACCTAGTCCACGACTCAACCTAGTAATATTGTCGATAGCATAAATTGATTTTTTTCAAAGTTTTTCGAAATTCAAAAACATATTATTTTTAAAAAAAAAAGTTAAAATAATTTATTTAAGAAAAGATAATGGAGTTGAGAGATAAGAAAAACAAAAATGAATAATTTAGGAACAAAAGTTGTGTTACTCATATAAAAAAGCATATCCTCTTGATACATAGGTATAGATACAAAGTGATGTGTGCAAAAATTCGATGAATTGAACCATATTGATAAATTATATTAAACTGTATCACAAAAAATTAAACTATTTAAATGATTCATAAATTGAACTATATATTTAAACTAATTGAGTTAATCAAACTTAATTCAATATGTGTTTAACAATTTAAAAAAAATTCTTAATTTTTTTAAAAAAAATAAACAATAGAAACTTTTTTTTTTGAATTTTTTTTATATTTAATTTTCTCGAAAAA
>JBBPBR010000004.1:5230406-5249424 GCA_037974775.1 Cicer pinnatifidum
GTCCTATTATGATTGTTTGTGTGTTCTTCTTACTTGTATTATACTGTCATCATGATTTTGAAACTCACCTCCTTCGTTGTTTGTGTTTGACTGGCTAGGCTCTGCGTTTGCGAAATTGCAGTTATTACAGGTTAATGAGTCTTGAAGTTCACGTTTGGGAGGAACCCCGCTCTGATAGGTGATAACGGGAATAATAATTTGTATTTTACTTATTTAATTTGAATCAAATTTTTGTATGAAAATCTTAGAAGTACTAGTATGTTTTTAGAATTAAATCAAGTAATTATACTTAAATCAAGCTTATCGAGATTGCACTATTTTAATGGATAAAATAAGTTTAAAGTATTTTTATTTTTATTTTTATTTTTGAGAAACGTGATATCCTAAATTAAATATAAAGTTTTTATTTTCTTGAAAATAAATTTTTATTTATCCGCTGCAAATTTTATAGGAATATGATATAAATTATTATATATATTATTTTGGGATTTAGGGTGTCACAAAAATTGCAAAAGTCTTAATGGATTAATATTTTTGGTCATTTTGGTCATTTCTAGGTTTATTCTAGTCCATTTTAGTTCTAAATCAGTGGAGTTCATCCAATAAGTACAAAAGTCTTAATGGATTAATAATTTAGACCATTTTGGTCCTTAATAGGTTTATTGTACTCCATTTTGGTTCTAAACTAGTGTAGTTCGTCCAATAAGTGCAAAAGTCTTCATGGATTAAAAATTTTTGTCATTTTGGTCTTTAGTAGATTTATTGTAGTCAATTTTTGTTTTAAATGATTAGAGTTCGTCCAATAAGTGTAAAAGTCTTAATGGATTAATATTTTAGGTTATTTTGTTCTTTACTAGGTTTATTCAAGTCCATTTTGGTTCTAAATCAGTGTAGTTCGTCCATTAAATGCAAAAGTATTAATGGATTAAGATTTCAAGTCATTTTGGTATTAGTTAGCATTAATCTAGTACATTTTGGGTCTAAACCATTGTAGTTCGTCCAAGAAGTGTAAAAGTCTAAACAGATTCATATTTAAGGTCAATTTGGTTTTTAGTAGGTTTAACCTAGTCCATTATGGTACTAAATTAATGTAGTTCGTGCAAAATGTGCAAAAGTCTTAATAGATTAATATTTTACGTTGTGGACACATAATTTTGTCTGATTTTTATTTATTTATTTATTTTTTTAAAAAAGGAAATAATAATAATAATAATAATAATGATAATAATAATAAATATATAAATATTTGTGAAGAAATATAAAAATAAAAATAAATAATTAGGGATATAAGCTTTAGACAATCACAAGTGTTTTCGATTCTTGTTTGCCTCTAATTCTTGTTCACACTCTTTTCTTAAATATAAAAAAAAAAAAAATAATAAGAAATAAAAATAAAGGAAAAAGAAATGAATTGATGGTCATAAAAATCGATGCAATTGATAGTCTTTGTTTTGCATCTTTTTTAAAATATATTATTTTCTCTTTCTATTTTTTTGGTTTATAAAAAGTAAATTCATATGTTAAGCTTTCATTTTTTTTAAAATCCTTTAATCCTAAATTTGTTTTATTTGCAGCACAAAAATAATAATAAAAAAATATAACTAATTGATGTTTATAGATTAAGAAAATGAATTTCACCATATTGTAATAAAATAAAAAAATTCATAATACGTCTTTATTGAATAAAAAAAAAATTATAACAACAGATAAATATTTTTACCCTTAGGATTAGACTTAATGGTCGTTGCCGCCGGATGAAATTCATCATCACTCGCCGCACCATATTATTCACTTTCAATCGTTGGTGGCCTTTGTGTCACGATAGATCCGACAACATATGAGCAAATCATTTAATAGATTATTTCACCGTCGTGTCCATCTGTCTCGTTCACATACCGCCATGTTACATTAATTTTTTTTTTTTAAAAAGAAAAATTAATTTTTTTTCTTTACATTAAAACAGATATAGAAGATATAATCTATGAACAAATATTATTATTATTATTATTATTATTATTATTATTATTAAATTTATATTTTTATTTTTTGATACGTATATAAATAAAAATAATAATTAAATCGGTCAACACATAAATATTTTCTATCCAAGAACTACGTAGGAGCAAGGTTTTTCCCTTGTCAAACCAAATTAATAAAAAAATATATTTTTTTTTCTTCTTTTATTAATGTAAATAATTTAATTTCTTTTTTTTTTATTATTCTTTTACGTGGTAAAAAAAAATAGTTTGTATATAATTAATTATAGGGTAACCGTTTTAACGGACGTGGTAGGGTGGTAATACTTTCCTACTCGTAATCGACTCCCGAATCCAAATTTTTGGTAAAAATTTATTAATTTTAGGTTTTATCCAATTTTTCCTTTAATAAAAATAAAATTGGTGGCGACTCCTTTTTTGCAGACAAACTGGATGCGACAGCTGGCGACTCCGCTGGGGTATTTTGAGAGTCAAGCCCAATCTAATTAATTATATATAGTTATTTTATTATTTATTATTTTATTTATATTACTCCTATTGTTTTATTTTTTTATATTGTTAGTATAATTATATGTGTTTTGTCAATATATTTTTATTGTAATGATTTTTTTTTTATTTTATGTATTTTTCTATACACCCTGACACGATTCACACACTTATGAGTGGGCTCTATACCCGAGCTGAGTGCAACCTAAGATAAGTTCGATACTGTGTAATGATAATCTTCTGGATGTACATCTTGTTTGGTTGTCATGAAAGTCTCACCTAGAGTTGACCTTTTCTATAATATTTCCATTTTAATAGTTTACCTATTAATTGGTTTAATATTTTAGAATTGAGTTATGTGCTCTAGGAACAAATTTAGAACTATAGAGCTACCCTTAGTAAAGGTTCACATGAAAAAATTGTATAAATCACACGTACATACAAAAAACTTACTCTATGTCATGCTCACTACCTGCTAGTATACCCAAGTTTTTGTTTTTTCCTCCTCCTAATCATTTTTTTTTGCATAATATTCTTTATCATGGTTACTTTTGAAAAATCATTATCTCATCATTTTCAAAACCATAAAAATTAAGGCTTGTTGTGAATAACTTTAACCGTAGGAAATATGGGATCAAATGGTGGCTCAAACATTATTCCATTAAGAAAGACCATGCCATTGGGAGTTCTTAAACCAGATGTAAACAACATTAAGAATCTTGCTCGGAAGTTGAAAAAAGTACAACGTGTAATCTTTATGGGGAAATTCGGCAAAATTCTTGATTTACTTGAAGTTAATATACAAGTGGATGCCCTTACAGCGTTGGCCCAATTCTATGATCCTCATTTAAGGTGTTTCACTTTTAAGACTTTCAGTTGGCCCCAACGTTGGAGGAGTTCGAACGAATAATGGGACATCCGATGAAGGGGAGTAAACCTTACCAATACATGGAACACTATCCCTCATTGAAAACGATTGCTGAAACGTTTGACATCCCTATAAAGGAAATAGAAGACAATAGAACCAACAAAGATAATTTGATTGGATTTCCAATAAAATATCTTGAGGAGAAAGCAGTAAACTTAGCAAGAGATGGAAAATGGGACATTTTCATGGATGTGCTTGCCCTAACTATATATGGAATTATTTTATTTCCAACTATTAAGGATTTTGTGGATTTCATGGCGATAGACGTCTTTTTGGCTTACAAGCATAGAGGGGAGAATCCAGTACCAGCAGTTTTGGCCGACATTTACTGCACGCCCGACTTCCGTCATGAGAAAGAGGGGGGCCTAATCCATTGTTGCTCGCCAATACTATATTTTTGGTTGTCAAACATATTTTTCAAGACATGCATCAATTAAGAACTAAGAGAAAAAAGGAATGGGCCAATGTTCTAGCAAATCTCAACGAAAGACCGATTCAATGGTACTCCCGGAGTCAAGATATAAATGAAGTGATTTGTAGATGTGGTGTTTTTGTCGATGTTCCCCTCATGGGAACCAAAGGGTGTATAAATTATAGTCCCTATGTTGCATTGAGACAATTGGGTTATCATATGACAAAACCTCCAATAATGGATGTAACAAAATCTTATGTCATTCATGGATGAGATGTTTATGATGCTAGCCTGATGAGAAGAATACGCAAGTCTTAGAGAGATGTTGTTAGAAGAGGTCAAGAATTAGGGCCTAGAAGTTGTGGTATAGGAGAGGAATATCATATTTGGGTGAAAAAGAGGGCATTATAGGTCAAGTTGCCTTTTCACAGCACCATCATTAATCCCGAAATAGTAATAACATAATCTTTTTTCAATACTGAATATTTAGAGGCCGACTTAGCTCTCAAAGAACAAGAAATTGAAAAATTACAAAAAGAATTGGAGATGGCTCATCAGGCTTATAGAGATATGGAGTATAAGAATACCCAATAATCCCATATCCTTGATAAAGTACAAAAAAGGGCCTGAGAGGAAGAATAAAGCAAGGAGAGAACTCGAATCTGCTTGCGGGGTTCGAATGAAGAGTTAAGACTCAGACGTCAAGAAAGAGATGATGCAGTGATTGAAGGTCTTAGGCTTAAAGAGTTGCTAAAGAAATCTGGGGAAAAGCATGAAGTCATCCGTTGACAAGAAGCAAATCTAAAGCAATAAATAGAGAGGGTAAGAGCGGAATGTGAAAACAAGATCATGGTAGAAAGGCAATGTCAAGAAGAGATCATTGAAGCATACCGAGTTGAACTTGTAAGAAAAGAAGACGAGATGTATACACAACAAGAAACTATCGAGAGACTTGTTCAAGAAGGAATTTTTTGGATGGACCGTTTCTCTAAACAAGTTTATTTGACCAACTCTGCTACTGTAGATATTCCACCATTATTAAGGGCCGCTGATGGGATGACTAATCCTCTCTCTACCCCTCAAGAGATCTCCATTTTTATTGAACATTGTAAAAGTTTAATCGAGCAAATGAAAAAATTGATTGCTCATTAAATTTTCAAATTTCGTGTTTAGGTTTCAACTTTCGTTTTGTGGTAAAACCTGTATTTTTCTAATTATCAATAAATTAAATTTGGCTCCACTTTTGGTCCCATAACCCTCTCTTTATTGGTTAAGATATTCACAAGCAAGCAATAGATAGGTCTTTGACATTCATGCACAATTACATTTTCATACATCATGTTGCATACTCATGCCATATTCTTTCACAGAAAAAATAACTCAACAAACAAAAAAATTGGTGCTACGACACCGTTATCGGACACGATCTCAGTCAAGAATCATGGATGAGCTAGAGCAAACATAAATAAGAGAAGACGTGAACCAGCTCAAGGGGCAAATACCAAGATCTTGGAGATTCTACAAGCACTTGGAAATAAAAATGATGGGAATCTTCTGATAGACGAAGGGGTGTCCCAAAACACTCTAGTTCACCCAACAGACATAAAAATAACACAACAAACAAAAAAATTGGTGCTACGACACTGTTATCGGACACGATCTCAGTCAAGAATCATGGATGAGCTAGAGCAAACATAAATAAGAGAAGACGTGAACCATCTCAAGGGGCAAATACCAAGATCTTGGAGATTCTACAAGCACTTGGAAATAAAAATGATGGGAATCTTCTGATAGACGAAGGGGTGTCCCAAAACACTCTAGTTCACCCAACAGACATAAAAATAACACAACAAACAAAAAAATTGGTGCTACGACACTGTTATCGGACACGATCTCAGTCAAGAATCATGGATGAGCTAGGGCAAACATAAATAAGAGAAGACGTGAACCATCTCAAGGGGCAAATACCAAGATCTTGGAGATTCTACAAGCACTTGGAAATAAAAATGATGGGAATCCTCTGATAGACGAAGGGGTGTCCCAAAATACTCTAGTTCACCCAACAGGTGTCGCTCCACACCTTCACACTAATTATCAAGAAGGGAAGACACAACAATTTCCATCTTATGGTTTACCGCCAGGCTATACCCAACGCATAGACACTCGTCTCGCCAACAACAATCCACTGGCCGTGGCTACAAATCCACAACCTAGTATCAGTGAATTCCCTCAAGTGAAACCTTCACCCCTTACTTCGGGATTTCTTGGCTCTTCACCGCAAGGAAAAATTACTGAAGCTACGCCGGTGATGTTAAACATACATCATGAACCTCGACCGTTCGAGAACAATCAATCCCAAGAAAAATGGCAAGCCTTGGAAGAACGCTTGAGAGTTACCGAAGGGGGAAACCATTATGGATTTGATGCTTTAGACCTATGCCTCGTTTTTGATGTTATAATACCACTGAAATTCAAATTGATTGAATTCGACAAATACAAGGGAACTACATGCCCCAAGAACCATCTTATTATGTATTGTCGAAAAATGGGTTTCTGCACCCATGAAGAAAAACTACTAATCCACTTCTTTCAAGATAGTTTGACAGGAGCCTCCCTGAGTTGGTATATGCACCTTCACAACACATGTTTACCTCGACTGTCACGTATATGTGTCTCGGGTTGAGTTGAGGGGATCTATGAGGACAAGACCAATTTGAATTGTCTGTCCACCGGGATGGTGGCATAGTATCAAGCCTCCTAACCAAGTACTTCAGAGTTAGAATGGTACCACATTGTGAAGTAGAGTCTAAGCTCATGCATAGCATTGCATTCTATTGTAATTGTTTTGTTGTTATTAATATGTATCGTGTGTGGTGATAATTTCTCTTAGACAATTTGATGTTACAGTAAATTCTATTGATTTTCCTTGAGTGATTTTGACCTTTGAATGTGATATTTTCTTGATGGAATATTTGTGTAACGATACAGTCCTATTATGATTGTTTGTGTGTTCTTCTTACTTGTATTATACTGTCATCATGATTTTGAAACTCACCTCCTTCGTTGTTTGTGTTTGACTGGCTAGGCTCTGCGTTTGCGAAATTGCAGTTATTACAGGTTAATGAGTCTTGAAGTTCACGTTTGGGAGGAACCCCGCTCTGATAGGTGATAACGGGAATAATAATTTGTATTTTACTTATTTAATTTGAATCAAATTTTTGTATGAAAATCTTAGAAGTACTAGTATGTTTTTAGAATTAAATCAAGTAATTATACTTAAATCAAGCTTATCGAGATTGCACTATTTTAATGGATAAAATAAGTTTAAAGTATTTTTATTTTTATTTTTATTTTTGAGAAACGTGATATCCTAAATTAAATATAAAGTTTTTATTTTCTTGAAAATAAATTTTTATTTATCCGCTGCAAATTTTATAGGAATATGATATAAATTATTATATATATTATTTTGGGATTTAGGGTGTCACAAAAATTGCAAAAGTCTTAATGGATTAATATTTTTGGTCATTTTGGTCATTTCTAGGTTTATTCTAGTCCATTTTAGTTCTAAATCAGTGGAGTTCATCCAATAAGTACAAAAGTCTTAATGGATTAATAATTTAGACCATTTTGGTCCTTAATAGGTTTATTGTACTCCATTTTGGTTCTAAACTAGTGTAGTTCGTCCAATAAGTGCAAAAGTCTTCATGGATTAAAAATTTTTGTCATTTTGGTCTTTAGTAGATTTGGTGGATGCCTTTTTGAAACAATACAAATATAATCTCAACATGGCTCCTGATAGAATGCAGTTGCAAAATATGACAAAACGAGACAATGAAACATTCAAGGAATATGCCCAACGATGGAGGGAGTTAGCTTCCCAGGTTGAACCCCCCTATCTGAAAAAGAAATGGTAACTATGTTCATAAACACTCTTCAACCTCCGTTTTATGACAAAATGATAGGAAGCGTTTCATCCAATTTTTCAGATCTTGTCATCATAGGTGAAAGAGTAGAAATGGGATTGAAAAGCAGAAAGATTGGATGGTTGAATTTTAAAGAAAATGAGCCTAGCGTGAAAAGTAATCCCCTACCAGTTCATGGTGGGCCAATAGTGAATGCAATCGAAGAAAATCACCAATTAATAAAGGAGGTCGAGAAAATTAAGACGCCGATGGAACTGATTTTCTATGAGCTATGTAAATATGGATTAATCTGAGGAAATGCCAATGGGAAATCAAGATGTAATTTCCACCTCAATGAAGATCATTCCATAGAAGAATGCAATGAGTTCAAAAATGAACTTCAAAAGTTGATAAACATAGGCACCATTCAAATAGGTCGTTGGGAAAAAAATGACGGTATGATGGCAACCGAATTAGAAGAAAAACTTGGCATAACCATCCCAAAGCCATTGGTCATTCATTTCACTAAGGAGGAAAGTGTGAATGCCCCTGGTGATCTAAGGACCTTAATAGTTCAGATACCAAGCCCTTTTCCATATAAAGAAAACAAAGCGGTACCTTGGAACTATAATATAGAGGTACATCTAGCTGAACATAAGAACACATATGTTTTTAGCTCTAAAACCACCGATGTCACAAATGTTTCAGGGATATGAGGAATGACTAGAAGTGGTCGGATATACTCCCCAGAAAAATCACAAAGAAAAATGTTAGTGGCGTTTGAGAAGCCATACACAGATAATGGGAAAAAGAAAGTAATTGAAAAAGTCGAAAAGGAGAAAATCAAAAATGAGAAAGAGATTTCTAATGAAGAAGCTCGAGAATTTCTCAAAATCATCCAACAAAGTGGATACAAAATAGTCGATCAACTCAACTATACTCCCACAAGGATTTCATTGTTATCCCTATTGATGAATTATCAGTCCCATCGGAAGCTATTGATGAAAATACTAAACGAGGCTCATGTCACTCACGACATCACCTTGGACAAATTTGGAGGCATCATAAATAACATCACTGCCAACAATCACCTAACTATCACAGATGACGAGATACCGACCGAAGGAAGAGGGCATAATAAAGCACTACACATATCAGTAATGTGCCTCGACCATATAATATCAAGAGTCCTCATTGATAATGGCTCATCGCTGAATGTCATATTAAAATCGACATTAGCAAAACTACCTTGTGATGGTACATATATGAGACCAAGTCCCATGGTTGTTAGAGCTTTCGATGGGAGTCGCAAAGAAGTAATGGAGGAAATTGAACTCCCAATTCAAATAGGCCTGGTCACATTTGAAATCACGTTTCACGTGATGGATATTGTACCCGCCTATAGTTGTTTATTGGGAAGGCCATGTATGCATTCTGCCAGCGTAGTGCCATCAACCTTACATAAAAAGCTGAAGAATATGTAAATGACCAATTGGTAATCGTGTTTAGAGAAGGAGACTTGTTGGTGAGTAAGTTGTCCACCATGACTTATGTTGAGACAACAAAAGAAGCTCTAGAAACTGCCTTCCAACACTAGAAATCGTGGACACCGCTTATGTCGAGACGACACCTATAGAACCACATATGTCAAACACTGCTATTATGGTGGCTAAGTTCATATTGAGCAGAGGACACCATCGATGGCACGGGTTAGGGAAGGATGAAGAAGGGCTTAAAGAACCGGTGGAACTTCCTAAGAATAGAGATAAGTGGGGTTTAGGCTACAAACCCACCAGGGCTGACAAACGGAGATTGGTCAAAGAGAAAAAAGAAAAAAGATTAGCTCGAATTGAAAATCGAGAACCAAGAATCGAAAGGATTCCCATCTGTGACATCCGAAAAAGTTTCCAAAGTGCAAGACCAACAAGTGAGATCCATATTGCAGCAGCTGAAGATGACATGTTTGATGGGGAGGCTAATTGGATTCGTCCATGTGGTGTAGGAGTAGAAATCAGGAATTGGAAAGTAGTCAAGTCACCTATAATATTTAATGCAATTTCCATGTAATTCTAGAAGCATTATTACTGTTACTAAGACCTTAAGATGCTTCATTATATTTAGGATGGACACAATGTTGTTTTCCCAATACTTTGAATTTCAATAAATGCATTCTCATTTTGTTTTCTTATTGTTCTTTCTTACCACTTTCATTTTTTAATATTCATTCGCCATTTTTTTTTGTTTTATGTTTTACCCTTCTTTCTCCTTATCCTAGCCTTGAATCCTGCAGATTTGGGAATAGTTCATTCACAGACGACTGTACTAAGATCTCGCTGCATAATCTTAACCATCTTGTTAGTAAGACATAAAAAGATAATGAAGAAGATTATGAACCCCCTCTAGATTTGGTAAGAGCGATAGAACGGGAAGCCAAGGGTATCATGCCCTTTGAGGAACCGATAGAAATTGTTAATCTAGGGACGAAAGAAGGAAGAAAAGAAATTAAGGTTGGCACCATCTTAAAGAATGAAGTATATCACAAACTAATCCAACTCCTACATGAATACAAAGATGTTTTTGCCTGGTCATATCAGTATTGTACCAGTGCCAAAAAAGGATGGCAAAGTACGAATGTGTGTCGATTATAGGGACCTTAATAAAGCCAGTCCTAAAGATGATTTCCCGTTACCTCACAACGATATTTTGGTTGATAATACATCTCGCCATTCCCTCTTTTCCTTTATGGATGGTTTCTCTAGGTATAATTAAATTAAGATGGCAGCTGAAGATATGGAAAAAACGACTTTCATCACTCCTTGGGGAACATTTTGTTACAAAGTAATGTCTTTTGGTCTGAAGAACGCTGGGGAAACCTACCAAAGAGCTATGGTAGCCCTATTCCATGTCATGATACATAATGGTAGCCCTATTCCATGTCATGATACATAAAGAGGTCGAAGTTTATGTAAAAGACATGATTGCTAAGTCACAAGCAGAAGAAGAACATATTATTGATCTAAAGAATCTCTTCGAAAGACTTAGAAAGTTTAAGCAAAAGCTCAACCCTTCCAAATGCACTTTTGGTGTGAGATCGAGCAAAATATTGGGATTTGTGGTTAGTCAGAGAGGAATAAAGGTTGATCCCGATAAGGTTCGAGCCATTGCAGAAATACCTCCCCCGAGTATAGAAAAAGAAGTTCGCGGTTTTCTTGGGAGACTAAATTATATTTCAAGATTTATATCACAACTGACTGCTACTTGTGAACCGATATTTAAACTTTTACGGAAAAATCAAACAGTTGTGTGGAACGAAGAATGTCAAAATGAATTTGAAAAAATCCGACAATATTTGCAAAAGCCTCCAATTCTAGCCCCACCAGTTCTGGGCCGACCCTTGATTATGTATCTTACAGTCCCCGGCGGAGCCATGGGATGCGTACTGGGGCAACATGATGAAACAGGAAAAAAGGAGCATGCCATTTACTATCTAAGTAAAAAATTTACAGATGTTGAAACAAGATATACAATGTTAGAACGTACTTGTTGTGCCTTAGCATGGGCGGCTCATCGCTTGAGTGAGGCAATACATGCTTTGCCATACAACTTATTTGATATTCAAAATGGATCCAATCAAGTACATTTTTGAAAATCCCGCTCTCACATGGCGAATTGCTCGATGGCAGGTGATGTTATTAGAATATGATATTACCTATGTTACTCAGAAAGCCATCAAAGGGAGTGCCTTAGCATATTGTCTAGCTAATCAACCTGTGGATGATTATAAGTCAATGCAATGCGAATTCCCAGACGAAAGCATCATGGTGTTGTCTGAAGAAAATGATGATGGAAAATGGACCTTGTTGTTCGACGGGGCCTCAAACATAATGGGGCTTGGGATTGGGGTTGTTTTAATATCTCCCAAAAAAGGTTCATACCTATCACAGCGCGATTGTGTTTTGATTGTACCAATAATATGGCAGAATATGAAGCTTATGCCATGGGAATTTTGGCGGCTTTGGAATCAAAAGCGAAAGTTCTAGAAGTATATGGAGATTCAGCCCTAGTCATTAATCAGCTTAACCAAGAATGGGAAACTCAAGATAAAAAGTTAATACCTTATTTTACCTACATAAAAGAATTGTCTTTAGAATTTGACAAAATCACGTTTCACCATGTCCCTCGAGAAGACAATCAATTGGCTAATGCTTTGGCTACTTTATCATCTATGTTCCAAATAAATAAAAACAATGAAATCCCATCAATTAAAATGGAGAGTCGAGATTATCCAGCCTACTGCCATGTAATGGAAGAAGAAACTAACGGAAAACCGTGGTATCAGGACATCAAACATTATCTTATAAATAGAGAATATCCGCCCCGAATATCGGAGAATGAGAAAAGAACTCTAAGACGGTTAACCGCTAGTTTTTTTGTGAATGAAAATATTTTGTATAAGAGGAATCATGATATGGTACTCCTCAGATGTGTTGATGTCAATGAGGCGAAAGAAATTCTACAAGATATCCACCATGGCTCTTATGGGATCCATATGAATGGACATGCCATGTCTAGAAAGATTCCCCGGGCTGGATATTATTGGCTCACTCTAGGAAAAAATTGTTTTAATTATGTAAAGTAATGTCATAAGTGTCAAATATATGCTGATAATATCCACGCCCCACCACTGCCCCTGAACACCCTTTCAGCGCCCTGGCCGTTCTCAATGTGGGGCATAGACGTCATCGGAATGATCGAACCAAAAGCATCAAATGGACATCGCTTCATCTTGGTGGCAAGTGATTACTTTACCAAATGGGTAGAGGCCGCTTCATACGCCAATGTAACAAAAAATATGGTAGTCAAATTTATAAAAAGGGAATTAATATGTCGTTATGGTCTACCAAGCAAGATCATTACTGACAATGCCACAAATCTAAATAACAAAATGATAGATGAATTGTGTGTCACCTTTAAAATTCAACATCACAACTCGTCCCCGTACAGACCAAAAATGAATGGTGCAGTTAAAGCAACAAATAAAAACATCAAAAAAACTATTTAGAAAATGGTTATAACATACAAAGATTGGCATGAGATAACATACAAAGATTGGCATGAGATGTTGCCGTTTGCACTACATGGGTATCGTACTTCGGTACGCACTTCAACTAGGACAACCCCTTTTTCCTTAGTATATGGGATGGAGGCTGTGCTACCTATTGAAGTAGAAATCCCCTCGCTAAGAGTATTAATGGAAGCTAAACTAGAGGAGTCGGAATGGTTATAAACACGTTTTGATCAATTGAATTTGATTGAAGAAAAAAGGTTGGCGGCTTTATGCCATGGGCAATTATATCAGAAAAGACTGAAAAAAGTGTGACACCCTAAATCCCAAAATAATATATATAATAATTTATATCATATTCCTATAAAATTTACAGCGGATAAATAAAAAAATATATATTTTCAAGAAAATAAAAACTTTATATTTAATTTAGGATATCACATTTCCCGAAAATAAAAATAAAACCCTTATTCCCGGTATCACCTATCAGAGCGGGGTTCCTCCCAAACTTGAACTTCAAGACTCATTAACCTGTAATAACTGCGATTTCACAAACGCAGGGTCTAGCCAGTCAAACACAAACAACGAAGGAGGTGAGTTTCAAAATCATGATGACAGTATAATACAAGTAAGAAGAACACGCAAACAATCATAATAGGACAGTATCATTACACAAATATTCCATCAAGAAAATATCACATTCAAAGGTCAAAATCACTCAAGGAAAATCAATAGATTTCACTGTAACATCAAATAGTCTAAGAGAAATTATCACCACACACGATACATATTAATAACAACAAAACAATTACAATAAAATGCAATGCTATGCATGAGCTTAGACTCTACTTCACAATGTGGTACCATTCTAACTCTGAAGTACTTGGTTAGGAGGCTTGATACTATGCCACCATCCCGTGGACGAACAATTCAAATTGACCCTGTTCTCATAGATCCCCTCAACTCAACCCGAGACACATATACGTGACAGTCGAGGTAAACGTGTGTTGCGTGGTAGTTCCCGACATTTGGAGTGCTACCTCCAAGTCACCTAGGAATTCCCCACCCGAATACCTCCAAGGTCTAACAATCTTGCCTTAAGGCTCGACAGTAGACCGCCACGATCAGGCTCATTCAGTTGTACTTCCCCGAAATCACTAGGCTTGTTAGGCCCTACCTATATGATGACAAAATAATCTTCACTTCACAAATTCTCAATATTTATTTTCTCCCCTCGTTGGCCTATGGTACTCCATTAAGACCTTCATCTCAAACACAATTTGGAATCACAATATTCTCATCACAATTTATAACATCACTATCGTTAATCACACGTCATCACATATACTCATCACAATCTTATAACATCAATCTCATCAATCTCATGAATCATACATCATTACATAGACTTATCACAAATTTACAACATCATTATTATTAATTATACATCCTCATAGTCACATAAAACTTATCAAAATGCATCCACCTTCTATTATCATATCGTCTAAACATGTCTAATCAAACATATACATATAATTCATTCGACATCCAATATCACAATAATATCAATTATCACACATTTAATAATAATAAATCAAATAGCACGATAATATCAAATGCCACACATTTAACGAAATTAAATCAAATATCACAATAATATCAAATGCCCAACATTTAACGAAATTAAATCAAATATCACAATAATATTAAATATCACACATTTAACGAATCAATCAACACCTTATAAGTATTTCTATTTCATATTTTGATCTCACAATTTTCATTTTGCATATTAATTAATTTATCACTCAAAGGGCAACTGCCGTACGTAGCGAGCCCCGGATGAATCGTTGGAAAATACGGTTTTCTCGTTCATCTCACAATATATTATACTCATGAATTCAAACGCTCTCTCACCACTTACCTCATTTTGAAGCTTTCACACATGAACACGATTTCACGAGCACACAATCTTTGTTGATTGACCTTTTGTCCTTCAATCGATCTAACTCGACAGTTTATGGGTAAACGTTAAAAATAAATTATGAGAAGATACTCTAAAAACTAAATTCGAAATTTGGTTAAGGAAAATTACCATAGATCAGAAACCCAATCAGTGGATAATATAGTCACTTTTCACCCGGTCGTTTTGGCGTTGGTTTCAATCAAATCGGACTTACTGAGAAGGAGAACGATGCAAAATAATGAATTCTACAAATGGAGAAGTCGGGTATTTTAGAGAGAAATTAGGGTTGTTAAAAATCTGGAAAATTATATTTAATCGACTAACAAAATATAAGAAACAACATACTCAAATTTGGAAGAAAATGGAGAAAGTTTTCTGAGACAGTTATGAATCATCGATGCCAATTTTCTATTTTTTTCCTCCAAGTGCGGCTCGTTCTTCCTCTTTCTTGCTGTAGCATGCGGCTGCTCTTCAGCTTTTATATTTTAGCCTATTTGGGTTATATTTGCCCTCATATATATATATATATATATATATATATATATTAGTTATTATTAATCTAACTCATTTAATCCCATTTTTATTATTATTATTTTGCTAAAATAAAATTAATAGTTATTTAATCTCCTTTTTAATATTTCTTTAATTTTCCAATTATTACTTATAATTTATAAATTAGAATAATTAAAATAATCAATATAAAAAAAACATATTACTAATAATCAAAACTCTCACATTCAAAATAATTTCTACAGTTATACTTATTTATCAAAATACTCACATTATAATAATACCATCATATTAGAAAATAGTCAAAATTATAAAATAAATAAATATAACATCAATATTATATATTTATTACTAAATCATAATAAATATATATAAAATTACAATACCATAACAAGTATTTAAAAATAAACGAAATCAAACACAATATCAATTCTATATCAAAATAATTGTTTATAAAAAAATAACTAAAAATAGAAAATAGTTATAAATAATTGAAATATAACTTTGTGTATACTTAACATCAGTCAAGCGCACATAAAAGTATTATATTAATTGGGTACACGTATATACACGTAAAATCGCATAAAATCTTTTTCTTTAAAATATATATTACACTAAAATACTATTATTTCTTTTTAAATATATCAAATAATAAAATATAATATGTATTATTTATATCACTCATGTAATATAACATGTATAAAACTAGCACATCATAGAAAGCATCCATATAACGAAAATTAGCAACGAAATTTATCAACATATATTCTAAAATAATATTAGTCATCAAATTAATTATTTAAAATTCTATTTAATTAATAAAATAGTTTATTATAAATTTTGTGGTGTTACACCATCCACCGGGATGGTGGCATATTACCAAGCCTCATAACCAAGTACTTCAGAGTTAGAATGGTACCATATTGTGAAGTAGAGTTTAAGCTCATGCATAACATTGCATTTTCTTATGATTGTTTTGTTGTCATTGATGTGTTTTAAAAGTAATAATAACTACTCTTAGATGATTTGATGCACATTATAATGGGATAATTATTTTACTTTAGTGACTTTGATGTTGCAATACGATACTATTGGCTTAAATATTTTGATATATTGTAGTGTGATTATGATACAATCTACTATAATTGTTTGCGTGTTGTCCTTACTTATACTATACTATTAACATGATTTCAAAACTCACCTCCTTCATTATTTGTGTTTGACTAACTTGGCCCTGAGTTTGCAAAATTGCAGTTATTACAGGTTAATGAGTCTTGACGTTCAAATTTGAGAGAAATCTCACTCTCATAGGTGATATCGAAAGTTAAGAGTTGTAATTTGTATTGTACTTTTACTTATTTAATTAGAAACGACTTTTTGTATGAAAACCTTATAAGTATTAATAAGTTTTTGGAATTAAATTAAGAAATTATAAATAAGTCAAGTTCATTGATATACACTATTTTCATTGAGAATTAAAGTTGGATTTTTACATGTGTATTTAGAGGAACATGATATCCTAAATTAGTTATAAAAATATTTATTTCCTTGGAAACAAATATTCTTATCCGCTGCGAATTTTCCTAAATAAATCTAGTATATGTTATTTAGGAGTTTACGGTGTCACATACATTACATATGATCAATAAACGACTCATCTTTTGAAATTAGGAAAACAAATAAAATATAATTTGAAAAGGGAAAATACACTAAATGATGATATTAGAACATGGGATTAAAACTTGTATCAATAAAAATATGTGATTGAGAGATTTTGTTGTAGATGGACTATCAAAGATCTCGTTCTATATTAAAATAGATTATATTATAAACCGCTATTACTTTTTTTTACCGAACCATAAATTGTTGGTTTGAACTCCAATACAATATATAATTGAAGAAAAAAAAATCAATTTTAGGAGTCGGGAATGTAGCATGTGGGCTATCGAGCTTTGGGGTATCAAGTATGCATTAAGAATATTAGGAGAATGAGAATGTGTTTTGTAGGTTTAAGAGTGTGATTTAGAAGGTACTAATTAATTTGAGAGATTTATTAGTGAGTATTTGTACTTTAACTAATCTTATAGAGTGGGATCAGTATAGTGGTAGATAATAAGAATAATTTTTTTTTTTTAATTTTTTTATTTATAATTAAAGTGGATATCATCTCCAAGCAACTACGCATACTAACGTTTTATTTCGAGTTACGAACGATCACGATGTGTGATAAAAATATTTTACATACATATGTATACAAGATAGATTAAATAAAATGAATTCAAATATAATATCGTTTAAATTATATCTAAAGAATTTAATCTTATTCTAAATATAATTTATTTAATATGATGTTGAGATGGTTCAATATTTTTGTAGAGAATAATTATTGATATTTGACTAAAGCATTTATTCATTGGTCCAATTAAGTTAAACTATAATGCAAATTTAATTTGTAATGTTAGTATTTAAATTTATCTACAAATATCTACAAAATGAAATATGATCGGATACATATGTAAAAAAAATTTATATTGATTATTTATACAAACTAAATCCAATTTTATGTTATCACAAATTTTAATTGCACTAAATCAATTATTGTGCATGTATTTTTTTTTTCTTATTTAATTATTTAAGGTAACTATGTAATGCATGTACAATTAATAGAAAGGTTAACACATGGAGAAAGTCGATAACACTAAAGGGCAATAGTTATAAATGATTTGATATTGTAAATACTCTTGTAGTTTTTCCAAGAGTTGTAACATTGTTGAATAAATCACACAAAATTTAATATATAATAAAATAACCATTGAGATATAATAAACGACTCAAATGGAGAAATTAAGCTCCCATTAAGGCCCCTAACTAGTATAAAACACGATTACTCCCCTTCTTCTTCTTTGCACAAACACCAAAACCACTTAACAAAATGGCTTCCTTTTTCTTGTCCTTACTTGTTTTGTTTGTTGGTGTTCTTATCATTATTCCACAAGGTCTTGCTAATGAGGACATAATATTGCAACGAAACGGTAAGGCTCGAAGACTCTCAGTTCCATTTGGACCAATTAAAAAACCACCAATTAGAAAACAACCAAATGAAGACCTACCACCTGAAAACCTACCAACTGAAAACCCACCAACTAAAGACCCACCATTTGAAAAAGAACAATTACTTTAAAGCTAATATCCATTTTCTAAAGCATGCATGAGATAAGGCAAGTTACCGGTGCTTTGTTTTATATATTTTGTGCAATGTTTGGCCAAGTTAATAACATCGTATGTGTGGCATGAATAAAACCATGATAGAAAAATTGTACTCTCTCATCAAATTATTTACAAATAAATAAATGTTATGATTTTAAGGTTGTGTTTGTACTGGTTGATATGTTATATGTATAATTTATGATCTAACTACTTTAATATATTATATAAGCACAAACTTATATCATATTTTGCTACTATACCTTTCTATAATTAATTAGTTAGACTTTGTATAAAAAAAAAGATTTTGTTTAATAAAAAACATGAAGGCCTTATACTATTATACACTATTTTTAAGTTTACTTTGAGTTTTCTTTTGACGCTAACAAAAATCCTAGTCAAAAATTTTATTAGGGTGTAGATGAACCATTAAAGATCTCATTCTATATTAAAATAGATTATATTATAAACCACTATTATTTTTTTTTACCGAACTATAAATTGTTGGTTTGAACTCTAATACTATAGATAATTGAAAAAAAAAA
>JBBPBR010000004.1:5258806-5272705 GCA_037974775.1 Cicer pinnatifidum
TATATAATATCAACGATTACCAACAAAATCTCAAAATCATAATATTTATTTATTTTTAAATTTTGATGAAAGAGCACAATTTTTCTATCATGATTTGTATTCTTGCCCACACATATGATGCTATTAATATGGCCATACATTGTACAAAATGCATAAAACAAAGCACTTATTTAATAGATGTCATTTTTGAATTTCGAAATTAAAAAAAAAATAATAATAATAATTTATGTCACCGACAATATTAATTAGTTGAGGGTGCAGTAGAAAATCCGTTTTAGAATTACTCTCTCAATATGAGAGTCGAATGACTACCATTTGTAAGCTTTTGGTGTGATTTTTCAACTGAGGAGAGTCATCTATTTAATAATTTATTAATTTTTCTATATATAAAAAATAATATACCACTTTGCCAAGGCCTAAGCCCAAGCCCAAGTGTGGTGGTTAACTTTGTATGCGTTTTTTCTCCTTTACAAAGTTGGGTACCCCTTTTGGCACACTCCAAGTGTCATACCTCTACATTATAAACACTACTAGTATGTGATATCATTCTTATGTAGGACTTCTTTATTTTTCAATTCACAACAACACAAACTCTCATAAATGACATCATTATTTACAACATTCTTTCATTAATATCATCATCATTTTCAACAATAAATATTAATATCCTTTGTTGTATGCATGCTTTAGAAAATGGATATTATCTTCCAAATGATTGGTTTTTTCTTCTAATTGGTGAGTCTTCAGTTGGTTGTTATTTAATTGGTGGTTTTTGAGTTATCGTTTTATTTTTTGTGACTTTTGCATTGGTTCTTGTTGAATTAGGGGTTTTCTACCCCCTACTACTCTTTTGCTGGACCATGTAAAGACCTTGGGGAACAAGGGAGTACAAGGAACAAAACTTGTAATAAGGACAAAAAAAAAAGTTTCAGTTAGTGATTTTAATGTTTGATATATATATATATATATATATATATATATATATATATATATATATATATATATATATATATATATATAATCATCTTTTTTTATACTAGTTAGGAACCTTAATGGGAGTTTAATGTTTCAATCATAGTCGTTTATTATTTATCTGTTTGTTTAAGATTTTAAAATAATGATTTTTATTTTATATTTAAAAAAATTATTTTCATAAAATTTTTCTTAAAAATAATAAATAAAAATTAGATTCATTTGTTACCAATTAAAAAAAAGTAATTTTAACATTCAATAATTTAGATATTCATTATTAGAGATTTTAATAGGATAAAAATCATATTTTAAAAATGATTTTTATGAAGAGCTTCTCAAAATAATTTTTTATTTTAATTATTTATTGAAATTTCATTATTCAAAAAAAATTATTGAAAATAAATAAAATATTTAAAATTATATTTTAAGATAAATTATTTAAATCATTTTTCAATTGAATCTTTACTTTTAATTTTTTTTCAAATATTATAAAAAAAAACAAAAAATTATAAAAATTATTTTTAAAAGAATCTTAAACAAAGGAATGGATTTATTATGGAAAATGCTAAAGTGCACGAAGCACTTTTCGTTCTAATTGCACTAGTACTGAATTGGCAATTTTTTTTTTTTTTTTTTTATAATTAAATACATTTGACATCTCCACAAATATTCAGTAAAAAGTTTGAACTTGAGTCGTTAAAATCAGTAAAGTTTGGGCAATTAGCTTGTTAAGCTCATCTATAGCATCACCTTTTAGTAATAGCCCCAATTTCTTGTCATTATATTTTACACTATTAGATTATTATTATCTGTTTGTTGTAGTGTGATGATTTTCTACATATTTGTCTGAATAATTTATTTAAATTATTAATATTAAATATATTTATTATTTTGATTTTAAAACAAAATAATATAAAGCAATAAAACCACACGTAGAAGTGGGTTTGGGACATACTTACCTTTTAAAAACTAATGGTTTTATTTATATTTGGTTGTTTTGTTGTCTTATTACCTTCGCAGATTATTAGAGACGACAATTGACGAAGACACAATATCTAAAATTAGATTTTTGGGTGTAACAATCCCTTTCATTATCTTCGAAATATTTATAAGATGAAGACAGTAATTAGATTATTAAACTTTTTTGTTAAACGTGGTACATTATTTTCTAGTAATGTTTAAATTATATTCAAAGTTGGGGTGAGTAAGTTGTAGTATTAACAACTACAATTGTTAAAAGAGGAAAATACATCACACTTCTCTTTTCCTTCTCACTCACGGGTATATCCACATTTTCCTTTCTTTCACCACCAACCTCACTCTCTCTTTCATCCTAACACGCTCCTTGCACTCAGTTATTGTTTATCATCAACATTTCTTTCCTTTTCCGTGCTTCCAGAAGATCCTCCAATGGCAGTAACCGTCTGAGGTTCTCTCCCTCCAATATGATCTCGTGCACACCTTCACCTTCATCTTTAGAGTCGTCTACAGTCCTAGGAAGCATTGAAAGAAGACAAAGACCAGATCGCGGAATTTCAGATTGGATCCATTGCAGTAGAGGTAGAAGTATTAAGAATTCGAAAACCAGACAACTTACACAACCTAACTCAACTCTAAAGGAAATTTCTCTTTGTCAAGAGTGTGGTTCTTTTCATTGTAACTAATTTTCACATTTTCATGTGGGTTTCTGGGGTTGACTTTAAATTCATTCACTATTGAAAATTCATTTCCAGGGTTTGAAATAATGGGAACCTTGAAATCGAGAGTGAGGAAAATTTTGAGGCTTGACATGTTGGAATTATTGAAAAGAGGAAAGACACCACTTTTCTATCTCTCCCTCTCACTCACGGGTGCAACAACATATTCTAACCTTCATTTCTTTCATCACCAACTACATGTCCCTTCATTCACCATCAATTCCACTTTATCTCTAAACATTCTAACACACAACCACACTTAATTACAGTTCATCATCTTCATCATTTCTCACTTTTCATTCCCCCCCCCCCCCCCCCCAATATCTTTCAAAGGCAACAACCATCTGAAGTCTTCTTCCCCCCAATACGACCCTGTGCATGTCCATTCTTCCCTCTCAAGTTTCAATAATTATCCAAAGCAACACTAAAAGAAGATAGGGAGTAGATTTGGGGAATCTCCGAATTCAAACTAGTGTAGAAAAGAAAAAATTGTTGAGCGATGAGAAAGCATACAATTTCCACAACCCATCTCGATTCTAACAAAATTTCTCCTTATCAAGAACATGAGTTCTTGAGAACCAATTTCACTTTTTGCATGTGGGTTTCAGGGCTAAATTTTAATTTCTTCTACTATTGGAAATTATTTCTTGGTTTGAAATGATGGGATTCTTAAAATTGAGAGAGAGGAAAAAACTATGAGGTTTAACATCTAGAAAATGATGAAATATGCATTTAGTTCTTCAAAAACTCATTCATTTTGCATATGATTGAGTGATGGATTGTAATTTATTGAAGATTGAAGGAATGATGGTTAAATATAATATGCTAACTAATGTGTTAATATGTTTCCCTAATCCCCCTCTAAATGTTCTATTATGCCTCTAATCCATTATTTTGCCTATGTTTCTCTTTCTCTATTCCGGCTGTCTCTAATTTTTCTTCCTTTACTATGGTTGCCTCTGATTTATTTATTTCTCTATTCTAGCTGCTTCCTCTATTTTGGTTGCCTTTGATTTATTTCTTTCTCTATTATGGTTGCCTATGATTTTTCTTCATTTATTCTAGCTGCCTCTAATTTATTTCCTTCTCTATTCATGATGCCTCTAATTCGTTTCTTCCTCTGATCGGGCTGCCTTTGATCCAAGTCTTCCTCTGATCCAATTCTTCCTTTGGTGAAGCTTCCTCTGACCAAACTACCTCTAATCCATGTCTTCCTTTGATCATAATGCCTCTGATCCAAGTCTTCCTCTGATCAAGTTGTCTCTGATCCAAGTCTTCCTCTGATCATCTTGTCTTTGATCCATGTTTTCCTCTGATTGGGCTGTCTCTGTTCCAGTCCTTCCTCTGACCGAACAACCTCTAATCCAATCCTTCCTCTAGTTAGATTTCCTCTAACCCAACGTCTTCCTTTGTATAAATGTTTATTCGAACTAAGCTACCCTCTAATGATTGACTTGAAATTAATTAATACATTATGTTTTGCTTACTTATGACATTGAAGTTAATTGAGATGGCTTTTCCATACTCAGCTTTGTACTTGTAATTTTGAAAAGTCAATCACAAAGATTAAAATAAAAATTAGAAACACTGCAACATATTTTATTAATACAGAATTGTCTTAAAAACTCATTTTTCACCACACTTCGATTGCATATCGACATAGATCACAACAATTATTCTTGAATAAGCTCAAAGTAATTAATACCTAAAGGGTTAGTTATTTCTATGATCTACATCAAATCAAAGCTAAACATATGAAAAAATAACACAAAACAAATAAATATAAAAACTTTAATTTAAATGATTTAAACGCAAACAATTTATTTTAATAACAAAAAGCATATGCACGTATGCATAAAGCATGCTCCTGAAAATTATATAATTCGGATATAAAACCTGATATTAAGACAACTTCCACATAGAAAAATCACTCATGCCAATGAAAAAAATAAATTGCCACTAAAGCAACTTCTACAAAGATGCATATCCCATGACATTATGTATTATCAAAATAGAATGCTTCCACACAATTCACTAAGATCATGTCATATGCATTCAAAAATGATTTATTTAAATCATTATTTTATTAAAAAAATTACTGAGATCATATACCACATGTCCTTGTCATGAGAATTGTAACACCCCGATTTTCAACAACGCGAGTGTATTTTTTTTTAAAACAAAGAAAAAACAAAGAAATACTTTTGGATAAATATTTAAGTCGTAACATTACGATAAAGTCAACAAATATTTACAAGCAGCGAAATAGTTTTTGAAATAAAAATCTAAAGTATTCAAACATCAAGATACACCGGGGCTGTGAGGCCTATCATACATAGCTCACACCCCTGGGGTATTCTCGGCAGACCTGTACAAAAGCACTGCCCCAAGAATTTTAACTCCCTCCACGTCACATGAAAAAATGGTACATGGACCCATCAAAATAAAAGTCAAGCTGACAATATTAGTATAGGTACAATCTTCCAACATACAGTAAATACATCTAATTTCTTTTCCACAAAATCATAAATAATGTCCTAAATGCAAACTAAAAGTTTGGAAGGAGTCCTCACCTCCGTTGTAGCTTTAACAACCGATTACGACACCGCGATTAATTAAAGTAAAATTTTAGTTCGCTTCGTCGCTTCGAAAACTAGCTCACTAGCACCGCAGCATGGCAATGAACAACTTTCCCTTCTGTCACTTCTCGAAAGGGAGCTTAGATCTAGAATAAAATTGATGATTTGTATTTGTTGGATTTTGAAATCACCAACATAAAATTGAAACAGAGAAAGAAAGAAATGGCCAACGCAGGAGAACCTGGTTTTCACCTTTTTGTGTTTTCTTTCTTCCTTTCTTTCATATATATATATATATATATATATATATATATATATATATATATATATATATATATATATATATATATATATATATATATATATATATATATATATATTAAAATAATAATAATAATAATAATAAATATCTAAACAAATATCTAGATATTTACAAATATCTAGAATTTTTTATAAAAATCATCATTACGCCTGTCACCTCACATCACAAACTATTTTTTCAGAAAAATATCTACTCTAGCCGTAATTCAATGGGGAGATGAATTTTTCTGAAAAATGTTGCATCTCAGAAATTTTTTTTCTTTGACAAAAGATTCACCGTAATTAAATAAAATTATTCATCGACGAATAATTTTAATCGGGTTTCCAAAGAGATATTTTTGGCATTTAACTCAGAAAATGTCATAAAATTGGCTAAAAAGCCTCAATAATTCAACACAAAATTCCCCAAAATACATAAATTAGAATTTAAAATTAAGGGTCTTACATTACTACCCTCCAAAAAGAAGTTTCGTGCTCGAAATTTAAAGTACGAGTAACAATCCACACTAGGTTTGTACTTATATTCAACTTACAAGTCACAACTTGTTTCACCCGGCCCACTCGAAGAAAGTGTCGTCTATCCCTTTTCATAGATACTTAATAACTCTACACGCTACCATAGCAGGTAAGACTCGCATGTTCCATTCAACGTGATTTTGTTTACTATCAACAAGAGATCAAGGATGATCAGTCTCTCAATTTGTCAATAAATAGTCAACAACTATGATGGTGGCTTAGACTATCTTAACCGAACTGTCATAACGCTCCTTGCGACTTACACTTGAGGTTATCCCAATGCACAAACGGTCAAACAATCTTCTCAAGGTCCTATGAGTTTCCCATATTCCCCTATAACTTTGATCTTGTCGCTGAAGTAGAATCGCCCATAACTACGTCACAGAGCCTCATTTGCATCCACATGGTACGAAACATCCATTTGGTACCAAACCGAAACACTAAGTATGACACCAATACACTGAGCACAGAACAATCACTACATCCGAGAACTCCTAAATTTCTCCATTGTCCACAAATCCTCGATTTTTCTTTAGTCGTACAACTACGTCAAACCGTAGTGTTCTTATCAGCATGTTATTCCAATTATAACTTTAATAATTATATCCCCACATCTGCTTGGTGATCCAAGCTTCCTCAAATATTTTCGAAATCATGCCAAAGACTATACTACTTAGGACACACAAACTTCCTTTTAGTTTAGTACTTTATTTCAAGAGTCAAGTTTCCAACAAAATCCAACTTGAATTTAATTCATAGACAATTTCTTACATACTTCGCAATTCTACACAAACTCGGAAATAATCTTACTATATCTATTGCCAACATTCATTCTAATACTTCTCAATTTCGTCACGTTCTTTATTTGTAGCTTGATGATTATCTTTTCAATATGACAGGTCAAACATATTACATTCACTCCATCACTTTTCCATTTATACAAACCTTAAATTTCTACCTCGAATCTTGATACATCTTCATTATAGTGATTTCAATAAATCCAACCTTACTAGTTCCCACCAAACTTTTTCCATTTCATACTCAAGATACAATACGAGTTCTTTTTTATCATTGACTCTAATCGTCTTAGTAATCTCATTAATTAAAACTCTTATATTCATAACACAACATTTTTAGTAAATCTTCAAACACTCTCATTCATAACCTTGTGGATTTTAAACCATCGACTTAAAGATCAACCATCTTAGGGTCCCAAATCAAATGTTGATCAATCCCTCTATCGTATCAAAATATACACATTCTCCAAATGTTTACCATCCTTTAATAAGCTTACTTTGCTACAATCTCTAAGTATTCTCGTACTCTATACTTCCAATTCCACTTAACAGTGACATATGGTTCAATACATCAAGGTTTAACCCATTATGTTTATCTAGACATCACCCAAAATTCACACTTATGCGTTTATAGTTTCATCTAAAATCACTATCCATACTTACCATCTCCTAAACCACACAAATATTTGTCACTTATCAAAGAAATATATATTCCCCCTCTTATAATCGTCATGAGATTCATTCTTAACCATCTATGTTGTGAATCTAGTTTAACTCAAATGCTCGACCTTACCCCTCAAGGTATTGACTATTCCTCAAAATGTACTTTATCTAACCAAGGTGGTATATACCCCCTAACGTGCAGTGCCCCTTAACTTCAATACAAGCCTCTTCCTGGACACCTAAGCACCAAATGATATTCCAAAAGGAAGCCTCGTCTTCTCAACAATTCCATGATGTTCACATCTCTTTGACAGTTATCAAACCTCATCCAATTTCATCTTGAAATCTACCAAGAAAACATCTAATACTTTTCTTAACCAAAGTCCTCCACTTAGATCTTTACTTGAAATCCCTTATTAGTCTAATGTTAATCCATCCATACTCATCATCTTCGAGTTAACACCAACACATAGCTTCTTTGTCCTTGGAACCACTTAATAAATTCCATGTTGTCATGATTCGCTTCAACTCCGCCTAAAAATCCGTCATCTCGAAGATCTTTTCCACTTCTTGAATCCATTGATCAGCTTTTTCTGAGTTCTCATCACCCTTGAACTTTGGAGGATGGTAACGACGAAAATCTTCCAATCCCCCTGACGCAGCAGCACATATCTCTCTTTCCCACTTCTCCAGATCATGCAGAGTCCTTGCAACAGTCTGTGCAGCAACAAAAGCAGCCATGTTATTCATAGGTTCAGTCACTTGATCATCCCCGTTGACGTTGACTCTTGCAGCGTAATCTCTTCTTGGATGCATTGTTTCCTCAAAACCAACATCAAGAAGAAATCTCAACACCCCTTATAATAATTCCAAAATAACTTTCGACTACATCAATACATAACAACTACACCAGACTTGACAACTCAGACAACTTAACCCGACGCATGATCAAATAACGACTTCCAACCTACAGGTTGACCTACAATCTATAATCAAAACTCCACATCCCAAAATAAATCCAAACCAAGGCTCTGATACCACAATGTAACACCCCATTTTTTAACAGCGCGAGTGTATTTTTTTTTTTTGAAAATAAAGAAATAAAACAAAGAAAAAACAAAGAAATACTTTTGGATAAATATTTAAGTCGTAACATTACGACAAAGTCAACAAATATTTACAAGCAGCGGAATAGTTTTTGAAATAAAAATTCAAAGTATTCAAACATCAAGATACACCGGGGCTATGAGGCCTATCAAACATAGCTCATACCCCTGGGGTATTCTCGGCAGACCTGTACAAAAGCACTGCCCCAAAAATTTTAACTCCCCCCATGTCACATCAAAAAGTGGTACATGGACCCATCAAAATAAAAGTTAAGCTGACAATATTAGTATAGGTACAATCTTCCAACATACAATAAATACATCCAATTTCTTTTCCACAAAATCGCAAATAATGTCCTAAATGCAAACTAAAAGTTTGGAAGGAGCCCTCACCTCCGTTGTAGCTTTAACAACCGATTACGGCACCGCGATTAATTGCAGTAAAATTTTAGTTCGCTTCGTCGCTTCGAAAACTAGCTCACTAGCACCGCAGCGTGGCAATGAGCAACTTTCCCTTCTGTCACTTCTCGAAAGGGAACTTAGATCTAGAAGAAAAATGATGATTTGTATTTGTTGGATTTTGAAATCACCAACATAAAATTGAAACAGAGAAAGAAAGAAATGGCCAGCGCAGGAGAACTTGGTTTTCACCTTTTTTGTGTTTTCGTTCTTCCTTTCTTTCACACACACACACACATATATATATATATATATATATATATATATTAAAATAATAATAATAATAATAATAATAATAATAATAATAATAATAAATAAATATCTAAACAAATATCTAGATATTTTTATAAAAATTATCATTACGTCTGTCACCTCACATCACATCACAAACCACTTTTTCAGAAAAATATCTACTCTTGCCGTAATTCAATGGGCAGATGAATTTTTCTGAAAAATGCTGCATCTCTTAAATTTTTTTCTTCGACAAAAGATTCACCGTAATTAAATAAAATTATTCATCGACGAATAATTTTAATCGGGTCTTCAAAAAGATATTTTTGACATTTAACTTAGAAAATGCCATAAAATTGGCTAAAAAGCCTCAGAAATTCAACACAAAATTCCCCAAAATACATAAATTAGAATTTAAAATTAAGGGTCTTACAAGAATCATATATTTTATATACAAATAAACATAACAATTGAAATTTTTATCTTTCACACGCATCTTAAAAATTTCAACTTTCTCACATTCACATAAAACTTCAAACTTGATTTCATATTCATCACAAACATCAAATTTCAACACATACAACATAAAATTTGAACTTTGTTTCATATACATCATAAAAATATAACATAAAAATTCAAACTTTATTTCATATACATAATGAAAATTAAAATCCCACCATAAATAATAAAAAAAATCAAACTTTCACCATAAAAATCGTAGAATACATATCAAACTCAATGAAAATTGAGGATTTTACTATTTTAATCCATTATTCTAAGTTTATTCCTTTTAAAAGAAAATAATTACAGTTATGTATTTCATATCATTCAACAAAAGGAGTCTAAGTATAATTTGTATGGAGAAAAATACTTATCTTGACTGCTTCACTATGCTAAGTCTATAGCTTCACTAAATGATTTGCCACTCATTCTTAGTACCAAACCAACTAATATTTCTCTTAACCAAGGTTGAGAGATTGGCTTATAAAATGTAGAATATCTTAATTAGATAGAATATCTTAACTAGCTCCACAACTCCGCAAAGAAACTAGGTTTTCAATAAATTTTCACAATATTAAAATAGTTGCATAAATTAAACTATTTCAAAATTCAACAGCCCACGCCAAGCAACTACCGTTTTTGTTTATAATAACCATTTTACCCTTTTCTTAAAATACCTTTAAATCAATTACTAATAAATAATTAAAACTATGAATTTTCACACTTAGATAATAAAAATAATACTTTGACGATAAAATCAAAATACCATAATTAAATTTTTGAAAAAAACAGATTATTGTTAATGAAAATAGAAAAATAATAGGTTTCTCAATTTCCTAACTTTAGAAATTGTTTTGATATAAACTACATATCATAAAATTTTTCTCTTATGTTTATGTAATTACTTATGCATTAAACAATATTATATATTAACTGTACTTATGTTTTAACTATTGATTTAGGGTGTCACTTCATGTTTCCTATACTTGTCCTCGCCCACTCATCGGAAGGTGGGAAAAGGAAAATTGTACAATACTTTGGGAGAAGTATTGCACAATACTCTGATCCCTGCGGGTCATGTCAAAGTATCGCCTACTGTTGCTTTCGAACCAACTGCACCGTTGCCGATACCGGACAACGACGGAGATATGCAGACATTGGGCGAAGCTATTGGTAGTTACGTGGCATGGCCCACAAACCTTGTTGCCCTCGTTAAAAGCCCTCCCAAAAACAAATCAGTTACGTCTCCCGAAAAGGTTTGTCACATTTATTGCACAAGCTTTGTCAATTTTTTCAGATTCAATAAACTAACATTTAACCTCATTTTTGTAGGTCCATATAAATAAACCACCCGCACATCCAAAAAAAGGCAGCAAACCTCCAAAATTGGAGGTTAATAGAGCTGCCAAATTACAAAGGCCGGAGGGCAATAAAGCTGCCAAACTTGCAGCTAGAAAAAAACTAGATCGGGGGAAATCAGTCGCTGCTGCTGCTGCTCCTAAAATTAGTCAGCCACGCCTTGGTAAATACGGGGCGTGTATTGACATCCAAATAAAAAAGAATATGGGCAGCAGCGACGATTCACGCATCGTACACATGAATAAAGATTTATTTGGAGATGAGTATGTTGAATATCTCAGAAAGGAGCACATATACGAACTTCTCGAACATAAGGAGCTCAGTGCTACTGTAATGAGCCTGTACATAAGGTAAAAAATACTTTTAATTGCATTTATTGGTAATTAATTAAATGTATTGGTAATTAATCTAGTTTAAAATTTTCATTGAAGGTTTTTGTATGAGAAGGTCGTGTGCCCGAGGAAATTGTCAAATAAATACTCATTCTTGTCTCCGCATAAGACGTCCATGTGGAAACTCGATCTAGACAATGTAAAGAAATACATTGTAAATATGTTTTTAGGAAATATAGAAAAGGATAAATTGTTCTTCGCACCATATAATTCAGGGTACGTAATTTTATCTTTTTTAATTGATGAGAATTTAATTTATTAGTTGTGTATAAACAAAATTGCTTAACCAATTTTTTGTTGTTGTAGGGCACATTGGGTGCTATTTACAATCAATGCGGTCTCTGAAGTTATATACTATTTGGATCCCGTGCATGGCGATTACAACAACCACTCCGAAATAAAGACTATGTTCGACACGTAAGTAATATTCATTTATTTTTGTTACACATATATATAAATAAGTGTTTGTTCATGCTAAAATAATCACATTTATTCATTCGATAGTGCATTAAAAAAATTTCCAACTCAAAGAGGTGCGGTAGTGTCGAAGCAAAAGTCTAATAATATTACATGTATCCCAATAAAGTGCCCTCGTCAAACAAACAACATCGACTGTGGGTACTATGTATTGAGATTCATGAAGGAGATTGTTGACAAGAATAAAACTATTATGCCAGAAACGGTACGGTATTTTGATGATATGATTTTCATATATAAATTATCTATATATTTGATACTAACTTAATATAATATGTTCAATTTTTATATTGCAGTACTTTGAAAATTTTAGTCCATCATATTCTGAGCAAGATCTGATGGAATTAAAGGAGGAATGGTGTGAGTATGTGCTTGAAATGAAAATTATTTGATTTTTTGGGAAATAGCATGCTGTTGGGCAAGGGATCTGAATATTATATGGTGCATAGTTATTATATGTATATGATCATAGGACAATATATAAACATGCATATGAATATGTTGTAAATTAGGTTCAATGTATATTTAGTTACTTATGTTGTAAATTTATGTGTTACATGGTAATATATATGTATCATATTGTGTGAATTGCTTATTGTAAATTACTGTTACAGGGTAATATATATGTATCATGTTGTAAATTACTGATTCTGGTTGTGTTGTGTGAATTGGTTCAAACTAATTTTAGATAAAAAGATAAAAGACAACACTTTATAAAAAAAATGCCATAAAAAGTTAAAAAGCGCTTTTCAAATATATATAGGGCTTTAAAAAAAAAAAAAAAACACCTTTTACCGCACTTTTTTGAAAAAGCGCTGTAAAATGTGCATTGGGTTGACATTTTACAGCGCTTTTTATAAAAAGCGCTGTAAAAGGTACACCAAAATATGAATTATGGGTATGCCTTTTACAGCGCTTTTTATAAAAAGCGCTGTAAAAGGTACACCAAAATATGAATTATGGGTATGCCTTTTACAGCGCTTTTTATAAAAAACGCTGTAAAAGGTACACCAAAAATATGAATTATGGGTATGCCTTTCACATCGTTTTTTGAAAAAGCGCTATAAAAGGTACACCAAATATATGAAATATGGGTATGCCTTTTACAGCGCTGTAAAAGGTGCATAACATGCGCGCATTATATTTACATGATTTATAGCGCTTTTTGAAAAGTGCTGTTGTATCTTTTACAGCGCTCGATTCCACATCGCTTTTTTTTTGTTGAAAAAACGCTGTAAAAGGCTTAAAAAAGCGCTGTAAAAGGCAAATTTTGGCGTAGTGTGTTGATTTCATAATCTCAATTTTTCCGAATTTCATTATTTTTTGTAATTTTTCTTAACAATCTCTAAAAGCTCCCAAAAGTGATTTTCAAGCTAAATATTATTTCCAAAAATTGTCTACACTACTTGATCAACACAACTATTTTTCTAAACACTTAAGCACTTTAAAAATAATTTTTTTCAATTTTGAAAACGATCAAACAACCACAAAAAAAATTATTTTCACCTATTAAAATATAAAAACAATTTTCCACCGATCAAATGTCTCAATTTATTTTAAACCAATAAACTTTTTAGAAAACTAATTTCAATTGTTAAAATAATCATAAAACAATGTCTAATCAATTGAATCATCACAAAATAGATTTTCAACCGTTAAAAATTGAGTTTCCGACAATCATTAATTTTTCTATCGATTAAAATATGATCTAGACATTTGGAAAGACTTTTAGTCGCATAGAAAATTATTCATGACACAAAAACATTTGACCAATTAAAATATCTTTTTATATAAATAGAATCAAGCAAATCAAGAAACTTTGAAAATAA
>JBBPBR010000004.1:5282570-5299596 GCA_037974775.1 Cicer pinnatifidum
CAAATATCATTGATATGTTAACATTCATTTTATTAGTTTATTATTGTACATGCTCATTTACATCTACACTATAAATAAAAGTTTTACAAAATAAAATAAAATATAGTACACGTGCCACATGAAAATATGTATCTAATATTTATTGATTTCACATTTTTTAAATCATTTATTTTTAGTGACACTTAGTGAAACAAATGTTTATCTTTAGTTAAACAAAAAAATTTGTAAGGTTATTCATTTAATTGTCTATTCATTAGCTATATCATATAAGTGACCAGTAAATAGTTGTCTATTCATTTAACTATAATAAATAGCTAGTCATAAACAAAAAATTGCTCTCATGTATGTTTTCAATTAGGTCATAAAGTTACTACTAATTATGATATTTTTGGTTGAACTAATACTACTAATTTAGATTAGTAATCAAATTAATTGTATAGTGTAAAAATGACATATTTTTAAACGGTTTCTATTTATATTGGCGTATTTAGTCTTAACCTAAATCAGTTATATTATCAATTTATAATAATCTGCTTAACTTAAATGTCGTAGACTTTTGTCTATATATTAAGAAATCATACGAAGAGAAAAATAAATTTGCATCAATTATACAAATGGCTCCAAGAAACAAAAATATACGTGATCCACTAAATAGTTTTCTATTCATTTAATTGTAAGAAACAACAAGTCATAAACAGTAAATTACTCCACTTTACGTTTTCAATTAGATCATAAAGTTATTACTAATTCTAATTTTTTTTTTGGTTGAATTCATTCAACTAGTTTAGATTGGTAATTATTAGATGTCAAAAAAAATCAAATTAATTTAATAGTGTAACACTAGCAAATTTTTGGAACGGTTTTCATTTATATTGGCATACATGGGCTTAACATAAATCGGTTATAGTATTCATTTTATAATAATCAGTTTAATCTAAATGTCGTAGACTTTTGTCTATATATTAAGAAGTTATATCAAAGATAAAAAAATATATCCGTATCAATTCTACCCATAGCTCCTAGAAACAACAACAGCATTTTTGACGTCAATGCAACTAAAGAATCATGGAGTTTGAATGTCTGTTTTGTAAGACTGGTTTATCAGGGATGTTGCGCGTGACAAACATCCATTCTCGCTTGATATGATTCTCATGGACTCAAATGTATGTAGTTTGTGTTTGTTAAATTTTCTTAATACATTTGACGTATGCTTAAAAATATTTAATAAATTTCATGTATGTTTTAAATTTAAGTTATTAATTGGTAAATTTATTTTTTATAGGCTAATTGAATACATGCAACCGTGCATAGAACATTGATATACAAGTTCGAAAAGGACTTACAAAAGGTTGTGTCTATTATGTGGCTAACTTTGAGGTCGTAGGAAATAATGCGTCATATTGTACCACAAAATATGAGTATAAGTTAATGTTAAAACAATATCAGGATTTGCAACAAGAATTAACCAACAAAATAGAAGAACAGGCAATTGCAGAGAAAAAATGAAATCGGAGAACATTCTTGGTTTTCTTCTGAAAACAGAGAACATTCTTGAACATAATAGAAAACCAGAAAACGGAGATTGTTTATCGTTCTCCTTTATGTAGTTTTGTAAACTAGTTTTCTCAATCAAATTAAACGAAAATTAAAGAGGGATAGGAGAAGAATAACACCTAGAATTATGTGTTCAGTCTCAATTGATGAGACCTATGTCACGACAAGCAAGCAAAATTAATCTACCATTAATGATTGAACTTTATAAGATTAAGGCTTTCTCAAGATTGATCTCCTAGTATCTATCAGTGTTTATGAACCAGCAATACAAGCCTTTTCACTCAATCTTTCTTTTCTCCATTGATCTTTCTTCTCTGATTTCCTATGAATTACGAATTTCTTATGTCCCTCTCTCTTAGTCAACAATTACCACTTGCAACAACACATTACAAAATCTTTCTCAATGCATTTACAACTATAGTATTTAAAGATAAACTTCTTAACTAACTATAACTAACATTGTCATAACTATTCAGTTATAACTAACTCCAAGTTGTTACTGATTTGGGACATACTTCCATAATTCTCCTCCTTGACTCAATATCAAAATAATTCAGTCATTGACCTTACTACCATTGCTTCAGCTTTACTCTTTGTCAAAGCCAACTATGTCCAAGCAATGCTTGAACTTAGCTTGTGAAAGTGATTTGGTGAATGCATCAGCTGGGTTGTCCTCAGTTGCAATCTACTCAACTGAAACCTGCTTTGAATCAATCAAATCCCTTATGAAGTGATATTTAACATCAATGTGTTTAACCTTATTATGATACACTTGATGCTTGTCTAAATGTATAGCACTATGATTGTCGCAGTAAATTGAAACATAATTCTGATTTATTCCTAGTTGACCAATAAGTCATTTCATCCATAAAGCTTCTTTAACACCTTCAATAAGCGCAATGAATTCAGCTTGATTTGTAGAAGGCGTTACCACCGACTGTGTAATTGCTCTCCAACTTACAACAGTTCCATATAAAGTGAAAACATAACCAGAAATTGATTTTCTAATGTCCATGTTTCCAACATAATTCGTGTCTATATATCATTTGATTGGTTCCTTGTCATGATGAGTCTTTCTGAACTTTAAACCTGTTGTCGGTGAGCCATTTAAGTACCTCATAATACACTTGAGTGGTGACCAATGCAATGCTCATGGATCAGTCATAGATCAGCTGACAACATTCACAACATAAGCCAAATTTGGCCTGCTACAGATCACTCCATACATTATGCTGCCAACTTCACTAGCATAAGGAATGGTACTCATTCTTTGTCTTTCCTCATCAGTCTTAGGTGAGTCTTACATAGACAATTTGTAATTATGTCCCAAAAGAGTAGTAACTTGTCTTGCCTCCTTGATCATAACATTTGGGCACATGTTTTTAGCTTTTTAGTTTGGTATTTTAAAAGCACTTTATAGCTTAGATTAATGTTTTTAGCTTATTTCTAAATTTTGGGTCGAATTAGAATTATTATTTTATTATTTGCATTTTAATTTTATTATTTGTATTTTGACTCTTCCTCACTTTGTAAGTCATAACTTGAGCTCTGTATATCGGATTGGCGTATATGAGTAGACGTTGGAAAGATAAAAACCTGAGCTACAACTTTTGTGTTGGAAGAAAAGACCAATTCCAAACTTTACTGGGTCTAAATTGCAAATTTCGTAATCTGGATTTTTGTAATAATTTTAATTAGCGGGTAACTTATTTTTAAACCCTAAAGCCCAATATCAAGTACTATATATTGGCAGTTTTGTTTCTAATCTAAGGACATAAAAATTTGGATTTAAATTGCTACAAGAAATAAATAGTTTTAATTTTAATTTCATGGAAGGCTAATTTTAAAAGATTAATCCACGAGTTCAGAGTTTCATCAACACCTTGAGATTCAGGTTACATTGTCAATTTTGATTCATGATTCTATTCTTGTTTATTTGATTATATTGATATTTTGATTGCTTAAATTGAATTTCAATATGATTGATTAAATTTATTTGACATAATTTAGTTTCGGTTTCTAATTTAATTGAATTATAATTTTGCGACGTTTGATCGTTAATTGTAATATTTTGATGATTGTGATGCTTAATCCAATCAAAGAAACCAAATTCACATAGGATTGATTACACTTGTTTGATCAATTCTATAGTCAAATAAGAATAGAATCACAAATTATAAATTAAACTCATTAATAGAATCTGTGATAGGTTTGAAACTCGAATAAGTTGAATAATCGTTTTGCTCATTTGTTAGATAAAAAATCTATAAAAAAAACCATTTTTAATTTCAATTTTCAATTTGGTTATTATTATTATTATATCAGAATTCCTTGTGAAACGATTCAAGTTAACCTCTATTAACATTTTATCAATTGTATTTGACCTGTGTGCGACAGCGGATCAAATTGGTGTTGTTGTCGGGGACTCTCTAATAATAATATTAACCCTATTTTTAGGCGACTATCTCGGATTACTCCGAAATTTCACCAGAAAATTAGAAGAAGAAAAAAATCAAGGAATAGGAATCCGTATAAGTTCCTTATACGAAAACGACAATCAAAATCCCAAATTTCTTCATTTAGACCCTTTTCTGAATTTTTCATATTCTCCAAAAATTCCAAAAAAAATTGTGTTGCCTTTATTTGAATTTTAGAAATATTTGGTGGTATTTTTATATTTTTTGGATTTTATTTGATAGGGTTTTCGATTTTTAACTTCAACTTTAGCATTCAGGACATTGTTGGAATTTTCAGAATTGTTATTTTGTATTGCATTGTTACGATGATGCATGACTAAGGCTAGTTCTGTGAATCTTCATTCTCTTGAACCTGAAATAGATATAACATTTCATTTACATCGTAGACTTAATGTATTATGTATCACACATCCTGAAGTTATTGTACCATTTGAACTTAAATCTAGTTTAATACACTTGCTTCTAAAGTTTAATGGTCTTGTAGGTGAGGATCCCCACAAACACTTGAAGGAATTCCATATTGTGTGTTCTACCATGAAGCCTCAAGGAGTCACAAAAGACCATATTAAGTTGAGAGCCTTCCTATTTTCACTCCAAGATGCTGCCAAGGACTGGTTATACTATCTTCAACCAGGTTATGTTACAAGTTGGAATGATCTCAAGATATTATTTCTAGAAAATTTCTTCCCCGCCTCAAGAGCTGTGCCAATCAGAAAAGATATATGTGACATCAGGCATATTGATAGGGAATCATTACATGAGTATTGGGAGAGATTCAATAAATTAGTGTCAAGTTGTATTCATCACCAGATTTCTAAACAATTGCTCATCCAATATTTTTATAAAGGCTTACTATTTATGGATAGAAGCATTTTGGATGCTACTAGTGGGGGAGCACTTGTCGATAAGACCCTAGAGGCGGCAAGGGTTTTGATTGAGAATATTTCCATTAATTTTCAGCAGTTTTCAACTAGAAGCAATTCAATAGTGTTGACAAATGGTGTGAATGAAATTCAAGCTTCTTCCCTCAAGAATTTAGAAGGAAAACTTGATGAGCTTACATCTTTAGTAAAAAAATTGGCAATAGGTAAAACCCAAGCAGTTGTATAAGGTATTTGCACTTTTCTAGAGCATCCTTCAGATTCATGTCCTACATTTCAAGAAGATCCAATTGTTGATGCTCCTCAAGCATATGCAGCAAATATATACAATCCTCAAGCCAACTATGATCTATCATCTAACAGGTACAATCCTGGTTGGAGAAACCATCCCAACATGAGATGGGGGAATTCATCTGCACAACAGCAACCTAGGCAGCAACATTAAAATATTCCTTAACAGCAAAACAATGCACCTTCATTAGAGGACCTCGTTAAACAGATGGTTGTCCAGAATCTCCAATTTCAACAAAGAACATATTCCACCATTCAAATTTTGGAAACAAAGATTGGGCAGCTAGCCACTTCAATCAATCAATTGCAGACTCAGGGGTCAAACCAATTACCTGCACAGTCAGTAGTAAATCCAAATGCTCCCAATGTCAGTTCAATTACATTGAGATCTGGCAAAGGTGTTGAAATACCAAAGGTACCTGAAACGTACTGAAAAATAACAAGGTTGTTGAGGATACTTCGATATCTGAAACTATTGATGTTGAGAAAAATATACCACTTCCTTTTCCTCAAAGGGAAGTAAAGACTAAGAAAATGGACGAGGTAGATAGGGACAGCGAGATCCTGGATACATTTAGGAAGGTGGAAGTGAACATTTCTCTTCTAGAAGCAATTAAACAGATTCTAAGATATACAAAATTTCTAAAAGATTTGTGCACACACAAGAGAAGGTTAAAAGGTAATGAAAGAGTAAACATGGGGCGAAATGTTTCAGCCCTCATTCAGCCCATGCCTTATAAATGCAAAGATCCAGAAACTTTTTCCATTACATGTACCATAGGCAATAGTCAATTTGAAAATGCTATGTTAGATTTAGGAGCTTCCATTAATGTTCTGCCTACATCTATTTTTAACTCTCTTGCTCTGGGACCTTTACAGAGTACAGCTGTTACCATTCAATTGGCGAACAAGAGCAATGCTCGTCCCGCTGGACTTGTGGAGGATGTACTTGTTCGAGTTAATGAATTGATATTTCATGCATATTTTTACATTCTGGACATGGAGAGAGAGAGAATAAGTCCAATAGAGCGCCTATCATCTTAGGCAGAGATCGAAGCTGCCTTGCAAGTTGATCATTGTGCTGATATCGATATCTCTACTAACATAATTGATTTTGCAGACTTAGCTTCGACCACTAGTGTTGTACCTTCCATTGAACAACCACCCACTATAGAGCTTAAACCACTTCCTGAAAATTTGAAATATGCTTATTTAGAAGGAAGTGGCAAGTTACCCATGATTATTTTAGCCAAACTTGAAGATGAACAGGAAGAGAAGCTGTTGCAGATTTTGAGAAAACACAGGAAGGAAATCGGATGGACTTTGGATGATATTCCTGGTACTAGCCCATCTATGTGTATGCATAGGATACTGCTGGAAGACAGGAGAAAATCAGTCAGGCAGCCCCAAAGGCGACTTAACCCATTAATTTTGGATGTTGTAAAAAAAGAAATGACCAAACTCTTGCAAGCAGGTATTATATACCCCATCTCTGATAGTCAATGGATGGGTCGGTGTAGGTAGTGCCAAAGAAAACTGGACTCGTAGTGGTTAAAAATGAAAATAATGAACTTATCCCCACACGAGTGCAGAACAGCTAGAGGATATGCATAGATTACAGGAGATTAAACCAGGCAACTAGAAAAGATCATTTTCCTTTACCATTCATTGATCAGATGCTTGAATGGTTGGCTGGTAGGTCACATTATTGTTTTCTTGATGGTTTTTCTGGTTATTTTCATATCCATATTGCACTAGAGGACTAAGAAAAGACTACGTTCACTTGTCCTTTTGGCACAATTGCCTACAGGAGGATGCCCTTTGGCCTATGCAATGCTCCTGGCACTTTTCAACGTTGCATGATTAGTTTTTACAGATGATTTATCAAGGATTTCAGCAAGATATCTCTTCCACTATCGAATTTGCTGGAAAAGGATCTCAGATTCACCTTCGATGACAAATGCAAGAAGGCGTTTGATTTCTTAAAGGCAGCACTAACCTCTACTCCCATAATTCAACCACCCAATTGGACCCTCCCTTTTGAAATTATGTGTGATGCATCTAACTATGTCGTGGGAGCAGTCCTTATGCAAAGGGTTGGTAAGGCTGCCCATGTTATTTATTATGCTTCTAGGACTTTCGACTCTGAACAGGCTAATTATACTACCACTGAAAAATAACTTTTAGCTATTGTTTTTGCACTTGATAAGTTTAGATCATATTTTTTACGTTCGAAGGTAGTTGTTTTTACTAAACATGCAGCTTTGAAGTTCTTGTTGAAGAAACCAGACGCAAAACCGAGATTGATCCGGTGGATGTTGTTACTCCAGGAAATTGATTTAGGGATTAAACATAAGAGTGGAGCTGAAAATTTGGTGGCAGATCATTTGAGCAGAATATAAATGGATACGGACCCCATCCCAATTCAAGATGATTTCCCTGATGAGCAACTGCTACAGTTGCGTGAGGTAACTCCTTGGTTTGTTGATTTAGTAAATCATCTAGTAGTTGGAGTCTTTCCTGTAGATGTATCCCGAACGCAAATACACAAACTTAAAAGTGATTCCAAATACTATGTGTGGGATGATCCATATATGTGGAAATTATGTAACGACCAGGTGATTAGGCGATGTGTTTCCCACCATGAGGCTCAACCCATTCTTTATTTTTGTCATGCCTCTCAAACTGGAGGACATTTTGGTCCTCAACGGACAGCAAGAAAAGTCTTTGACTCGGGTTTATTTTGGCCCACTTTGTTTAAAGATGCTTTTGAGACTTACAAAACTTGTGAATAGTGCCAAATGGCAGGAACAACAATCACTCATAGGAGTGAGATGCCTCAACAACCTATGATTTTCTATGAAGTATTTGATGTGTGGGGCATTGACTTTATGGGCCCTTTTCCTGTATCTTTTGGTTATGTCTATATTTTACTAGTTGTTGATTATGTATCAAAGTGGGTGGAAGCAATACCCACTAGGACTAATGATTCTAAAGTTGTTGCAGGTTTTATCAGATCAAATATTTTTTGCAGGTTTGCAATACCCCGAGCCATCATAAGTGATCAAGGCACTCATTTTTGCATTCGCACCATGGACACTTTGCTTCGGAAGTATAGTGTTGCGCACAGAGTTTCTACACCTTATCATCCTCAAACTAATGGGCAAGTTGAAGTCTCAAATAGGGAAATCAAATAGATCTTGCATTCTATATTTAGTGACAACTTTCTTCAAGTAGGAAGCTTTAGAAAGAAACAGTTCCCCCTTGATTATGTTTCTTTTTATATCCATTCTTAAGATCCTCTTGGCCTCTCCAAGTTCTTTCATCTCAAACTCGTTTCAAAGATCAACTTTGAGACTTTAAGATTATGCAATATTGAGGTAAACATAACTTTCATTAATCCAATTGTTCCAACAGCTTAAACATATTACCAAAACATTAACAAACCATATGACTAACATATTACTTCAAAACATATGAAAAAATATTTCATAATCTAACTCCCCCTGAATGAAGGCCGCAACAAAAAGCATTAAAAAAATATAGTCACTTGGTGGAGGATGAATCTTCATATGATGCTGATGATGATGATGAGTCAGGAATGGAGGAAGGCTAGGCTAGTAGCTCAGGAGGATGATCATCACGATCAACAGTAGGAACCAGATGTTTGGTGACCCATTCTAGAATAAGGCCAAACTGAGCAATGGTGTTTTGGAAGTGATTGAAATTGACAAGAAATTTCTTTTGATCCTTTTGTATGGTCTTAAGAAGCTTTAATTGCTTGTTGTTTAGTTTTACTTATGTCCTATTGATGGGCTTTGATTCTTTGGGTTGATCATTAACACTCGCACTCTTGTTGTGGGAGCTTCTAGCCTTATCTTTAGATGAATTATCAAATGTTGTAGCCAAGATGGAGTCAATGGAGCTAAAATGTCTTGGAACCTCTAGAAGAGGTTGGGAAGGTTCATCTATTATTGGAGCAGTAGTGAAGGGTGCAATTTTTGGAGAAGCAGGAGCAGTTTCCAAACATACTTGTGTGAAATATGAGGGACTCAATGGAGGCATGATGATTGGTTCCTGTAAGTTCAGATGAGGGCTTTGTGAAGAGAATTGATTGTAGGATACATTCAGATCAAAGTACAATTCTTCAACATCCTCCATAAGTTGTAGAGGATCCTTTTCAAAGGCATCCTCAGCTTGAAGAGCTTCATCATGAGGTGAGGGAAGGCTGTTGAGTGGTGGAGGGTGAGGTAGTGTGGAATCGGCGGAATCAAATGATGGAGTAGGAGTGCGATCAATATGAAAATATGGTTCCTAAATAAGTGGAGAAACAGTAACCTCTAGAGGAGGTTCATCAATGACAGGTTCAAGTTGTGGATTTTTTGATGGAGAGCGATGAGTCTTCTTTTTCTTGGAAGCTGGTGGTGAAGTAGATGATGATTTTTTTGAGTAGGAGCTTTTGTAGTTGTAGTTTTTGAGAGAGTTTGTTAAGGAGATTTGAGCCGCATTTGTTTGACATTCTTCATGGAAAATGAATTGTTGAAATGCACTGATTGTTTATCATCAAGAGGGAGTTTGAAAAAATTAAATATTTTGGTCAGAATCATTCCGTAAGGAGTTGATCGACCTAAGACAGCAACATTAAACATGAAACAGAAGATTATGTTTCCTAGATGGAGGGGTGTTCCATTCATTAGATGATGGATAAGCAAGATGTCAAGCTCTACGACCTTCTCAAAACTTCAAGCCCTTGCACAACAGAATGCACACTGATATTATGAAGGATTCGACACAGAGGGAGAAGATTTGAAGTCACTAGTGATTTGGGAGAATTTATCAAAAAAAATTGGAGGACAGAGGATCGAGAGATTTGATATTGAGAGTATCAAGTTTCAAGAAAATAGTAGGCTCCTTCATCACGGATGTCTAGAATTTGACATAGTGTTATGGGGTTTATTTCCATGCGAACCCCTTTGAGTATGATACTGAACCCAAAACATCATTTAGATCCATTACATGCATCATAGAAGGCTCTAACAAGACGAGGGTATCGGGTTCATTTATGCGCAGAAAAGACGTCTAGCCAAGCTAATCAAAAATTTTTTCCACGTTGAAACCTCCTTGCTGTAAATCATCAAGGTTAATGATCTTTCCATTTACCACTGACTTGTTTTTCCATTTAGAAAAGTAATTGGTCTCCAAGGCTGGAGAGTCAAACAATGGGATGTTAGTAGAATTTTTGGAAGGGGAATAGCGTGGTTTTTTGGTTGGAGGTTGAGAAATTTTAGTGGAAGGTGTTTGAGATTTTTTTGGGGTTGTGGGTTTGGAAGTAGCTTTTGCAGAGGATGATTGGATTCACCAGAAACAATTTCCTCAAAATCATCAGAGTTGACAACATGAACAATGTTGTCTTGTGGAAGTGTTTTTCTTGAAGAAACAACCCCAAACATGATTCTGGAGGATCTTCTGATGGATGCGGAGGAAATGATTTTGGATGAAGTAATTTATTATTTTGGAGTAGGAGGTGCATAAGTAATTTTTGAAGATTGCCGAGGAGGATGGGTTAGGTTTGAAGGTTCATGAGAAGGAGAGGCTGCAATGTGATCCTCTTCTTGGCAGTGAGTTTTGTATGAGCCATTTGTGAATTGGAGAAAGAAAAAAATGAAGAACAAAGATATAATGAGTAAAAGGTTGGTTTTTTGAAAGTTGTAATAGATTTAGAAGGATAAATGAGATTTAAGTAGTGGGAGGTCAGAGTTTGAAAAATAAGTAACCGTTAGAGGAAAAGGAAGAGGAAGTTGTTGAATGTAGAGTAAATGGTAGCTTAGAGGATTAAATGAGTGATGGAGGACATGGAGGCAGCGCCACCTAGACTGGCCAATGGGAAAGGAGAAGAATGTGCATGCCTTGTTTGACGTGACAAGAGGAAGTTTCACCAAAATAGACAACATGTCTTTGATGGTTTACTATCCTCTGATTCTTAGACTCATTTTAAAAATCATATTTGATCTTGCATCAGGAATAATTTGACCAATAAGCATGAACTAAAAAATAAAATTCAAACAATGATATTCAGGTTGACCAAACATCATCAGATTTTGCCATCCTCTAGAGGAAGATATTTCTCAATTTTAAGATATAATCCTCAGAGGAAAATTTAAATAAATATTTATTTTTATTTAAATAACTTTGAACAAATTAATGATGGAGAGTTCCTCCAAGATATTTTTGAACCGATCCTCCTGAAGAGGTTTGATAAAAATATCAATCAATTTATTTTCAGTATCAATGAAAATTAATTCTATGTTTCCTTTTTAAACATGATCTTTTATAAAATGATGTGTGATTTCAATATGCTTAGATCTTGAATGTTGTATGGGATTTTTTGAAAGATTAATAGTCCTTGTATTTTCACATAGGATGGGAATTTTTGCGTACCTCGAAGAGTAATCCTCTAATTGGTTCTTTATCCATAGTAATTGTGAGCAGCATTGTACAGCTGATACATATTCAGCTTCCATAGTTGATAGAGCAATGGTACATTGTTTTTTGCATGACCAACTTATGAGAGATTTACCTAGAAATTGGCAAGCTCTAGTTGTGCTTTTCCTTTCAACTTTGTCTCCAAAATAGTCAGCATCACAATAAGCTATGAGATCAAGATTTGAGCATCTTTTATACCAGATTCCTAGATTGATTGTGCCAACAAGGTATCTAAAGATCCTTTTTACTACAGTAAGATGTGATTCTTTAGGAGAGGATTGAAACCTTTCACAAAGACCTACTGCAAAAACTATGTAAGGTCTACTAGTTGTTAAATACAACAAGGATCCAATCATCCATCTGTACTCTTTTTCATATATTTGAGTTCCTTCATCATATTTGTGTAGTATGGAGGATGGGTGCATAGGAGTTCTCATACTCTTGGCTGAACTTATGTTATATTTTTTCAGTAGATCTTTGGTGTATTTTTCTTGAGAGATAAAGATGTCAGTTTCTAGTTGTATGATTTTTAGACCAAGAAAGAATTTCAACTCTCTCATCATACTCATCTCAAACTCACTTTGCATGAGGTTGGAGAATTCTTCACACATCCTTTCATTAGTGGACCCAAATATTATGTCATCAACATATATTTGTACAATTAACATATCCTCTTTAAGAGTTTTCTTGAAGAGTGTGGTATCGATTTGTCCTCTTACAAATCCATTTTCTTTTAAAAAAGTACTCAACTTCTCGTACCAAGCTCGAGGAGCTTGCTTTAATCCATAAAGAGCTTTTGAGTGTTTGAACACATGATTAGGCTTATTTTCATCCACAAAACCAGGAGGCTGGTTAACATATACCTCCTCATTTAAGAAACCATTCAAAAAGGGACTTTTGACATCCATTTGGAATAGTTTGATACCTCTATGAGTAGCGTAAGCTAGAAGGATTCTCCTTGCTTCAAGTCTTGCTATAGGTGTGAATGTTTCATCATAATCAATTCCTTCTTATTGGTTGTAACCTTGTGCTACTAATCTTGCTTTACTTCTAATGACCTCTCCATCCTCATTCAGTTTGTTTAAAAATATCCATTTAGTTCTAATGATGGATTTGTCCAGAGGATGGGGCACAAGATCCCAACTTTGTTTCTTTCAAATTGTGGCAACTCTTCCATCATGGCTTCAACACATCATTTGTCACAAATAGCTTGATCAATTGTTTTGGGTTCAACATGTGATATCATGGCCATGTTGTTAGTGTTTTCTTTTAGAGATTATCTAGTCCTAACACCATCAGCAGGGTTCCCAATGATCAGGTCAGGAGGATGATGCATTACCATTTTCCATCCTCTTGGAGGTTGCTGAGAGGTTGGATCAGAATCATCCTCTTCGTTTGGATTGTGTACTTGAGAGGATGAATGTTCATCTTCTTCAGATTTATCTATATTTTCTAAACACAAGTCATCAAACTCATCAAAAATGGCATGCATGGATTCCTCCACAATTTGATTCCTAAGATTATATATTCTATAACCTTTTGACGATGTGGAGTATCCTAGAAAAATACCTTTATCAAATTTTGGGTCAAATTTTTCCAAATTTTCTTTATTATCTAGAATATAGCAATAACATCCAAATATATGAAAATAGGAAATATTTGGTTTTCTTCCTTTCTATAATTCATATATGGAGTTTTGTTTAAAAAATTTCTAATGGATGCACGATTAGAAACATAACATGCAGTGTTGATAGCTTCGGCCAAAAAGTATTTTTCAATGTTGGCTTCCTTTAAAATAGTTCTAGCCATTTATTGTAAAGTTCTATTTTTCCTTTCAACAATTCCATTTTGTTGGGGAGTTCTTGGGCAAGAAAAATTATGAGAAATTCCATTTTCTTCAAAAAGACTGTTAAAAGATTCATTTTTGAATTCACCTCCATGGTCACTTCTCACAGAGACAACTTTTTATCCTTTTTCATTTTCAATATTTTTGCAAAATGATCAAATACCTAATTTTAATTTTAATTCGATTTGAACTTTAATTTCAATTATAAAATCTCACATTTATTCTTAAATTTTGAATTTATTTTCTAATACACAATTGTTTCTCAATTTTATATGCGCTAAGTAGTAATATCATACAATACTTTTTAAAAAATATTTCAGTCCCTTCGAATATAATATTTGGTTTATTTTAATATCTTAAAATTTTAATCACTTTGTCTAATTTTATATCCATTTTTTTCAATACAAATGCTACCTAGATCCCTTCTATATGTGATAACGATTGTAGATACAAGCACAAACTCTTTCTATAATGATTTCATTTTGATAAATAATCACATTGAATTTACCGGAAATTAAACCATACAAAAAAAATAATATTAATACCACCACCAAAATTGTTTTTGTGAGTAATAAAAAAATACCTAAAATCTTATTTACATGATATTATATGTTTTTGTTTCTTTTATAATATATAATATTTTATTTATTTATGATTTATATAAGATATAAATGTAAATATAACCTACATCATTTTTATTGATCGAATAATTTTTCCCGTGTTTGACATAGAGAATACACTAGTTATAATAATAATAATACCACTCTAACAACAACAATATTATCAAAAGAACGAAATTACTTACAACAATAGAGAGTGACTAGTATTATTATATTTGTGTGTAGTTTTGGTTACAATGTTAACCTTGTTTATAACACAAATAAAGGAACATTTACTAATGGGTCTAATATTCATAACACTCCACTTGAATCTGCAGAAGAGTACAATATCCTTTTGTAAATTACATGGTATTTTTATTTTTCCCCCTCAACCATACAAATATCTTTGAGACGGCGAAGGCCAAACTACATATTTGTGTAGGTAGAGAACTATATCTTGATAATAGATTGACATAAAATAATATAACATGACATGTACAATTAGCAAGATACAAGAGTGTTCCAATCGCACTAAGATATTGTGCTTCATAAGCAAGTAATTCTCCATCCTCTTCTTGAGGTCTGAAAGGTCTTTCTGCACATCTAGTGAGCTAACAACAATTGGAGTAGACAACGTATGAAATTTGTTCAAATAGAAACGTTTTAACACTTTTTCTATGTACATTTCTTGATGTACAAAAATTCCATTATTCAATTTGTACTCCCAAACAAACTTGAACTCTTTGTTTAACCAATCTATGGCTTTTGGAAGCTCTTCAAGAGTTCCAATTATATTTATGTCATCAACATAGACAACAATTATGGCAAATTCATTTCTTGATCTTTTCATAAAAGTACAAGAACAAATAGAGTCATTTTTATATCCTATTAACAAATATTTACTAAGACGACTGCACACATGTGTCTGGATTGTTTTAGCCCATAGAGAGACTTGTTCAATTTTATAGAGTAGTCTTCTCGAGATCCTAGACTATTGGCATCACGAAAATTAAATCCTTCAAAGAGCTTCATATAAATGCCACTATTAAGTGAGCCATACAAGTAAGCTATAAAAACATCTATCATGTGCAAATTTAGCACTTTATGTGCTACAACGCTAACTAAATATCAAAAAGTAGATGCATCGATTGTACCAGTGAATATATCTCATCAAAATCAATCTCAGGTCTTTTTGAAAAGTTTTGGGCAACGAGTTTTGCTTTGTGTCTCAGAGTTTCACCATTCTCATTTTGTTTTCGTACCAAAATAAATTTGTATCTGATGGATTTTATACCTTTGGGTGTTCGGACTACAAGTCAAAATTGTTAAGCGAGTTTAATTCTACTTCAATTGCATCTTTCTATATTTTCTAATTCTCACTTTCCACAAATCTAGCTTTAAATAAGTCTCCTATTATTGGTTCAAGATATGTTATATAATGGATTGAGATTCATAGCCAATATATATACTCAACCTTCTTTGAGGGCCTGTTTCGGTGCATTATGGAGGAGAAGTTGAAAGATCCAGTGCACATCCAAAAAATATTATATGGGAGATATTATGTTCTTGACCAAAAATCAATTGTAAGGGGGAATGATTGTGATAGCTTGTTGTCCTGATGCAAATCTATGTTGCATCATGCAAAATTGCATGTCCCCAAATAGAACTTAGGAGTTTACATTTCATGAGCAGTGGTCTTGCAATTAACTGTATACATACAATAAATTATTTTGCAAGTCCATTTTGTGTATGAACATGTGCTACAAGATGTTCAATATCAATTCCAATGGAGATGCAATATTCATTAAATGCTTGAGATGAAAATATATCATTAAGTAAGTAATGAGCAAATAATAATTCAATATCAAGAGGTATTCTCTTGACAAGATAATCAGGAAAGTGAGTTCTAATTCGAATTAGTTGAGCAAGTAATATTGCGAAAGCCTGATAGCGAGTTGATAACAAACAAAAATGTGACCATCTAGTTAATGCATCAATTAAAACCATTAAATATCTAAATGATCCACATGGTGGGTGTATTGGCCCATAAATATCAACGTGTAAACAAGAGATACATGACAACTTATTAGACCGGAGAATCTCATGACTCTTCAATTGATAACAATACGAATTTTCAATTATTTTTTGCATCATTAGACCCGATCGGTCATGTCAAATAACAAATTTATTATCATTTGTAAACTTCCGGTTTACAATTACAAATGTTTTAATGGTACTAATATAAGTGTAGTACAAATAAGAGGAAAAGGCAAGTAGTTTTTCAATACACATCTTTCAACCAAATCATGTTTTGTGATAAAGTGGTACTCAATACATTCTTCATTTTATTTCAGCTTTTTTCCACTTCTGGTGAAAAAACAAGTTCTAGAATTTTTCGACTTAATTATGTTCATGATCATGACCAAGACCACGAGTTTATCTGTGGGGATCGTGTGTTACTACATTCACTTCTAGGAATGAAGCAATATCAAATGGGATGAATTTTATGATTTTTCATTAAAAGTTCATTATTTTTCTCGATCACATAGAGGCAAAAAATCAAAGAAGAATATTTCTTAATTAAAATTTGGAATAAATGAACAAATTAAATTAAAAACACATTAATAATATAGTTAATATGGAACGACAACATTCGAAATTCAAAATGTAATAATAATCATTTGCATTTAATACTCAATCAAAATTTTCACTATTAAAGAACAATTAAATTGGAAATAAAAAAATTTAATTAATTGTAAATCATCTTAATAAAAAATTAATTGTAAATGAATTGTCGAAAAACGATTTACTTTATTTTGGACTCATATCAAAACTTGCATTTATTTTTCAATTTAATTAAAATTTATTTTTTGTGATAATTATTAAATCAACTTA
>JBBPBR010000004.1:5301291-5326245 GCA_037974775.1 Cicer pinnatifidum
TTTTTTTTTATGTATCTTTAATTAAATAAACATTTTTCATATATATTTATATTTTTCTTATATGCAATATTTGATTTTCTATTTTGATGTAATATTTATTTAGTTTATGTTTGGCAAATTAACATTTATTAAATACATTCAGATTCAATCAATGATTTTAGTGTTGTTAACAATGTAGTTCTTGAGCATTTATTCTAAACACTTAAATCTTATTATATTTGTAGACTTTGTCATTATTCTATATATTTTTTCGTTTTATATAATTTATCGTTTATTTGTAGATTTTGTTAACAATGAAAAGAGGAAGAAGAGAGACAACCACTCTAGGGTTTCATAACATAGAAAGAACTAAACTTGAGTTAATAGGGTTACAATTAGTATAAATACAAAAGAATAGAAATGTCTAAAATACCTTTATTACTAATATATAATAATATTATCTAACATCTCCCATCAAACTCACGATGCATTAACATGGAGCATCGAGAGTTTGTTAACTAAAAAACGGAAACGTTTAATGGAATGCATCTTTGTGAACAAATCAGCAATCTATAAAGAAGAAGAGACAAATGCTAGAGTAATGGTTCCATGCTGAAGATGATGACGAGTAAGATGACAATCAATCTCAATGTGTTTGGTGAGTTCATGAAAGACCAAGTTGTGAGCAATTTGAATAGCAGTCTTGTTATCGCAGTGCATCGGAGTTGGCTCAGAAAGAGAGATACCCATATCAAACAAAAGCCAACACAACCAAATTATTTCAGCGGTAGTGGATGCCATAGCACGATACTCAGCTTCTGTAGAGGAGCGACAGACATTGTCTTGTTTCTTACTCTTCCAAGAAATAAGAGAGTCTCCAAGAAAGATACAAAACCCTGTTGTGAATTTACGATATATGGTGTCACCAGCCCAATTAGCATCAGAATAAGCTCGTAACTCTAATGAGGATGACGATGGAAAGAGAAGGCTTTGAAATTAAGTTCCTCGAAGATAACAAAGAATCCGAACAACTAATGCCCAATGTACTATAGTGGGAGAGACAACAAACTGACTAACAACATGAACAACATAAGCAATGTCAGGTCTGGTAATCGTAAGATACACTAAGCTGCCAACCAAAGTACGATACAAAGTGGAATCTGGTAAAGGAGCACCATCCGAGGGAGCATATTTCACATTCAACTCAAGAGGAGTATTTGCTGCTCTAGTATCAGAAAGACGAGTCTGGTCAAGAATGTTGGAAATATACTTGGATTGAGAAAGAAGGTAGCCTCTAGGAGAGTAGGCAACTTCAATCCCCAAGAAATACCGAATAGTTCAAAAGTCCTTCATCTCAAACTGTTTGGCTAACTGCAATTTCAACTCATTGATTCCACTAACATCATCACCTGTAATAATCATGTCCTCAACATATAGAGAAAGTATAATGCGACCATAAGTGTTGAACCTTATAAACAATGTAGAATCATGTTCACTAGAGCGGAAACCAAGAGAAGTGATCACATTAGAGAATTTCTCAAACCAAGCTCGAGGAGCCTGTTTAAGACCATATAGAGCCTTTTTTAACTTACATACTTCCCCTTGATTATGAGAAACTCCTTGTGGAGAGACCATATAGACTTCTTCATGATGCTCACCATTTAAAAAAAGCATTTTTGACATCCATTTGGGAAATATGCCATTGACGAACAGATGGAACTACAATAAGAGTACGAATAGTGGCCATCTTGGCTACAGGAGCAAAAGTTCCTTCATAATCCATACCATATTGTTGAGAGAAACCCTTAGCAACAAGACGTGCTTTGTAGCGCTCAATTGACCCATTAGACTTAGTTTTGATCTTGTATACCCAATGATAGCGTTTCAGCAAGTGTACTGAATCGTTGCAAGTAATAATAAAACGGTAGTACCGAGTGTCGAACTCAAGGATTGCGTTTTACTATTGAATTATATTTAATTACTGCAATTGAACAAAAGGTTCCCAAGTTGATTGAAATAATATTTGAAATTACCAACAGTAATAAAATTGATCTTTTATAATGAGAAAAATGTCAGGGATGAGTTTCACTTCGAATCCAACCTTAGTGCCTAATTTGATCCTAGTTACTGAATTCCTTTATTAAATTATTACCGAATTCTCTTTATTATTCTTGCCCTAATGTCTTAGTGACAGAATCTTTAATTCCAAAGTAGCCCCTAATTCCTTAGAAGATTTAAGATTAGAATTAAGCATTACCGTATAGAAATTCTCTTGTAAACTATTGCTTTGCAACTAATTTATTTGGTTTCATGACCTGCATCTATCCCTAGACTACAAATTCATGAATTTCTCATCTCAAGCATTCGTGAAGTCCACTTCCGTTTCAAAATACAAATTGTAGAACATTTTAATGTTGATCAAGCAATAAAAAGCATTCATATAACTAGAAATCAAATCAGAAAAATAAGGGTTTCATCTGGTTACACTCATCCCTAACAAATAGGGTTTAGTTACTCATGACAGAGATACAAAAGATAAGGATTAAAGAAGAATTACAAGAATGATTCATGAATGATTCTTGATAAAACTGCTCCAATGATGTTAGAAATAGCCGTCTTTGAGTTTCTATGCTAGGGCACAAGTCTCCCAACTTCCCAAGAGTCAAAAAGATAACTAAATAGTACAAATTTGCGTTTTTATGAAAGCTGATGCGCGTCGTGTGCCCCAAGCGCAGACTTTGCGCTCCGGGCGCGTATTGACAGTACTGAATGGTTGGAAATGCGCCTCAGGCGCGCAGGGCGCGCTCCAGGCGCACAACATCTGCTGTTTGACGTATGTTGCATTTTTCTCATCTTTCGAGTTTGAATTTGGTCCCGGTGTCTTCAGGAAAGTTGTAGATATGGATCTTAGCTTTCATTAGCACTTGGATTAACTCCAATTGGACATCTAGAACTCCATATATGGCTGAAATACTCCACATATGTCATGTTGATTTTTTACCAGAATTCAGCACTGCACTTAAAACAAAACGCAATGTAAAATTACGAAAAAATTCCTACTTAATCACTGAAATACAAGCACAACATTTTATTAATTCAAAGAGCAAAAATAAACCAAATATATCAAATAAATCCTTAATTTAACTAATGATTGAAGATAAATAAGACTAAAACAGTGGAAAAATATGCATATGATGAAGAGTTATCACAAACCCAAACTTAATCTATTGCTTGTCCCCAAGCAACAATTAATTTTATATTTGGTGTAGTTAAAAATAACCTTAAACTCAATTTCTCAAATCAAATCAAACTCAATTCTCAGTTTCAGCTACTACAAACATCCATCATACTCTATGGTTGCTTAAAAAAAAATAACAAGATTTGTACACATTGGCATTCATTTATCAAATTCAACTCTCTCTTCACACAATCTCACCAAAATTTCTCTCAAGTGTTTAGAAAGGGTTATGAATTTATCACTCAAATCCTAGAACATGCATCACACTACCATAGGCTTGAAAAAATTCTAGTTAGCAATCACAATGCATCAAACACATACATTTTTGGAGGAATTTCAGGTTGTAATGGGGCTTAGGTAAGGGTAGGACATTTTGGGATAGTAGTAGGCTTTACTACTTGGAGTTAGGCATATATTTCCAAATTATTCTACCTCTTTTTTTTTCATTCTGGAGATTCTCAAACATTGACAAAAGAACCAAGAAGATATTATTATCAAGATATTATTTATCAAATTTTTTTTTTGTTTTTTTTTTGTTTTGAGAATAACCACCCCAAACTTAAAAGGTTGCTATCCCATGAGCAACCCCAAACTTAGAATTTGATCAAGACAAGACAAAAAATTTCTACCTAACTCCAAGTAAGGTGATGTAATTGAAGTAGAGTTTTTGTTTTGTAATGTGGCTAGTAACCAAAATAAAGGGGCAAGGCTCAAAGGGGCTAGCAAAGGATAACATTTTCATAGGGTAGTTAGAAAGGCTCAAACGACCAAATAAAAATTGCCTCAATGTATGCATAAATTACAAGTGATACATGTTAGAATTAGTGCAAGTTATGAAGGGATAACACATGTCTGGATAATCACACAACAAAGAATTTAAGTGTTTAGGCTCAAAAGCTCACAGCTAGGATAATAAGAGAGAGTATGAACAATCAACATAATGCCAAACATGCCTTTGAAAAGTTAAAATTGTATTTTTGAAAAACTTGATGGCATATTAGCCTTCTGCAACCATTTAGTAATCAAGCATGTATGCATTAGGAAGGCTTGTCGACTTGAGCAATAACATAATCTAAGAAATAAAATTTAACTTTCGAAATCCCAAACAGAAACTTTAAGATCAAGTGCAAGTTATTACAACTTTTCATCATCAAACAAAGAAAACAAGAAGAAGCAAAGAAAAGCAAATAGACTAGACTAAAACAAAGAAAACAAGAAAAGAAAAGATTCAAAACAAAAGAAAGAAAACTTCTCTTAATTTAGCAATTCAAGGATCCTCGTTTAGATCATCTGCTCCTGTTCCGCTATGGTCGCCAGTATACTGGTGAGGTGCAAATAGATCAGCATAAAACATGCCTCCTGGTGTCTGTTGAGAAGAAGCGAATGCTCGATAGAGATTGGCCATCCCCAGTTCTAATCTGGCTTGTCTATCTCGCTGATCAATCATCACTCGTTCCATCATAGTTTCCAGTCTACCGATTCTGTCTTCGGTGGAGAGCTGGGATGGATGTGGAGGGTGGTGTTGTGGTTCCTGTGGTTCAGTATTTTCCTCTGTCGGCATCGCTACTGGTGGAGCAATAGGATAGCCTGTTGGAATTATATAGTGTTTTGCTATCCACTTGGCAGTGATTGGAGTAGCAGGTTTCACCATTTCTTCGCCTTGTTTTGGTAACACTCTCACCAGCTCACATAATTTGCTTATTAGGGAGGCGTGATGGAAGTAGCCTGTCGGGGGATCAAGAATGGTTGTGCTCCGAATATCATTGGCTAGTAACATGCCCACATTAATTTTGTCACCTTTTAAGATAGCAAGTAGTAGACATGCTCTTTGAAATGTTATATTGGACACATTCGAACATGGCATTAGTGTATGATGGACAAAAGTACTCCATGCTTTGGAAATTGGGGTGAGATCCACTAAGCGTAATTTCTGAACTGAGCCATCTCTATTTCGTACCCAATTTGTGCCTGGTCTGCATAAAATGTGTAGGATCTCCCGACTGCTTACTTTTATAAGGTTGTTCTCCATAGCTTGAAAACGGCAATCATTATAGTTCGGTAGACCAAAAATTTCATTGATGACTTGAGGTGTGAAGGGTACCCTTTTTCCCCTCACATAACTCACAAATTGGTCAAGTGGAAATGGTTGGTCAGACTTTAGATCGGAGGCATTAGAGTAGAATTCCACAGCTAATGATTTGCTCACTGTGGTGACGAATGTGGTCAGCTTCTCCCATCCTCTAGAAGCAATCATTGCCTGGATGTCAACAAATTCATCGTCTTCCAACTGAAAAAAAAATTCACTTACAAACTTGTGGGCTGTTGGGAGTTTGGCATGGTATTCTTGTGTTGCCCTGGTCTTGAATAAGAATGCATCGTGCTGTGGGGCGAAAGATGTAGTTGCGACCTTAGTTCGTTTTGCTTTTTGTTGGGTTGCCATTAGGTCCTGAAAAACAAGTAATCACCCCCAAGGTTCAGAATATTCCAAGTTAGAGATAATTAATTTAGGCATTGTCCACCTTGGAAAAATAACATCATACATGGCCATGAGTTTGTCCACCAAAATTCTAAGTGATAATAGTGCATCTACATTGGGTGTGTCATTTTCTGTAACAGTTGGAGTGCATGCATACAATTTGTGGTAACTAAGGTTCGAAATTGTTGTGTGATTTTAACAAACAGTTGGAATGCAAGCATAATAATGGTTGTGACATTTTATCAAACTGTTGGAATGCAGGCATAAAAATGGTTGTGACATTTTATCAAACAGTTGGAATGCAATCATAACAATGTATGAACAATCCACAATTTTGCAAACATTAACCCCATTCGATCTCAGAAAACCAACATGCGTGTATGAACAATTTTGAATATTAGCACAAATTCGAATTTAAAAGAAAAAACCCACATGCATCAATAAACAAGAATGAGTTGATATTAGAAGTTGGGGGAAACTTACTTGAGGATGAAAGGATGTTGGATAAGAGAGGGAAACTTACTTGAGGATGAGAGAAAATTTCGAGATTGTGTGAAGAGAGGGAGCCTGACCTTCGATGATAATGGAGGAAGGTTTGGAGAAGTGATGATGAAGGAGGGAAGGTTTATGTGAGAGGATGCGGTTTTAAATCCCAACAGTGCGCTTCAAGCGCATGGGGCACACTTCAGGCGCGCTTAAGTCAGTGGCACTTTTTGGGAAATGTGTTTCAGGCGCTCCAGGGCGCGCTCCAAGTGCGCGTTGACAAAGGCCAAACCTGGGAAATGTGCTTCAGGCGCGTGTAAGACAGAAACCAGATCTGGGAAATGCGCTTCAACCACTCCAGGCGCGAGTTCACAGAACTGAAACTTATGAAATGCGCTTCAAGCGCATGGTTTACGCTTCAAGCGCATGGTTTGCGCTTCAAGCGCATGGTTTGCGCTTCAGGCGCGTGTTTACAGAACTGAAACTTAGGAAATGCGCTTCAAGCGCACGGTTTGCGCTTCAGGCGCGTGTTTGCCCCCTCTCAACTGAAAAAATAATCCCCAACACATTTTTATGATTTCTTGCTTATACTAAACATCAAGAATGAATAAAATTACTAATTAAAAACTAAAATTGAAAGTAAATGGAGTGAAATCAAACTAAAATGAAAAGGATATGAAGTTGGGTTGCCTCCCAATAAGCACCTGTTTAGTGTCCCCAGCTTGACAATTCACTCTACAAATGGTGACCAGATGGATGAACTTCATCGAAAGTTTTGACTCTTCCCCGAAATATGATTTGAGTCTCTGTCCATTGACCTTGAAGTTCCGATCGGAGTGTATATCTTTCAACTCTACGGCACCGTGTGGAAATACCTTGATTACCTTGAAAGGGCCCGACCATCTTGACTTTAGTTTTTCGGGAAACAACTTCAATCTTGAGTTGAATAGGAGAACTAGTTCTCCTTCTTGGAATTCCTTGAATTTGATTTTTTTTGTCATGCCATCTCTTGGTTTTTTCTTTATATATCTTGGCATTCTCGTAAGCAAAATTCCGGAATTCCTCTAACTCGTGAAGTTGAAAAATTCTCGACTCGCCTGCGTTGCACAAGTCAAAGTTCAAGTACTTCGTCGCCCAAAATGCTCGATGCTCAAGATCGAGAGGAAAATGACAAGCTTTACCATACACAATTTGATACGGTGACATACCCAGGGAGGTCTTAAAATCTGTTCGGTAGGCCCAAAGTGCATCATCAAGTTTCGTTGACCAATCTTTTCGTGAGGTAGTTACTGTCTATTCTAGGATTCGTTTAATCTGCCTGTTGGAGACTTCAACTTGCCCACTAGTTTGTGGATGATATGGGGTTGCCACCCTATGACACACATTATATTTCTTTAGAAGGTATTCCATTTTCCGGTTTAGAAAATGGGTGCCTTCATCACTAATCAAAGCTCGAGGCACGCCGAAACGAGTGAATATGTTCTTCTTGAGAAAGGTGATGACCTGTTTTGAATCATTTGTTGGAGTAGCTATTGCTTCAACCCATTTTGAGACATAATCCACCGCCACCAAAATATAAACTTTTTTATATGACGATGGGAATGGACCCATGAAATCAATACCCCACACATCGAACACTTCTACTTCTAATACAGGATTTTGCGGCATCTCATCCCATTTTGAAATGTTACCAGTGCGCTGGCATCGATCGCATTTCTTCACATAGTTGAATGCATCTTTGAATAATGAAGGCCAAAACAACCCCGATTGTAGAACTCTTGCTGCAGTTCGGTCACCACTGAAATGACCCCCATACTCAGAGTCGTGGCAGTGCCACATTACCTTTTCTTGTTCCTCCTCGGGCACACATCTTCGCAACAACCCATCCACTCCTCTTTCGTACAGAAAGGGTTCATCCCATACATAGAATTTGGCATCGTAGATAAACTTCCTTCGTTGTTGGTAAGTGAAATCAGATGGGATTGTACCCCCTACCTTGAAATTAGCAAAGTCGGCGAACCAAGGTACATTGGTAATGGCAAAGATGTGCTCATCAGCAAATTGATCTCGAATCGGTCTAATGTCCTCATTCTCCTCAACCTTCTCCAATCGAGATAGGTGGTCAGCCACAGTGTTCTCTTACCCCTTTTTATCCCGGATCTCAATGTCAAATTCTTGTAGTAATAGAATCCATCTAAAGCAAACTTGGTTTTGATTCCTGCTTAGTAAACAAATACCTCAAGGCAGCATGATCAGTGTAAACAATAACTTTTGATCCTAATAAATAAGATCGAAACTTATCAAAAGCATAGACTACAGCTAATAATTCTTTTTCAGTTGTAGCATAATTGTGTTGTGCCTGATTTAAAACATGACTAGCATAGTAGATTACATGCAACATCTTGTCTTTTCTTTTTCCCAGAACTGCCCCAATAGCACTGTCACTTGCATCACACATGATTTCAAAAGGTAGTGACCAGTCAGGTGTAGTGATAATGGGGGCAGTTATCAGCTTGTTTTTCAAATTGTTAAAAGCATGCAAACAATCCTCATTGAATTTGAAAGGTGTGTCTTTCACAAGTAGGTTTGTAAGTGGTTTTTCAATTTTTGAAAAATCTTTTATAAACCTTCTATAAAATCCAGCATGGCCTAAAAAAACTTCTAATGCCTTTCTCGTTGGTAGGAGGGGGAAGTTTTTCAATAACTTCAACTTTGGCCTTGTCTACCTCGATCCCCTTGTGGGAGATTCGGTGGCCTAACACAATTCCCTCTCTTACCATAAAATGACATTTTTCCCAATTTAGGACCAAGTTAGATTTTTCACACCTTTCTAATACAAGGGATAGATTAATCAAACAATTATCAAAGGATGAACCAAATACAGAAAAGTCGTCCATAAATACTTCGATATGTTTCTCAATCATATCAGAAAATATGGACATCATGCACCTTTGAAATGTGGCCGGCGCATTACACAGTCCAAACGGCATTCTTCGATAAGCAAATACCCCATACGGACATGTAAATGCAGTTTTCTCTTTATCCTCGGGTGCTACAGCTATCTGATTGTATCCTAAATAGCCGTCTAGGAAGCAGTAATACTCATGTCCGGCTAACCGCTCAAGCATCTGATCAATGAAAGGGAGCGGGAAATGATCCTTCCTCGTAGCACTGTTCAATCTTCTATAGTCAATACACACTCTCCAACCTGTAACCGTTCGAGTAGGAATTAACTTGTTCTTTTCATTTGTGATGACAGTCGTTCCCCCCTTTTTTGGTATAACTTGGACGAGACTCACACAAGAGCTATCTGAAATTAGGTATATGAGACCGGCTTCTAGGAGCTTTACCACCTCTTTCCTGATCACTTCTTTCATTGCCGGATTCAATCTCCTATGGGGTTGTACTACCTATTTGTGATTGTCCTCTATTAGGATTTTGTGTATACAAAAAGTCAGACTTATTCCCTTCAAGTCCTCAATGGACCAACCGATGGCACCCTTATGCTTTCGCAGAATTCTCAACAACTTTTCCTCTTGTAACTCACTTAAGCTTGCACTGATTATGGCTGGATTTTTTTCTTCTTCACCCAGGAATACATATTTCAAATGAAGAGGCAGCTGCTTGAGTTCAATCAGTGGTGTCTTTTTCTCCGCGGACTTGTCTTCATTCTCTTTCAACTCCTCCCATCTAGTAGGAAAACGGGGGGAGTAGGATGGTGATGCTTCTAACATGGCCAAAACCTCTTTCATCTTTGGGTCTTCACTTTCTTTAACGACATCTTGGGGTAGACATAAAACTCTTTCTAATGGCAAGCTGGGTGCTTGATGCTTTATTTCTTCATTGACTATCTCACTAAGATCTCGATTCGATTGCACCCTTCTCTTTCTTTTGAGTGTTCCATGGCTTTTAGAATGTTAAAAGTGACGGTTCCCTCATTTTCTTTTAAGGTTAAGGTGCCATCTACTACATCAATCATAGCTCTCCCTGTTGCTAAGAACGGTCTCCCCAAAATCAAAGGAATGTCGTTGTCTTCCTCCATATCTAGTACCACGAAATCTACTGGAAAACTGAACTTATCCACTTTAACCAACACATCTTCCACCACTCCATAGGGATGTTTCATTGAGCGATCCGCAAACTATAACATCAGTTGTGTGTCCTTAACTTTTCCAATGCCCAATTTTTTGTATATGGAAAGGGGCATAAGACTCACACTAGCTCCAAGATCACACAAAGCCTTCCCAAAAGTTCTATTTCCAATAGCGCACGGGATTGAGAAGCTTCCAGGGTTCTTGAGCTTCGGTGGCAACTTCCTTTGTAGTATAGCACTACACTCTTCAGTAAGCATAACTGTTTCTCCTCCGATTTTTCTTTTTTTCGACAGAATCTCCTTCATGAACTTGGCATATGTCGGCATCTGCTCTAGTGCTTCTGCAAAAGGAATGTTAATCTGTAATTTTTTGAAAACATCAAGAAACTTACCAAATTGTTTTTCAGTTTCTTCCCTCCTTATTCTTTGAGGGAATGGAAGTCGAATTTCTGGTTTTGGTAGTGGTTCCTTTTTTTGTACCACATGTTCTTCCTCCTTTTCAATAGAAATGTGTTCTTCAACTGATATTGGTGTGACCATTTCCTCCAGGTGGGTTGAAGTCAAAGTACTTCTACTCTGTTTGGCTTCAGGTGGTACTTGTTCACTCACCTTGCCACTCCTCGTGGTCACTACATTAACATTGTTTCTTGGATTCGGAACTGTGTCACTAGGCAGATTTCCAGACGTTCTTTGTGCCATTTGTTGAGCAAGTTGACCCACTTGAGTCGCAAGATTCTTTATTGATGCAGAGTGATTTTTCTGGACGGCTCTTGACTCTTCAATGAAAGAACTTGTGCTTGTAACTAGTTTCTCTATAGCACTCTCCCAAGCAGCCTTTCTAGGTGGGAATTGGTTTGTTTGAGCTCCTTGTTGACCCTGAGATCCACCTTGTTGATCTCTCCAAGAAAAATTCGGATGATTTCTCCAACCAAGATTGTACGTACTCGAGTAGGGGTTATTCTGCCTGTTGTTATTACTCACAAAATTCACCTGTTCTAGTTCTTCTACCTCATTGTCATCCAGTACTTCACAAACTCCAGTTTTATGTGCTCCTCCACAAAGGTTACAACTAGTCTGCTTTAGTAATTTGACAGGGGCCACTTCGGGTTTTATATTTAGAGCTGCCATTCCCTTCTTTATCTCAGTGGCGATAACCTTTTCCATCTTTGATAGTAACCTTCCTGGAGCTAACCAGTCCATAACATTCAACTCCAATACACCACTTGTTGACCCACCACTTCTGTCATACAACATCATTTGTTCATTTGATGCCATGATCTCAATAATCTTTCGTGCTTCTGTTGCGGTCTTGTAATTCAAAGAACCACCTGCTGTGCATCCAACATAATTCTAGTGCTCGGCCTCAAGCCATTACAGAATATTTGCATTTGGGCAGTGACGTCATAAGCATGATTAGGACATCCGGCTAGTAAGTTTCTGAATCTCCTGTAAGTGTCACGAGGAGATTCTCCCTCTTTCTGTTTGTAACTGGCGATTTCTTGCCTTTTTCTAACGAACATGGCTGGGGGGAAATATTGTTTTAAGAACTTATCCTCAAGGTCATCCCATGTGGTGATGCTGTCGGCAGGGAATGAAAGAAGCCACTCCTTAGCATCATCTATCAATGAGAATGGAAATAGTTTCATTTTCTTGCCTTCCTCAGACAAACCATCCACCTCCACTGTTTCACATAATTCAAAGAAATTTGTGAGATGTCTATTGGCGTCTTCGTTATATCTACCGGAAAAATGAATTTCCTTCAACTCTCGGTATAGAGCAGGGCTTATTTCAAACTTGTTGACTGTAACCGGTTGGTGATGAATGGGTAATCGAGCACGATTTCTATTTCGATTCCCATACTCTCCGAGAGTACGTTCTGGTGGTGGTGGATCAGCCATTTCAGTAAATATGACAAAATCACCCAAAACCTCTTCTTCCACTACTAAATGTCTTTCCCTTTGTCTCCTTTCTCGAGCTGCCTTTCTATGTGCTTTCGCTGTTTTATTAAATTTCTGGATCAAAGATAAGTTCAGCTGAGGACTGGCCTCGCATACAAGGTTAGACAGATTATGAGTAATGAAGAGTTTTAAAATAAGGAAAAATAACAAACAAAAAATTTATTGCAGAGCAAAAAATTTCAATTAAGTAAATAAATTAAATTCAATAGTGATATGGCAATCCCCGGCAGCGGCGCCAAAAACTTGATAGCGTTTCAGCAAGTGTACTGAATCGTTGCAAGTAATAATAAAACGATAGTACCGAGTGTCGAACTCAAGGATTGCGTTTTACTATTGAATTATATTTAATTACTACAATTGAACAAAAGGTTCCCAAGTTGATTGAAATAATATTTGAAATTAACAACAATAATAAAATTGATCTTTTATAATGAGAAAAATGTCAGGGATGAGTTTCACTTCGAATCCAACCTTGGTGCCTAATTTGATCCTAGTTACTGAATTCCTTTATTAAATTATTACCGAATTCTCTTTATTATTCTTGCCCTAATGTCTTAGTGACAGAACCTTTAATTCCAAAGTAACCCCTAATTCCTTAGTACATTTAATATTAGAATTAAGCATTACCGTATAGAAATTCTCTTGTAAACTATTGCTTTGCAACTAATTTAATTGGTTTCATGACTTGCATTTATCCCTAGACTACAAATTTATGAATTTCTCATCTCAAGCATTCGTAAAGTCCACTTCAGTTTCAAAATACAAATCGTAGAACATTTTAATGTTGATCAAGCAATAAAAAGCATTAAGCACAGAGATGAGAAAAATAATTCAATAAACTCATTCATATAACTAGAAATCAAATCAGAAAAAATAAGGGTTTCATCTGGTTACACTCATCCCTAACAAATAGGGTTTAGTTACTCATGACAGAGAAGGGGTATTAATTCCCAATAGCACATTTTCTAGGAGGAAGGGGTATTAATTCCCAAGTATTGGTTTTGTGCAATGCAAATAGTTCTTCTGCCATAGTCTGCTACCAAAAAGGATCAAGAACAGCCTCTTTATAGGAAGAGGGCTCAGACAAACTATGAATAGAGGTTAAGAAAGAAACAAACGTAGTTGAGTAAGTGGAATAGACAAAATCAGGTAACTGGGTAGACTTACGTTGATGAGAGCGGTAACGAGGAGGATCAACAATCGCAGGAGGTGGTTGGACAGCCAGGGGGACAAGAGGGATGTCATCATGTGGAGTATTAGTATTTGTCCTACAATTCTCAACATTACAATCACTAGAAGCATAATCATTAGGACCAAAAAGATCAATATGGGTTAGTTCAGAACTCTTAGTAATTTGAGAATCATAGGAAATAGAGTAAAAAGGGATGTCCTTAAGAAAAATAACATTACGAGATACATAAAGTTTTCTTGCATGAGGATCATAACAATGATAACGCTTTTGACCATCCCCATAATCGAGAAAAACACACACGGTTGAACGAGAAAACAACTTAATGTGCTCTACTTGAGGGCGAAGAGCAAAACAAGTAGAACCAAAAACTTTCAAAGAATAGTAATCAGGGGTAGAATCATACAATTTTTCAAAGGGAGACAAACCTAATATGATAGAGGATGGAATTCTATTAATAGCATGAACAACAGTAAGAACTGTTTCTCCCCAAAACTCACTAGAAACTGAAGCGGACAACAAAAGAGAACGATCAGTCTCTATAATTTGACTGTGTTACCTTTCACCAACTCCATTTTGTTGAGGAGTATCAGTACAAGATGTTTGGTGGAGGGTGCCATCATAAGCAAGTAATTCAGAAAATTTATTAGAGGTATATTAACCACCTAAATCACAACGAAAACACTTTATAGCAGAATTATGTTGAGTTTTGACCATTACACGAAACATATGATAAATGTCAAAAAATTCAGACCGATTTTTCATATGTTTCGTGCAATGGTCAAAACTCAACATAATTCTATTATAAAAGAGCTTTGGTTGATTTTGGGATCTACTATAAAGAAGAGGGAGACTATTTTGATAGAAAAGGAAACCACCAAAAGAGAAAAGAGAAGAGTAACCCTATTCCCGATTTTGTTAAATCAGTCTCACAAAAACATCAATTGTGCATTCGTTAACCGTTGGATCGGGCTGATTTTTGGACAGCAGGTTCGCAACATTCAGGGCCTCGTCTTCAACGGTTGGATCGGGGAAACGACATCTGTAGAGGGAGAAGCTGTCACAGCACCAGATTACCCCTAATTTATTTTGTCTCTATGATTGTGTTTGTCGTATTTTCCTGTCATTATTTGTTATGGCTGGTGCTAAGGATGATTCTCTTCAAGCACATTGGAAAGCACATTGTCTGAAATTGGGGAGAGCACATAAGAAGAATTTTAGGGGACCATCGTCCAATTTTGTTGCTTTTGCTCCTCCTACCATTGGCTTTAGTTCTGGTTGTGTATACTCATCTGAGACTGTTTCCCAAATATCTGATATTGCAGAACAACTTCAAAACTTCTTGCCACTCAATCACATGACATGTATGCCACCTCTTCTAAAGGTTTGAAATCCTATGGTATGTCAGGTATATCTCATTCCATATGGATTCTTGATTCGGGAGCATCTCATCATATGACATACAATGATAAATCTTTTGTGTCTGTGAAACCTGTCTCATCTGTGTCGGTTATGACTGTTGATGACACTCCTATGCCACTAGCAGACATTGGTTCTGTCTCCACACCTAACATGTCTCTTTCTGATGTTTATTATATTCCTAATCTTACTTTGAGTCTTGCTTCTGTTAGTCAAATATGTGATCTCGGTTATTCGATTATGTTTTCTTCCACTTCTTGTTGTGTCTAGGATCCACATTCTGGGAGGCTGATTGAGACAAATCATAGACAAGGGGACTTTACGTTTTGGATGACCTGCGACTCCCAGATACTGTAGCCTCAACAACTACTGCTGACTTATTATCTAGTTTTCGCTTGAATTCCTTATCTTCTAGTTTTTATTTATCGCATTCCCGCCTTGGACATGTTTGTGCTTCTAGATTAAAATATTTGGCTTCTACTAGAGTCTTAGGAAAGTTGCAAACTAGTGATATCTCAGATTTTATGGTTGTAAACTTGCTAAACTTCTAGCTTTACCGTTTTGTAAAAGTGTTTCCGTTTCATATGCGTCATTTGATTTAGTTCGCTCTAATACCATGTTAACAATAAAAAGAGGAAGAAGAGAGACAACCAAGAGACAACCACTCTAGGATTTCATAACATAGAATGAACCAAACTTGAATTAATAGGGTTACAATGAGTATATATACAAAAAAATCACTACGTGAAAAATAGGATTTTACAGCGCTTTTTCAAAAAAAAAAAAAGCGTTGTGGAATCGAGCGTTGTAAAAGATACAACAGCGTTTTTTTTTTTTTTTATAAAAAAAAAAGCACTATAAAACATGTAGATATAATGCCCGCTTGTTATGCACATTTTACAGCGCTTTTTCAAAAAAGTGCTGTAAAATGCACACCCAGTGCACCTTTTACAGCGCTTGTTCAAAAAAGCGCTGTAAAATGTGCAATTTTTTTTTAAACGTTGTAAATTAAATTTTTGAAAAGCGCTTTTTAGCTTTTTAGCTTTTTATGGCATTGTTTTAGAAAGCGCTGTCTTTTAATTTTTTTTCCAAAATTATTTTGATCCAGAATCAATTGACAATTAGTTCACACAACAACAACACATATTCATAATCAGTTCACATAATCAGTTCACACAATCAGTAGACAAAAACAAAACTCTGTAACTTATAATAACATGTACATTGGACAGACAGAACTCTGTAACTTAATTAAAATGTAACTCTGTAATTTACAACAGAATATTTAGATACATATATATAACCTAATTAACTACATATACATTTAACAGATATTGTACAACAACACATATTCATCAACATGTTCATATATTGTGTCCTATGATCATACACATATAACTAACAGAATATACAGAATATGCACTAGCTACCATATAATATTCAGATCCCTTGTAGCATGCTATTTTCCAGAAAATCAAATAATTTTCATTTCAAGCACATACTGACACCAGTCTTCCTTTAATTCCATTAGATCTTCCTCAAAGTATGATAGACTGGAATTGTCAAAGTACTGCAATATATAAATTGAACATATTAAGTTAGTATCAAATATATAGATAATTTATATATGAAAATCATATGATGAAAATACCATACCGTTTCTGGAATAATAGTTTTATTCTTGTTAACAATCTCCTTCATGAATCGCAATACGTAGTACCCACAGTCGATGTTGTTTGTTTGACGAGGGCACTGTAAAATAAAACATATAATTCAACAAAATATTTGTGCATTAATCGTAAAGGCATATATTTGTAAATGAAAATTTAAAGGCATATATTTCAAACCTTTATTGGGATCCATGTGATCCTTTTCAAGAAATTCATCATACTCATCTCTGAATATAGCTTTACTCATGGGTATGATGCGTGAATCGTCGTTGCTGCCCATGTTCCTTTTTACTTGGATGTCAAGACACTCCCCGTATTTAGCAAGGCATGGCTGACTTATTTTAGGAGCAGCAGCGACCAATTGTCCCCGATCCAGTTTTCTAGCTGCAACTTTGGCAACTTTATTACCCTCCAGCCTTTGTAGTTTTCCAGCTCTATTACCCTCCAATTTTTGAGGTTAGTTGGCTTTTTTTGGTTGTACGGGTGGTTTATTTAATTGGATCTACAAAAATGAGGTTAAATGTTAGTTTATTGAATCTGAAAAAATGACAAACCTTAGGGAATAAATGTTACAAACCTTTTCGGGAGATGTAATTGATTCGTTTCTAGGAATCTTTTTATCATTCCCTTTAGGCTTTTTCAGCATCTAAATATAAATGTGAAATTAAAGTTAGGAGCGGAAAAAAATCAGCAATTAAATATACATATCAATTAAACATACATTTCAATTAATTAAATATACCTTATCGAGGGCAACAACATGTGTGGGCCATGCCACGTAACTACCAATTGCTTCGCCCAAAAACTGCATATCTCCATCATTGTCCGGTATCGGCAACGGTGCAGTTGGTTCCAAAGCAACAACAGGTGATACTTTGACATGGCCCACAAGGATCGCTGTATTGTGCAATACTTCTCCCGAAGTATTGTACAATTTTCCTTTTCCCACCTTCCGATGAGTAAGGGAGGACAAGTATAGCACGCATGGAGTGACATCCTAAATCAATGGTTAAAACATAAGTACGGTTAATATATAAGTATATTTAATACATAAGTAATTACATAATTAAGTAATTAATTACCTCGGGAATACTTTTAAGACCGACGTTGCAACTCGCGGTTTCACTCTCCATTTGTATTTCATGTTGGAGTTGATCCGGGAATTGCTTGTCTTTGTTCGTTTTCACCAAAAGTGCCACTTGCTCTGTAAGGATTTTGAGCTTCTCTAATACTTCCTCATTGGAAGGATTTTGGCGCTTCTCTTGAGAAAAATAGCTTTTGGGAGTTATGCCAAATCCTTTCCCCTTAACCCGACCAGAATACTCAGGAACATTAAACACTTTACCCAGAATGTCCCTGCAACTAGCCTTGTTGCCCTCTTGATTTTCAGAAATTTGTTCGATAGTCTCCTAAAATACATGTAGGATTAAAAAGATAAGTTCAATAGCATTTTTAAAATACAATATTAAAAAGTATTCAAGTGATAAAATACAATATTAAAAAATATTAAAGTGATAATATACTTACACAAAGTTCTATTACTTTTTGGACATTTTCATTGTCAACCACTCCGTCTTTATTTACACGCGCTTCCTTCCACAATATATGACGACCCAACGGTTGATCTGATTGGGTGTCTTGTCGCTATTCATTAAGATCATAAACAAAATATTAGTTAGAAACTATAGTTTATAATACAAATTACTTCATTATATAAAAGTGATGTTTAATTACTTACAAGTTTTTGATCAAGACGTGCATATCCCATACGTGATTTTTTGTATGGGTGGGTTGGATTTCTTGCCCTTTCTCGATTTGCCTTACTAATATCCTATATAAAAAAAATAGCAATTGTGTAAAAATTTAAAATACGCTACGAATATGAATAATAAAACACAAATGCTAATAAATTAATCACTTACGACAAACGAAGGGTCCGAACGTTTAGATACAAATGCACTCCATTCATCATTTGATATATAATGTTTATACATTCTTGGAGCATCAGCATTTGTATTTCCTTCTCTATCTTTTATATAGAAATTAGAGAGGTGAGATCTAAATCCCCGATGGATTTTCCCAGCAACTCTAAATACATAACTCTTTCTCCCCTCATCAAGAACAAAAGTAGTCTGCAATCGAAATAAAGATATAGTTTGACTAAGTAAAGTATTTTAATGAAAAAAATTATAAATGACAAAAGAGTGGATCAAAAAAGTTACTTGAATGTCATTCCATAGTATATCTTTGACATCCTTCAACGCCTTATCTCTCCAATCATCAATCGTAATTGGGATATTTTGTCGAACAACAGCCCCAATGTAACTTACAAACATGGAGCTGTTGGGGTCAATTGGCTGACCACTCTCATTCCAGCCAACCTAATAAACTCATATAGTAAGTACATGCTATTAAAAAAAGATAAAAATACACATCAAACAGAGTATAGTATAGTATAACCTCAAATTTGATGCCATTGCTCCTTGCTTTAATGACCTTTTGCATTATAGTTGCACCACGTTTGACTTCATTTTCATAAGTCTTAGTGTTGACAACTTCTTCATTTTGACATTCTAAATCTTTGTTTGTATCCATTTAACTACAACAAGTTCAGCATGCAGTTTAGTATAACTTCAACAAGCTCAACATGCATTATTCTAAGTACATATCATTATCAGTATATCTTAAACAAGCTCAACATGCTATTTAATGATTACAAAAAATTAATAACATCAATACCTGAAGGAGGGTTCACAGAAATACGAAATGAGAAGAAAAGAGGGTTCGCAGAAATATGGTTCGCAGAAATATGGTTTGAAGAAATACGTAATGAGGGTTACGTATTTCAATGAAAATATATGGTGTGCAATGGGAGAGATGATCGTGGATGGAAATAAGGTTCGAAATGAAGGAGATGATCGTGGAAATAAGGTTCGTAATGGACGAGATGATAGGGTTTACAAAAGAAGAGAAGAACGATGAAGGTTGAGATGATAGTGAAGGTTACGTAATGAAGTTTTTATAAGCCTTTTACATCGCTTGATTGAAAAGTGCTCTAAAAGGCCTAAGCCTTTTATAGCGCTTGTTTGAAAAGCACTCTAAAAGGCGTTTTTATTTAATTTTTTAAAAGGCTCTTTTACAACGCTTTTCCCAATAAGCGTTGTAAAAGACCTCCTTGTTTTATTATGTTATATGAATGTTATTTTTAAAGCCTTTTACAGCGTTAAGCGCTCTAAAAGGTCTCTTTATTTTATTTTTAAAAGGCTCTTTTACAGCACTTTTTCAAATAAGCGCTGTAAAATGCCTCATTGTTTTATTATGTTATATGAATGTTATTTGTAAAGCCTTTTACAGCGCTTTTGCAAAAAAGCGCTCTAAAAGGTCTCTTTATTTTATTTTTAAAAGGGTCTTTTAAAACGCTCTTTTGAACAAGCGCTGTAAAAGACATCCTTATTTTATTATGTTATATGAATGTTTTTTTAAAGCCTGTTACAGCACTTTTTCAAATAAGCGCTCTAAAAGGTCTCTTTATTTTATTTTTAAAAGGTTTTTTACAGCGCTTTTTAAAATAAGCGCTGTAAAAGGCCTCATTGTTTTATTTTTATATTTAAGGCTATTTTTCAGTTCAGTTCAGTTCATGTAAATTACTGGTTTATATTAAATTACATGAACTTAGTATAAAACACTCAAATCAAGCTAAATATAAGCAGAATATAAATTAATCAGAAAATCAAATACATGGCTGCTTATATAAAACAAATGTTCAAACAATTAAATTTACATTAACACAATTCAGACTACATGTATGGCTTATATAAAACAATTAAACATGTACATTAAGATGCCCTTCTTCTTTTCCTGGTAGGATTCACAATTGTTTGTCCATTTACAATACGAAACGATGGATTAATCCAAATTCCCTCATCATGATCATCTCTAAGATATAAACCATCATCAGTTGAATCAATTTCATGTGGTTGTTGTGATGTTGCAAATAAAAGATCATTACCAACATCTTCATCATTATTGTTATCATCACTTATTTTATTGGTCGATAGGACAACAGACCATTTATCATCAGAAGGATCAGTGACATAAAACACTTGTTGAGCTTGCGACGCTAAAATAAAAGGCTCGTCTTTGTATCCCACCCTATTAAAATCGACAAGCAAGAATCCTGACTCATCAATCAGAACGCCATTATTATTATCGACCCACTTGCAACCAAATATGGGAACACGAAACATTGTGTAGTATAACTCCCATGTGCGCTCGATAACCCCAAAATATGATAGATTTGCATATATTGGGTTTTTGTCTTTTGCACTTGAGACATGCATCGCTTCAGCTACGAGAGTGACTCCGCTATTTTGCATAGTGGTTTGATCATCTTGTTCTTCGGTATAAAATGTGTAGCCGTTAATAACATAACCAGTGTAAGAAAAGACATGTAAACTCGGACCATTTGCTAGCCACCTCAATCTCTGTGAAATTGATTCGGGGTCTATATCAAACTCTGACTTTATGTAATTTTTTAACCATGTTATAAAACTTCAATTGTGCTCTCGAGTTATCCAATTTTGATTCTTATTCATGTTCAAACGAGATAACTGATCCATGTGTATTGTAACATACGGTTGAACCTCATCATCATTGTGCAGAACATACAATTGTGCCTGCTCCCATTCTGTTCTTGATATAGTCAATAGTCTCCTTCCAATTATCCCTTTTCCTGATATTCTTCCCGAATGACGAGACATGGGAAGCCCTATGAATTCAACATTGGACAGATATTCAGTACAAAATTCAACAGCTTCTTCAACAATGTAACGTTCAACAATACAACCTTCTGGTCGACTTCTACTTTTTACGTACCCTTTTAATATTTTCATATATCATTCTATCGGATACATCCATCTCATATAAGCTGGCCCACAAAATTGTGTCTCCTTAACCAGATGAACAGTAAGGTGAACCATTATATCAAAAAACGAGGGTGGGAAATACATTTCAAGCTCACACAAAGTAACAACAATTTCCCTCTGCAATGTCGGTAATTTCTGAGGATCGATCACTTTACTACAAATTTCCTTGAAGAAGAAACATAATCTAGTTAAGGCTCGTCGAACTTTTTCAGGTAAAATGGAACGTATACCTATTGGTAGAAAATGCTCCATTAGAATATGACAATCATGGGTCTTCAAACCTTTTAACTTGAGGTCTTTTATACAAACCAAATTTTTAATGTTTGAAGAGTATCCTTCTAGAACTTTAACTTCGTGTAGAAATTTACATAAAACAATTTTTTCCTTTCTAGATAGAGTATGAGTGGCTGGAGGTAGATATGTGTGATTTCCTTTCTTTATGGGACCCAATTCATTTCTTATTCCCATATCGACCAAGTCCAATCTTGCGTTGATGCCATCTTTAGACTTTCCTGAAACATTGAGTAAAGTACCAATAACACTATCAAATACATTTTTTTTCAATATGCATCACATCGAGGAAATGTCTTATATACAATGACTTCCAATATGGCAATTCAAAGAAAATTGACTTTTTCTTCCACCCAGTTTTGACCAGCTCTCCCGCAAAAGGTTTGCCAAATTTATTGGTCAAACCTTGTACTTTTTCAAGTATTTGATATCCAGTCGGTGCTAAAGGAGCTTTACCTTCCTCTAATTTTCCATTGAATGCATTTCTCCACCCACGATACTGATGACTATAAGGTAAAAATCTACGATGTCCAAGAAACACATTTTTCTTACAATGTTTCAACCGCATCCAATATGTACTCTCTTCACATATAGGACATGCACACTGACCTTTAATGCTATATCCTGATAAGTTACCATATGCTGGAAAATCATTAATTGTGTTGAACAACATAGCCCTCAAATTGAAACATTCTTTCTTATACCCATCATAAACTTCCACACATGTTTCCCACATAAGTTTTAAATCTTCAATTAAAGGAGTCAAGTATACGTCGATATCATTCCCCGGTTGTTTGGGTCCAGAAACTAACAGAGACAACATCATAAACTTACGCTTCATACATAACCATGGAGGTAGGTTATAAATCAACAAAATCACAGGCCACATGTTGTGTGAGATGCTTTGAAGACCATGTGGATTCATTCCATTGGTAGAAAGTGCAAGTCTTAGATTTCTTGACTCTATCCCGAATTCAGGATAATCGTGATCAATTTTTTTCCCATTGTTGGGAATCTGCATGTCATGTCAAGTGTTTTGAATTTTCTTCATTGTGATACATGCGCCTAAATCTTGGTATTATAGGAAAATACCACACGAATTTTGCTGGAGTAGATTCTTTCTTCTTATATCGAGAGACATTATATTTCTGACACGCATTAAGTAATTCATATTCGTTTCGAAATAAAATGTAATCGTTAGGACACGCATGAATCCTTTCGTAACTCATGCCAATAGAGCACAAAATCCGTTTACCCTCGTAGGTTCGACTGGGAAATTCATTATCATCTGGCAACATATCTTTTAAGAGTGTTAATAATTTTGTGAAGCTTTTATCAGACCATCCATTACTCGCTTTTAAGTTGTACAACTTTAATATCACCGACAATCTTGTGAATTTAATACAACCATTATATAATGGTTTCTCTGCATCACTCAACAAACTCTCAAACATTTTAGGACAATCTCGAAGATCTTCTTCAACTGCTTTTACGATCTCATCAACTCGGTCCGGCTCATATGTATCTATATCGAAGTCAGTTGAAGCATATATCGAACCATTCTCAAAATTAATGTTTCATTTTTTTTTTCTCACCATGTCTTATCAATTCCATTACATACTAAATGTCCTTCTAATTCATCTTCTCTAACGCGTTTTCCAAAACAACATTTTAAACAAGGACAAACGACTCTATTTGGATCTTTTGCATTCTTCACTGCAAACTCAACAAACTCCTTCACTCCATTTTCATACTCTTTTGACAATCGATTGACAGACATCCATTTCTGATCCATATTATACGACCTATATAAATGCAGTTACAAAAATAATAAGCTTTCAAAACATATCAACAAGTTTTAAAAAGAAACCAATATCAACATATCTAATAACAATTTCAAAACAGAAAAAGATATCAAAACAGAACAGATCAACAAATTAAAAAAAAAAGATTTAATATATAACAATTTATTAGTTTTCAATTATTAAAAAACTAAAGATTTTTTGACAAAAACAAATTAATAAATACCTGAGACAACGTAGATGGCCACACAGTACGTAGAGGATATGAGGGTTCCCAGAGTAGAGGTGATGAGGGTTCGTAAATTTGTTTTACATTTGTTTTTATTTATTTAAAAGTAAATGATATTTATTTGAATTCGCATGTCTTTTACAGCGCTTGTGAAAAAAGCGTTGTAATAGGTAGTTAAATTATTTGAAAGCGCATGTCTTTTACAGCGCTTGTGAAAAAAACACGTGAAAAAAGCGCTGTAATAGGTAATTTAATTATTTGAAAGTGCATGTCTTTTACGGCGTTTGTGAAAAAAAACGTTGTAAAAGTCTTATAACATTATGCGCAAACGCTATATGACCCTACAACAGCGCTTGCCAAAAAAGCGCCGTGATAGGCTCCGTTATTTTTAAAATATATTTACAACAACACTTGTATTTAGTAAGCGCTGTAAAAAGAACGCTATTAAATGACATTTTTTGCGTAGTGAATAGAAATATCTAAAATACCCTTATTACTAATATATAATAATATTATCTGACAAATTTATCATTTTTCATTTTAATAATATATGACAAACCCATTTTATCGACACACTTCAACTCAATTATTCATACAGAAAAAATTACTATATCTGCTCTCTGTATTTTCTTGCACAAGGTGATAATAGGAATGGAGTGTTTCAACGAGGGAAGGAACCACACTGGATGGGTGGTTTTGGTTTGGGCTATAGGTTCGGTAGTTGGTTTGGAAGAAAAGAGGGGAAATTGGATGTAGCATTCTTCTAGGAAGATTATAAAGTGGATTAGTTATATTATTGTTTAGGAATACGTGGATTTACCCAAAATAAACCTATCCTATCTGATTACTCTTGTCCATGGAAGAATATTTTGCAAGAATATTTATATTTTATTTTTTTTTTAAAAACTATAGTAATCATTTTAGATTTATTGAGAGTATTTAAAATAATTTAGAAACAATTATAAATATTATATGACTTCTAAGTCAGCTATTTTAATTGTCACATCATCCAAATTAGATGTGTAATTAAAAATTGAACAAACTGTCTCAAAATTCAAAAATTAAGTGATCAAGATTGGATACAAAAATAAATTATAATTATAATTTTAATCTTTTTTTATTTTTATCATTGGATAAAGTTTACTTTTCTATTTTAAAATTTGACATTTTTAATCTTGTATTATGTTTTTTTTTATTTTAAA
>JBBPBR010000004.1:5326363-5371210 GCA_037974775.1 Cicer pinnatifidum
AAAATAAAATCCTAAAAAATCTTAACTTTCAATTTTAATTTTTTTTAATTAAATTAATGATATATAAATAATTAATGTCTCTATATCATAAAATCGTATACATTGTGAAAATAAAATAAATCTTGTAAAAATAAGAAGTTTTATAAATATGATAAAAATAAATTGATCACAAATAAAACCATTAAATTTGAATATAGAAAATCTAAATGAGAAGTTTTACATCGTGCTGGATATAAATAAATTGATTTTTGAATTAAAATAGACAATTTGAATTATAAATTTAATTATCTATTTTAATTCAAAAATCTAAATGAGAAAATAAAACCATTAAATTTGAATATAGAAAATCAATTTCATAAAAATATAAAAATAGAAAGATGCAGTTAAGTCAAAAAAAAAAAATTAGGGAATAGTGAATAAGACAAAAACAAATGGTAACGGAATGGGTACTATATATCCAGCACGCTTTTTGCTTTTACCACTCTCTCACTAACTAACGTACACACTCTTTTCTTGTGTCATCGTTTCATATTCTTTTTCTGTTAGCTTAACGTATCAACGAAGTTTGATTTTTGTTTTTTTTTTGCAAATGGTGACGAACGAAAACGAATGCATTGTGAAGAATTTGTACATGAATGAAGGAAGTGTTGCGAGTATTCGTTACTTTGAATGTCGAAAGACGTTGATGGAAATGCTTCGTGATAGAGGATATAATGTTTCTCAATCTGAGATTACTCTTTCTCTTAACGAGTATCGTCAACGGTTTGGTGCAGTTCCTAAACCTGAAACCCTTGGTGTTTGTGTTTCCCTGAACTCTAACCCCTCCAATAAGGTAATTTATATAAATATTAACAGAATGTTTGTAATTTGTAATGTTTATTCTTGTTCTACATGTATTTTTATTTATCTTTTTTAATTCTAGCTACTTGCTATTGTGGTTGCATCTTAATTTGTGATGTGATATGAAAAAATTAGAATCTACAAAAAATAAAAACAGTTTAAAATAACTAGATGTATTAAGTAGCTTTTCTTGAAAATAATTTTCCATGTGTGATTTCTGTTAGAAAAAGTGAGTTTCATTATGGTAAACTTTAGGAGGAAACGAAGTTAATGTTGTTGAATGAATTAATTTTGCTTTCAGAATTTATTCTAACTTAAAGTTGAAATTTGGAACTCCTCTTTGAAATTGATTTTAAGTCTCATATTCATCATTTATTTCACTTTTAGGTGTATGTATATAAATATAAATTACTTTACACTAAACTCATTTAATTAAGTTAATTCAAAATCAATTTTTACCGTGCCAGAACCAAACACGCACCAAAGATTGTATCGAATTTGATTTTGACCGTGTCAAACGTGATTTAGTGGAAATAAGGTGTTTGGTTTCTATGTGTGAGGCTGCAGCTTCAATTGCAATTTCAAGTATAAGATTTCTTCTTATGAGTTTGGTAAAGAAGAAAGCTAGGTGAATTTTCTTGCTTTTGGTGGGAACTTTTGTATTTTAAAGTTATGTATGGATGGATGAGTTTCTTGCCACTAAGAAGCTAAATTTTTGTTTTTTCAAAATTAATGTATGTATCTGAAGATCTTTTAAAAAAAGAAAGGTTATCCATGGTTCAACATGTTCCTTAAAATTTTATAATAAAGTTTGGAAGCTAAATTTGGTCCACTTTTTCCTTCGCTCTAAATTTCTCCATCAAAAGATACCCTTAAAGCAATTTAGCAGGGGAAAGAAATGAGGTGAAGGCATTGTTTTGTTTCTGTAGAGCCCTGTATTGGTGATTTGATGGGAATCAGGAGCTTTTTGGAGTACTTTTTGAAACATATGAAGGTGTCAGTGGCAGAGCAGAGGGTGTTTGAATCTAAGTTGTGGCTATTCTTGTTGCTCCCAAACTTATGTGGATCATTATGTATTTTGCATAGTCTCATAATGTTAATGTGCTTCTTCTGATTTTATCCTGTATTTTTAACTAGTTTTGTTTTATATTGCTCATGAATAAAAAAGTCATTTTCAATGTAACAGAAACTACTGCTTTTTATATTGTTGCTCTTACAATTGATTATTCATACAGAAAAAATTACTATATCTACTCTCTGTATTTCATTAAAAAAACTGGTAGTTTAATGTATCCAGAGAAGTCTCTTGCATTATATAGAATAATATTTATGGTATCTTTCCTTTTGTTGCAAAAGTTGTTCTCTGTTTTGGCTAATAATTGATGAAAAATGCTAAACAGAAAGAATAAGTTTTGCCAATATGCTTTGACATGCTTGTAGACTATTGAATGAGAGTGCATAGTCTGTACTGATTTACTCCATCCAAGATCATCCAACAATTGACCTTGATTGTAGTAAAATTTTTGTGAAAATTCTTGTTGAATATAAACACGCTTAGTTAATTTTAGAATTCAGGTGAAGTCTATCTCAACTCCACGAAATTGACGCATAAGGTGAGGGGTGTTCACCATTGGTAACCACTATTTAGGCCAAATTAGGCTTGGTCCAACAAATATACAATAGACTTTGATACTAGTTTAGAATTTGGGTTGAGTCTAACTCAATCTCACAAAATCGGCTTAAAAGGTGAGAGATGTCCACCACTTATAATCCCTATTCAGATCATCTTAGTATCCAATGTGGAACTCAAACAGTTAATAATGACAGAACTGTTGTGGACTTGTGAGTGAATGAATTAGCTTTGAACTGTTTTTTTCATCTTTCTATGTATATCTCATGCATGAACAAATTTTGTTAAATATTCTATCATGTTTTGATTCCTTTCACCAATCTAATTTGTGTAGGTAATCGTGCTGATTCTGCATGATAAAAAAACTTATTATTCAAGAACAGTTGCATCATATGTTCTCCTGCAGAATGATTTATCTGTTTTTATATGTCCAATCCTTTGTTACCTACCTAGTTGCATAGCATGTAGAATGCTTTTCACATTCACATTGTTGTTGTTTTACTATGGCTCAGGACATTCATTCTTCTATGCAGGTACAAGTTGTATTTACAGGAACTGAATATATAAGGAAAAAAACGATGACTGATATATATAGCCAGATTGTGGACAAAGAAAGATTGAGTAGGCTGATACTTATTGTGCAAAGCAATATGACTGCATTTGCTCGTAAAGAATTGGAAAAGTGTCCATATAAAGTTGAGATTATAAGAGTAGGTTAAATAGCCCTTCCATGAATGCTTAATTTACATTTTTAATTTAAATATTTTGGTGGAGAAAATAAATAAACCAATTTTAGTGTTTTAATTGTTCTTGTAATCATATGCATAATATGTTCAAGAACTAGGAACATGTTACATATATGTAAGACCTATTTTCTGAGTGGAGGATGTATACCAGTGACTTGAGCTTTTGCTTTGCTCTCGTATGAGAACTGTAACTTAGCTACTTTACCACACATTATCTATAAGATGATTTTAACTTTTTTTCCTTCCTATAGTGTGTATATTATTCTGGTATTGAAATATTGGAGTCTTTATCTTTTTTGACACGGGCTCTGCAACCACAAGTTCATACCAGAGACTTACTCAAGAATATCTGTTGTGTTTTTTTTTTCTTTTTCTTTTTCTGAGTGTTTACTTGATAAATCAGGAAGCTCCATCATGTTGATGCAACAAAATATGTCACAAGTTTAATTTTAGATGAAGAAAATCTTGAAAGAGTCTAAAATAAGTTTTCTATGCTCCAAAGTGAGTTCTATCTATGTTTGCATTTGCATCTCTTTTACTTATTTGTTTAAGTGAAAATCAAAACAGAAACATGGAAATTAAATAGGCCCTGAACTTGTGATTTAGGTCCAGAGCTATAGATGTTTTATTTTGTAATTTTTTATCCCATGATTCTAACAAAAACACATTTACCTGCTTTATTGTTTGTTGTACATTTGGGAATAAACTTTCTAAATTCCTTATGGATCTCATGTATCACCAACATAGCATGGTATCTAGATGCATATTTCTTACAGAGCTTACGCAATGATTTTTCTAAATTACAGATCAGTTGTAAGATTCCTAATGTGTCAAGTTCATATTGTGCAATTTGATTTTGAATTTGAGATTTATGTGAACAACATTAGCACCTGATACCATTTCAGTGTTTTGGGAACTTTTGGTATTGCTTTTTTTTTTTTTAAGAGAATTTTAAGTCCATAACACCAAGTTACTTTGTCTCTAGTTGAATGACTTGGTGGTCAATGTAACAAAGCATGTGCTGCAGCCAAAGTTTGAGGTACTCACTGCTGATGAGAAACAAGAACTGCTGAAGAAGTATAAGATTGGAGAGAAACAGGTAAAGTTCTCAAAGATGCTTATTGGCTGTCTATAACTAGCAAGCACTTAGTAAATAGTCATTCATTATGATTCTAGTTTTCAATGAAGGTGAGAATAAATGAAATTCTAATTAATGAAAATTGGGAAATATGATGCTTATGCTTTGGCAGTTGGAAATAGTGTATTAACATTATCAAGATAACATTCTTCTATCGATTGCCTTAGAATTGAATTTGACTCTTTAAATCGAGTAGAGAGTAAAATAAGTAATCTCAACAATTAATAAGAAAAATCAAGGGTTTACGAAGAACAAATAAAGTTTAGGAAGTAATAAGAGAAATCGCAATTTAAAGAGAAAAGTAAAGGGTTTAGATTTTAACACATTCATGATTTGTTATGCATGTATATGTAATATCAACTATTGATTTATTTATCAATAAATGATATTACTTACTTTAAAGTCTAAAGTGAGTTAATTACTTTAGAGGAATCAGATCACTTACAGTTATTATATTTTGGCAAATACATTTAGTCCTTAAAGTTTAGTTCAATTTTCGCTTAGGTTCTTTAAGTTTGTTTTTTCTTGATGATGTCCTTTAAGTTACATTCATTTGCACCATTAGCCTTTAAGAATTATTAAATTATGCATGCAATCCTTTGAGTTTGAAAAATTTCTCGAATTAATATTACGAAATCTTAAGATCTAATCGAAACATCAAAAAGTTGATTGTCCAAGCTACTTTGCATGTGAAGAAAGTTAAAGAAATTGATTATGTGGGTAGATCTTTATTACCTTGTTTTTAAGGTTATACGTGTGTTTAAATTTTGTAGAGAAAATCAAAAAATATATATCATTTATAAGATTTAATAAATGTTTTCTGAAGGATTAGTATGAGAGATATATTGTTTCAGCATTTAGTAGAGTTTCAAATGATCAAAAATTGTCAATTGAACTAATTGTTGTCAAAAATGAGATAAAAGAATAATGGTGCAAATAGAATGTAATTTAAAGGATCAAATCAGGATAACATAAACTTAAAGAACCTATGCAAAAATTGAGTTTAACTTAAAAGGACTAAAGATATATTTTTGGCTTATATTTTTAATTCTGGAAGTTTAATACCATAGTAAAAACATAGTTGTTTATATTGATTGTACCAATAATTATATCTTATTTTGTTTGTATATTTAGCTACCTCACATGCTAAGAACTGATGCCATAGCCTTTAAGTTACATTCATTTGCACCATTAGCCTTTAAGAATTATTAAATTATGCATGCAATCCTTTAAGTTTGAAAAATTTCTCGAATTAATATTATGAAATCTTAAGATCTTATCGAAACATCAAAAAGTTGATTGTCCAAGCTACTTTGCATATGAAGAAAGTTAAAGAAATTGATTATGTGGGTAGATCTTTATTACGTTGTTTTTAAGGTTATTCGTGTGTTTAAATTATTGTAGAGAAAATCAAGAAATATATATCATTTATAAGATTTAATAAATGTTTTCTGAAGGATTAGTATGAGAGATATATTGTTTCAGCATTTAGTAGAGTTTCAAATGATCAAAAATTGTCAATTGAACTAATTGTTGTAAAAAATGAGATAAAAGAATAATGGTGCAAATAGAATGTAATTTAAAGGATCAAATCAGGATAACATAAACTTAAAGAACCTATGCAAAAATTGAGTTTAACTTAAAAGGACTGTAGATATATTTTTGTCTTATATTTTTAATTCTGGAAGTTTAATACCATAGTAAAAACATAGTTGTTTATATTGATTGTACCAATAATTATATCTTATTTTGTTTGTATATTTAGCTACCTCACATGCTAAGAACTGATGCCATAGCAAGCTACTTTGGGTTGGAAAGAGGACAAGTCCTGAAGATCTCTCACAGTGGTGAGATGTTTAATTCTCTGGTAACTTACCGTTGTGTGGTGTAATACTTCTACTGCATTATGCTGCTATATATGCAACAGTAACAATTCCAATTTTAGTGTTTTAGAACCTAACATACTTACCATTAGCAGAAAGATTATAAAGGGATTGATTAGTGTTTACAAAGTTCTATTATGTATGTGTTCTGTTTTTCCTTTGCCTATACATGTTAAGAAACTTGTCAAGCGATACACTTTATGATAGTGACCATATCACTTCTTATTAATAGGCGTCATGATTCAATACTCTTGTACTCATACCAAAAACTTATTATATATTATGGTGAGGAGTTGGGTCGGAAAGAAGAGGCTACTATTGGGTTGAGCATTCAACTTAATAGCACAATACTTCAATTGGTGAAGATTTAATTTAAGTTTTTATACAATATAACAAAATGAAGGTGAATTTGTTTTGGATTAAATATGTTTTGATCACTAAAAAAAATTTATTTACATTTTAGTCTTTATTTTGATTTTGTAGGGTCTAAAAATATCAATTTTTTACAAAAAATATAATTCAAAATAGGGTCTGTAAGTGAATAAAAAAAGTTATGAACTAAAAAGTTGAAAATCTGTTTATAGGAATTAATTATAAATTTTTTAATCTTTTTAGAGATTAAAATTTATTTTTATTTTTTTTAATTATTAAAATTATACTTTTTATATGGTTTGATTGTTAAAATTAGAACAACACCTCCAAAATTATTAGATCCAAATTTCAAACTACAAAAATCAAAGGTGGGTGTTGATTTTTCGCAAAACCTGCCACCAACCTTCCTTGTTACCCTACCTAAAATAAATCTACTTTGTCATGGTCTTGGATTCTTAGTAATATAGTAGGAGTTTTGGATATGTATTTTCGGTTGGTTGAATAATCCAATTACATGCTTCAATAGTATGTGATTGTTCCGTTGTAATTTGTAATCTATTTTGTATTGAGTTAGAGACCTCTTAAATTAATACATTTTACTTATAATAAACAAAAATCCATTTTGATGATCTCCATAGTTGTACCATGATAACCGCCCTCTCAATGATTCACAACTACACGATTTATTTTGATGTTGCATGCAATGAATTTTTGTTTTTTTCATTTTATTATTTAAAAATGATTATTCACATAACTGTAATTTTTACATGATCTTCCTAGGCGTGTGTGATTATCTATTGTTAAACTTGGAATATGTACGCCTTCAATAACTTTTTATAAAATGTAATAAATCCAACCCATGAGATCAAAGTTTTTTTTTCATTATGTATATTAAATATACAAGACTTTAGACAATGTAAATTATTTATTAGCGTCAAACAAAGATTCAATTGGTTACATTCAGAACTTACAAAACACTATTGAAGATTTAAACATCTTAAATTTGACATCTCATATGAATTAAAATAGTAAAAGTTAGTTGGTGTGAATTAAAAAAAAAAAAAAAAATTCGCATATAAGAGATGGCAAATTGTTTATAAGGTGAAGATATATCAATTGGAGTGTACTTCAAAGAATATCAATTTTATAAATTGTGCATGTGGTTATTATGTTAATTATAATATACCTTCCAAAGGTCTCTTGCTTGTACAACACTTTTATGAGGAATGCCAATGTCATCTCAACTGGCTGTTATAGCCATATCCTGTTGAGGGCCTCTATTTAGCAACACAACAACTACTATATATCCTGAAAGAGGAACTGCCCATATCTTTCTAGAAAAACATTCCAATAAGAACAATTCTTGATTAAACTTAGTTCAAATTAATTAGGCACAATCAATCAAAAAGCACACAATTATGCAATAAAGAGATCTCGAACGATAGATTAAGATTGTATGTCTTATATTTTGACTTCAGCAAATTGTCTTTGAAATGCAACTCAAAATATGAGTCGATCAATTAAAATTGAACAACCAAGATCCATGGTTGTGTGAGTGCAGAGAATCCAATTCATTACAAGTAGTGTTCGAGACAAAATTATATGTTGTATTCGTAACGAAAATTACCTCAAGATCACATTCCATTCTAACCTTTTTTGCTTGTACACCAAGTGAATCTATTCCGAAAATAAGAGATAAAAGTTAATATGAGTAGAATGTTACAATGTTTAGGAAACTGCAAAATGAAAAATTATGCGTCACCTTGGTTAATTGCAATAACTTCCTTAATAGAGACTATATACGTAGTCTCTTTAGTCACATTTCTAACATCACAACTTAGAAGAAGAGTAGCACGCAATAATTAAACCTTTATATGTGAAAAAGGAGAAACAGAACAATACATGATATTTCACATAAATCTAGATAGAACCTTTGAAATGGCCCACAAACTCAACTGAACAATGGATTCATCTTTTTTCATTCCTCCACTTCCAACCTCAAGCATGTCAGGATTTGTTAAGTTGAAATGTTTAATGTATATCTTGACTCATAAACATACTTAGTCAAATTTTATGTATAAGTTATTTCAATTACAAAATTGTTTTCTTATAACTTGTTTTCATAAGTTATCTTTGAGAGCTTATGGAAATAAATAAGCTGAAAATAGCTTATATACATTACTTAAGCTATTTCCATAAGTTCTTCCAAATAATCTTACAAATGGTTATGGTAGTAGATAAGTTCAAATGAGTCAATCCATACTGGCCAAATTATATCATGCAATCAAACTACAAACTCAAAATCTTTCGCAAAATGTTACTATGCTAATAAAATACTAACCATTCCAGCCATCAGGTCTTGCAAACTCAGCATAAACTTCATTCATGTAAGCCATTGAAAAGGATGTTCAACATTTGTAAACACCGTCCTTTTTCACTTCTCAAAACTACTAGTTACAAACAATTGAAGGACTCCAGGGTTTTGAAAATATGTGTCGTCTTGAGGGAACTTGAGCGATTGCAGGGTCTTGAGTTGCAGCATGTGATGTGGTGGATTTTCCAGTTGAAGAATCAAATTTGGAACCATTATCAATGGTACATTCACGACCATCATGATCAGAACTTGATGGAGAATAATCACAGAAACACAATAATAAGTAACAAGTAGCGGATATATAATTATCCCAACTTGAAAAAGAGTTTCAAAATGATGCACAAAGTGTACCTACAACTAGTCAAAATAACAAAGCACTAAAGCGTACAAATGAAAAGCAAGAAGAAGAAAAATATCCAAAAAACCTGTTGTTGTTCGAGCATGATTTCTCCCACTTCAGATTTTGTTATGTTGATCTGACCGTTGAAAACGAACACCTGAATGTTGCAAATCTGTTGCCGAAAAATCAACTTGATCCAACGGTTAACGAATGTGCAATGAATGTTTTTTCTGAGAATGACTTAACAAAACCGAAAATAAGGTTTACTCTTCTCTTTTCTCTTATTGGTGGTTGTCTTTCCTATCAAAATATTATCTCTCTTACAACCATAATTAAACCAATCTCTATTTAAAATAAGTGAGACACATGGACTACAATATTTGGATCTTTCTCCACATTGGAAGGGAGTCCAATACCCAATAGAACTAACAACATGGCCACCACAACTTAAGAGGATTATATCAGTAGGCTTAAAATCTTATGCTAGGACAAGTTCTATAGCTAACACCATACGCACAAACAATGGAACTCAAACTAAGTATCCATTTATGTTCCTCATCATCAAACAAGGAGGGAAAGATGGTGGTGTGAAGTGTTTTGTTTTGTTGCTAGAAGTCCAAAACCACAAACAATGTATGTGAAGTACAGGGAAGAAGAGAATGGCTATAGGATAAAGGAACAAGATATTGGTGAAAACCGAATCAAGGCTAAGATTTTTAATTGTTCACAACATAATATGGGATCTATTTGAATTAACTACTTGTAATATCTATTATTTCATTCAATTATCTTTTTAATAAAACTCCACATATTTTAGTTTTAGTAATTAGGTTTTCTAGTAAGTGATGCTCCTTTTGAAAGTACACCTAATAATATTTCACCTAAATTTATTATTTTATGATATGTTTAATATATATGATAAAACACATAATATAATATAATTATTATATTATAGTGCATTCATTTCAGTGTTATTGATATTATAATATCCTAATAAAATAAATCTTTAAAGTTTTTTACAAGGTAATGAATCTCTCTACATTCTTTTTTCTTTATTTCTGTTGGTTGTTTCAAAATTGTATCGTTCAAAATTTTGTCTTTGACAGTACTGTAAGTCTAGTAATAAGAATAAATGGCAAGTACTGTGATATTATAATAGCAACGCTTGAAATTCGGGTTTTTAATACTAACGTGTCTACGAGCTAGCAATAAGCCTATCCGACTTGTAGAGTAACAAAACAAGAAAAGACAATTGTTAAGATGGTTAGTAATACTCTAAAATTGGTTAATATTGTAATCACAGAGTCCCCAACATGCCAATTTGATTCACTGTCGCATATGAGTCAAATACAAGTAATAAAATGTAGATAAGGATAATAACTCAAGTTGTTTCGCAAGGACTTCTGATATGGTAATATTAACTAAATTGAAAGTCAAAATTAAAAAGGGGGGTTTTCAGATTGTTTTTTTGTTCGAACAGATTAAGAAAATGATTAATCCACTGATTCGAGAGTTTCAAACCTATCACATATTCTACCAACTTGTGACTCTATTTCCTATTTGACTATAGAATTGATCAAACAAGCGTAATCAATTCCTATGTGAATTCGGTTTCTTTGACTGGATTAAGCATCACAATCATCGATATATTATGTTCAACAATAAAGCATCGCGAAACTGTAATTTAATGAATTAGAAACCGAATTTTGTCTAACTAACGTAATCGATCGTATTGAGATTCAATTGATGCAATCGGAATATCAATATAATCAAATAAACGAAAATAGAATCATGAAACAAAATTGAAAGTGTAACTTGAATCTCAAGGTGTTGATGAAACTCTAAACACGTAGATAAATCTTATGAAATTAGTCTTCCATGAAATTAAAATAAAAAAGTGCTTATCTTTGTTTTCTGAATCCAAAAATACAGTTTCTTTGAAAGGAAAGAAACTTTCAATATATAATACTCGATTTTTTGCTTTAAAAACAAGTTCTCCGCTATTTAAAATTATTATAAAAGTCCAATTTTCGAAGTCCGCAATTTAGGCCCAGTAAAATTTGGCATTGAACTTGTATTCCAACACAAAAGTTGTAGCTTTGGTTTTTAGCTTTCTAACAACTGCTTGCATGCATAAAGGTGATTGATAGACTTTAAAATATAAATAATAATTTTAATTATATATATATGGAGCTTATATTGTGAGAGCTAATATTTATTTTGATAAATGAGAACTATCAATAAAAACTATTAGATTTAATTACGCATAAAATTAATTACTCACTAAAGGTGTTATGTGATTGCATTTCCATCTAGTAACTCTTGCATGCTACATGCTATAATATCTATAAATTTATTTTCTTTATATTTTCATAATAACTTGAATTAAAAACTCCTTAATAAATATATTATTTTTATTTTTATATATTTTGACTCAAACATTTTATTTTTATTAAACTTGTATTTTTGTTGTTTATTGTAATATTATTGTAACTTTCAAATTTCAATCATTATTATTGTAATATTTTATTAGCTCAAATTTCATAAATTTCAATCATTGTAACTTAACTGTTGAAAATGTTATTTCGGGTTTATATAATCTAACATTTTTTTTATTGAAGTATTATTAATTTAGAATTAACTATATAAACAATTCTATTAATAAATTCATTCATTTGTTTATTGTAATAAAACAGTGTGTGCGGCTAGTTTGAATTATGATATTCAAAGTTTGATTTTTACAAGTTCTATATTTAATTTTGAAAATTATATTTCAAGGGATTTTTTGGAAAGACAAAAGTTTTTCAAATTTATTTTTATTAACAAAAAATGATGATTGAAGTGTAGTTTTTATTAAGGGTGTACATGGCACGGATCGACCCGCCAACCTGATCACCCAACCCAATCACCCAATCCAAACCAACCTAATTTTTACCCGTATTTGGTCACTTTCATATCCGACCCGACCCAACCCGTTGAAACCCGCTTATCTTTGGTTCGGATAATGGGTTCAACAATTAGAACTCGTCGACTCGTAGACCCGACCCGATAACTAGTTATGATATTTTTTATTTTAAATTTTGTTTAACAGCCAATAGGATTTCATTACTCTTCTTCATTTTCAACAGTCGTCATCCACCTTTTATCTTCTGTTACATATCTGCGTCTACCTTCTTCTTCTTCTTCTTCTTCTTCTTCTTCTTCTTCTTCTTCTTCTTCTTCTTCTTCTTCTTCTTCTTCTTCTTCTTCTTCTTCTTCTTCTTCTTCTGTTTCATATCTACGTGCACCTTTTTTCTGTTATTGCTTTGTTTCATACATATTTTACTTATTTATTGTTTCTTCTTCTTTATCTCCTCACTTTTATTATTGATATTTGTTTTTGCAGATCTCCAATTGTTTCCTTCCATAATTTGGGGAGCTTGTTAAGTGCTTGGACCTGAAGTTGACATTGCTTAGAGATGATGAATTTTCATATTTTATTGATTTACTGTTGTTGAATTTATTTATGTATTTGAAGATTGTTGGATTTAGTTTTTTGTGTGACAGATTGTTGGCTTTTTTTAAAGAATTGAATGATATGATTGAAATTTTATAGTTTTTGAGACATTCAAGTATTAAATATATTTTCATTCAATAAATTTTCCCGTAAAATAAAAAACAAGCTATTATTTATGTATAACCTGCCAACTCAACTCGTTCTTGATCCGGTTGAATCGATTCGGGTTAAATGAAAAAATACGAGTTTAGAACTTAACCCAACCCAAAGATAATCGATCGGGTCGGGTATCGGATTTTATTAAAATTGACCTAACTCAACCCGCGTACACCTCTGGTTTTTATTTTGGTAAAAAATAAAAACGTAGGTTTAATAAAATTAAAATCCTTGAGTCAAAAAAAATATAAAAATAAAAATAATATCCTTAAATAATCTGATCTCACTTGTACAAGAAGGAGTTTTATTTTTTGGATACAACATTAAGGAGTTTTTAACTCGAATTATTATGAAAATGGAAAGAATTATTGGATGGGGATACAATCACATACCATCTTTAGTGAGTAATTTTATCTTATACGTTAATTAAATTCAATGGTTATTATTAATAATTCTCGTTTCTCATAATAACTATCAATTCTCACCGGATATCCTTTATATATATATATAGACCGACCTATTAAGTCTAATAGGTTTTTTTTATAAGTCTAACTGGTTTAAATTAATAGGTTCTAAAAAAGTCTGAGTCTAGCATTTTTATTAAACAAATCAGGCTAGACTAAACTTTAAGTATGTCACATCATATGCGCCTAACAGACGACATAGCTTATTCCCACCTCTACTATCATACATAAGCGTGACAATAATTTTTTTGCCTCTAAATCTGACAAGCGTGACAAGAAAGTGACTACCATTGCCTCTAATAATCTCATCAATCATCTGACTCTAAAATTTTATATATCCTTTGATAAAGTCAATGTTCTAACAAAGTCAATGCCTCAGAAAAATTCAATGCTCTGACAAAGTCAAATTTCTTTAGAAAAGTCAAAACTCTAATAAGAGTTAATGATATAATGATCTATAAACATCATCTGATCAACGTACCCCATGTATGTGTGCATCATGAGATAATCACCCATTATATGTTTTCTATGATAATGTACATTGTAACACCCCGATTTTTAACAGCCCAAGTGTATTTTTTTTTTTCAAAACATATTTATAAAAATGAAGAAAATAAAGAAGGAAATACTTTTGGATAAATATTTAAGTCATAACATAACGACAAAGTCAACAAATACTTACAAGCAGCGGAATAATTTTTGAAATAAAAATCCAAAGTATTCAAACATCAAAATACACCGGGGCTATGAGGCCTATCAGACATAGCTTATACCCCTGGGGTATTCTCGACAGACCTGTACAAAAACACTGCCCCCAAGAATTTTAACTTTCCCTACGTCACATCAAAAAGATGGTACAAGGACCCATCAAAATAAAAGTCAAGCTGGCAATATAAGGTATACGTACAGTCTTTCAAATTGAAATAAATACATCCACAAAAGAAAGACACATAAACCCTATACAACCCTCTAATCTGATCATGCTACAAAAAGCTATACAACTTGAGTGATCTCCACGCGCCCCGCAAGATCCTTCTGACATAGCTTCGGTCAGGTATGACTAAATACTTTCCCATCTCCAGGGTACTAACCGATAGGATTATCCTAGTTATCATCTGAGGGCAAAGCCCAGATTTCCACAATAATTATAAAGGTCACCAACCGAAGTTAACAAATATCACATAGTAAAATTCTTATATTTTCAAATTTTCAAAAGAACCTTTCGTCTTAGCATACTCCTCGAAAGGGTTTTCATATGTCCAAAAATGCATAAACAATGTTTGAAAAATGAAGTTTTAACAAACTACACTGTCGTAGCCGAATACAATTGAGAAAATGCAGATTTTCAGTTCTAAAATGGCTCTGAATCAATCAACACTTCAAACATTAATATTATCAATTATGAACACCTAATTAACACCAAATTCATCTCCAAAAATTCACACCTCAATTACACATCGAATATTCATAACATCAATTATGAACACATAAGTACATCAAAACTTAATCAACCCAACTTCACACCTCTAAGCAATTACGACAAATCAAAACAACAATCGAATATGTATATACAATCATCGTAGTATAACAAACATGACTCGCGTGCCAAGCACCCTAATGCAATGTGCATATGCCAAAATGCATGAATTTCCGGAATTCGAACCAAAACCCTCCTCGAAGGGGCGAAAATCATAATTGTACCGCCTATCACAGACCAGTACTAATTAATAAGGTGCCGCTTATTACGGGTCAGCACGATTTACTAAAAAGCGTAAATCGTAAACGTACCGCCTATCACAGACTAGTATTGTTTACCGAGGTGCAACCTATCACAGGTTAGCACAATTTACTAAAAAGCGTAAATCGTAAACGTACCGCCTATCACAGACCAGTATTGTTTATCGAGGTGCCACCTATCACGGGTCAGCACGATTTACTAAAAATCGTAAATCGTAAATGTACCGCCTATCACAGACCAATACTGTTTACCGAGGTGCCACCTATCACGGGTCAGCACGATTTATTAAAAATGTGTAGTCTATCACAGACCTACACGACGCGAAAATCTCCGCAAGGATAAGATGAACCAATAGATCACATGGCATCATCTCGTGGCCCATCACGGTCACCACTATCACTATGGCCCCATCGCAATTACCATGTACTATGAAATGCATGAGCATACTCTGACTCTTTTCACCACAATCATTAAGTAAATGCAGCTATTAAAAGATTCCCCATTTTTAATACTCATTTAACACTAATGATTTTTCAAATACAACACAGAGCATACTCAAACATATTTATTCACACCAATTTAAATTTCCACAACCACACATAAATCACATCTCCAAATTCCATCTACACCTAAATTGAATTAAATTCATTTTCCACCAAGTCACACATAAATTTCATCTAAAAAATTCATAATATTAATTATGAACACATCAATTTCACCTAACATGAATCATCAAAATTTCCAAACATTAATCACCATATTCAATCTCCAAAATTTTCAACCATAAATCACCACAACAACATTAATATATCAGAGTTCTCCCCACCGCTAACTCGGTGCCAACGGTCTCGATTCCTTTTCGAGACTCAAGGAGCTAACTACATAAACATGAATAATTATAACAATTTGTTCACAATAAAACTAATCCAAACACAACAAAATTCCCAAAATTAAATCTTTCTCACATACCAAACTTTTAAAACCAAATAATCTATATTATTTACTTAAAACTAAATAAAATAAATATTGTCCCAATTTCACATTCACATACTCGACTATTAAAGCACCAAAATATTTGAGTTAATAAAATACTATAAACTTTTTTTCTTTTTAAACTCAATCAAAGAGTAATTAAAAGAGTAACATTTTAAACTCTAATCATTTTTAATTTCAATCTATCTTTTGCTCAAACTCTTTAACTTAGCTAAAATTTGAACTTTTTCACAACTTTAACAACTCTAAATTTTTCGTAAAATTTCAACTTCAGTTCAAACTCATTTATTTGAAAATAACTCATTACGTAACTCAAACTCATCAAATTTAATTACAGCCAATTCAAACCAACAACAATCAATTCAATTCCACAACACACATATAACACCTCAATTAAATTTCAACAATTCAAACATAACTCACCCAATGTCAAAACTTCATATTTTTACACATAACCCACCAAATTTCATCAATTCATTTTCCACAAAATCTGCAAATAAATCACATCTCAAAAATTCATAATAATAATTATGAACATATAAACCACATCAAATATGGATCACCATAAACCACACCTCAAATTTAAATTTCACTAAATCGCACATAATCGCATTAAATTCATTTTCTACAAATTCACACATCAAATACATCAAATTTCTTTTCCACAAAATCACAAATAATGTCCTAAATGCAAACTAAAAGTTTGGAATGAGCCCTTACCTTAACGATAACTCTAACATGCATTACGGTACCGTAATTAATTCCGGTAAAATTTAAGTTCGTGACGTCGCGTCGAAAACTAGCTCACTAGCACCGTAGCGTGACAAAGAGCAACTTTCCCTTCTGTCACTTCTCAAAAGGGAGCTTAGAATTCGAAGGAACGTGAGGATTTGTGTGTGTATATTTTTGTAACCCACCAACACAAAGTTTTGAATCACAACATAGAAAGAAGAAGAAAGGAATTTCGCTAAGGCTGAGGGAGCGTGTTCTTATATATATATATATATATAATAATAATAATAATAATAATAATAATAATAATAATAATAATAATAATAATAATAATAATAATAATAATAATAAATATTTAAACAAATATCTAGATATTTTTTATAAAAATCATCATTACGTCTGTCACCTCACATCACGTCACAAACCACTTTTTTAGAAAAATATCTACTCTCGCCGCAATTCAATGGGCAGATGAATTTTTCTGAAAAATGCTGCATCTCAGAAAAAAAAATTTCTTCGACAAAAGATTCACCGTAATTAAATAAAATTATTCATCGACGAATAATGGTAATCGGGTCTCTAAAAAGATATTTTTGGCATTTAACTCACAAAATGCCATAAAATTGCATAAAAGCCTCATAAATTAAGCACAAAATTCCCCAAAATACATAAATTAGAATTTAAAATTAAGGGTATTACATACATCCTGTGATAACATGTTGGCTTTGATTGTCTATAAGACAATACTCTGACTATTTTATCATCTGATCTCGTACCTAATATTCCTTTGATTGTCATACATATTCTAAGGAGTGATTCATGGGAGTCAGTCGGAGCTCAACGAATAGCTTTATCTCCAATGGTTCAATTGTTGGAATCCATGAAGATACATGATGTCGTTTTGAAAAAAGAAGTACACGTGTCTAACCCTAAAATACAAAGGCAATGCCCTAAAGGACCTTTAACGAAAACATCTCAACCAACATTTCCTCCTCGTATTCAAGATGAATTGATTCAATCAAAATAAAAAGGTGTATCTAGAAAGAATAAGCAAACAAAAAAATGTAATTCTGAAAAGCCAAGAACACATCAAAAAGCAGAAATAAAAAAACCTCTCAAAAGAGAGTTACTAGAATCAATGTAAATCAGTGAAATTGTTTTCATACACTTGACTTGGTATATGATTGAATATGTAACATCCTCTCAATAAAATTTAGAATCATAATAACAAACTTTGTGTCAATTCAGACACAAACTAGAACCAATGTAAAACAACTTGATAGTGGCACAACATTCTCTTCCTGAAAGAGGTACCTAAAAAGGTACAATGATCCTCATGTACCTCAACAACAGGATGCTAGTATTCTGAAGAATGGTTATGCGAACGAAAGCTTGGAAAGACTATAGAAAAGTACTCAGAGCCGAAAGAGGCAGAGAAAACATACTTGTACAACTATTTATTCAAAATAGGGAGTAAGTCTTCGACTGTATTGAGAAAAACTATATATGTAAGGGGATGACTAGAGGTAGCAATAGGTTGTTGTGAACTAGTATAAAAATATATGTGTCTCTTTAGTCTCTTTTAACTTTCGTCTTTTAGTTCTTTATGATTCAACCTTACTCTCGCTAAACTTCTTTCAATAGTAAGTTGAATATTTTGATAAAGAACAATCTTTGGAAGAGAAGCAAATAATTTTTAAAACGGTAAACACAATTCCAATCCTCAATTTTTTTTGTTTTCTAGCACCTTCAGATATTTAAGCAATTCATGTTTTTTAATTGTTGACAAAAGCAACTATAAAAATTGTCAAAGAGAACAATATAGAGTTTATGCTCACAAATCAAATATCTTACAATTTGGAGATCAAATGTCTTCAATATGTTTGATTATGATATTTTTCGATGTCTACATAAAGTGGACTTCTTAATTCAAGAAATGGTTGATATAATTATGTTACCTGGTTGCTTATAATATAGGTTTTGAAAACCACTCAAGTTATAGTGTGGCATAACTCAACTACGTTTATAAAGTGTATTTACATACATGTTATTGATTGATGTTGAATATTAGAACATATAGAGATAGACTCTATATAACAATATGCAGTGTTGGCCTAAGTGAGAGGTCCATAAAACCCTTGCTTTAGGCTCACCAAAATATATATTTTTTTACTTTAGTTTTTATATTGTCCATATGCCCAATAAGCATATTCTATAAAAACTCGTAGGCCTCCGGCAAGTATGGATAAAAACAAAAAAAGGCTGGCAAAAAAGACATTTGATTTTCAATTTTTGACATAATCATTATTTTAATTGATATTGTGTTGATTATCCTCAATGAAAACCATAATGCACCTATTTATGATAAGGGTATCATTGTGCACCTATTTATGATAAAGGTATCGTTAGAAGCCTCTTATGACATTCTAGGCCATTGTTTCTCACTAAAAAAATATATAGGTCTCTTAAAATATCATATTAAAACTTTGATATGAAACTTTGGTATCAAAAAGATAAAAAAATTGTTTTTCATCTTGACTCTACTTCCTAATTTCTTGTTTTGATTTTATTTTTTCTTTGAATTTCACTTGTGTGATAATCGATTGAAAAAGAATTGTTAAACGAAACCGTTACAATAATTTGATAAATTATTTTGCTTTAAAAAAATACGAAAGATAAATTTAAAATAATATATTAATAATTTATTTATTTACATTGAAAAAGTCTCGTCTGATGGTTTCGCTTTAAGACTCGTAATGTGTTGGACAGACCTTAAAAATATGATGGTCCTTGGAGTTTAGTCATGTTATATGTTAGTGACGACAATTACGGTGGTCTCATTATTGATGTATGAAATAGAGCAAATTGTAAAATAAAAATCTAAAGATAAATAACATTCAAATGTGCGCCTAAAGAACTCTTCTTGTAATTATTACTATATATTGTCCAAGGAGAAAATTGTTAGAATATTTATATTATATTATAATATAATATATTCCAATAATATTATGTGAGCATATATTGTCAATTATAATTATATTAGTTATTCGTTAATAAGTGACCTCATAGAAATGTAATCATATAAAGAATAAGGCTAAATAGATTTTTGATTAAATTATTAATAATTAATTGATATGGATAAAAAAATTATGAGTGGATATCATATGGTCCCCAATATAAAATAGCATTTTCTTCCCATTGGAACAATATTCAAGGCATTAGGAGTACAATCAAAAAAGAACCATAAGCTCATCTAAAAGAGTATTAAGACATTAGAAGTACACTCGAAGAAGAACCATGAGCGGACGAGTTTTGGTTGCTCATCTCATCATCTTGTGTTTTAGGATTTCTATTTAAAGATATTTTGCTATGAACCCAGTATTCCAAAACCCTTGTCTTGATAGGTCATACATATTGTAGATCCTAATACATGTATTCTCATGTGTTTATTGTTTTCCGTACTAGAATATCATTGTAGAGCATATTTTGTATAATTAATTGATTAAATTAATTCTTAACACTGAAAACTTCGATCTTTGACAAATCTAGGAACGGTTTAGCGTAGTTGATAGTTGAAATGACAATAGTTTGTTGTTGCGTGTTGATGTTAGCACCGCTGTGTGGTGGAGCCAAAGCGTGGAATAATCGGTTTTGTCTTCAACAACCATTAAATCCTTAAGATTGTTTTAATTTGATGTCAAGAACCACAAATGATATGACGAACGAATCAAGGAACATAACAGCAACAAACATGCAAAAATAATAAACCAGTGAAATAATACCTAAGGTGTCTCATAAACGACTGTCCTTAAAGATTTATCCATTCGATGTTCACAAATCTTCCAAGATACAATAAATCCTTTTAGAATGTCTTGGTAACAAAAAAGCTCGAATTTAATAATCATAGGAAATGTAGCTCCGAAACTCGATTTTTTAATGGAAGAAATTTCAGTCTGATTTGGTTTTGTCAAGCTGCGTTTTTCTTTGAGTGAATTGTTGCTAAGAAAAATTAAAACTTGAAGTAAGAATAGTAGCACGTGGTCAATGAAGTAGTTAAGAAAAGCAAGGCTAATAACAATACCCTACAAGCCACATACAAACTATTTGGAAAATAATTAGAAACATGATTTTTTTTAATAAGTAGACTATTTGGAGCAAAATTCTTAATTTTGCAATTCCAAAAAAACAAAATCTAAATTTTACAAATAGTAAATTACAAACTAAAATACTTGAAAAATAATATTAAATTACTTGTGAAACACACTAAAAAACACTACATTTTGGACTATTGAGGAAGCTTTAACTAATGATATTGTTTCTATCTTTTCCTAGACTTGGTTGGGCCCATAAAATTGAAGAGCCAATTTAGGATTGTATATATATATATATATTCACTTCACTGTGTACCTAAGTAATTAGAAAAATGTATTTTAAAAAGGACAAGAAATAAATAAATTCTTCTTTTGAGCTTCTTAGCTCTTTTGCTTTCTCTATGTAAAACTCCAGTTCTATATCCATCTTCATCGTAAGGAAAGAGTAATGGATATTGATATGAAAGGTAGCTTGCATGAGATTCATCGATTCTTTGAAGTTGGTCAGATTGTTTTTGCATGATGATATCTCTTTTTGGTGTTGTATCTATATCGCCAACAATAAGTGTAGCTACTTCTGAAACAATTGGTTGATTGTATATTCTACCATCTGTAGATCTCTCTAATATGAGACGCAACTTTAAATTATGTATATTGTCATTATTTAATCTTTCTCTTGCCATACGAACACATTGAGCATGTGTATTATGTTGATAAAGCATTGATGATAACTTCCTAACAATATTTGGATCAAGATTTTCATTTTTCCTATAATAAAAAAATAAATAGTATATTTATCTTAATTAAGTGTGGTGATAAATGTATAGTGTTTTTGTGCTTTTAAAGGAACTGCACATCATAATTTTAATATCATATATATACATAAATTGATGACAGCAACAATGTTAATCATATGACAATGAATTTGTGAAAGTTATTTATAAGAAAAATAGTATTATGATATAATGTATACCTTGAACCTTGGAGCATGTTTTGAATTTCATTTTCTGTATCATAAATGTAAAGTTGAGCAAATTTTGGTGTTTGTCCTGGCATTGGTAATAAACTACCAATTCGATGACATGCCTGACCTTGGATCCTTATGTTTAGGGGTCCTCTTCCATTGTAAAATCTGTTATCCAACTTGGCACCAGGTGAAGTAAAGGCAAACATCATGTTGTAAACTCTAATGTGTTGTTGGCAATGTCGACACTCAATTGTATCTTTACCAAATAACATACATTGTAGTTCAAGAGGTGCATGCTTCAAAAGTGGTAGTTGCGCCTTTCCATTACCACAACATAGTTGATATTTTGGCATTGCAGAATGTTTAAATTTGTTTATTCTCTCTTGATACCACATATAAGCTCCACAATGTTGACATTCAATGAGAGAATCTCCAAGGTCAAAATAACCTATACGATTATATTGATGAAATTCAATTAATTAACTTAAATGTTGATAATCATTATAGTTAACTTCAATTTATGAAATTAGTCAAAAAAAAAATATATCAATATAAATCTAAAAACAACACATTATCTTGAAATTAGTCATAAAATATATATATATATATATATATATATATATTTGTAATATGAAATTACCCTCAAGTATGTTGTTATCATGAATACACATTTGATTTGCTTCATCGTGATCATCATCACTAATAGATTCAGATTGAGTTTCTGATTCTGAAATGAAAACAATATCATTAATTATGTGTGGTTGTTTATTACAGTTTTAATGTAATAGAGTAATAAAGTAATGAATCTACATATATAGGTTCTAATGAAAATATATCTTTATAGGTTCTAATGTAAAAAAAATGTGTGTTGCTATAAAAAGATGGAAGTTGAATACCTGATGGACTATCAAAAAATTTATCTGAAGAGCTATCATCGGTGTTCATAAAATCAATTGGTATGTCATTAGCCGAGATATTCATTGACACATAACCAGTTTCTGTCACCTTCGAATGTTGTGAGGTTGATGCAAAGTTTGTATTGGATGTTTGAAACCTATTCAATAAGTTGACACCCAAAGAACCAATATCAACCAAAGTTTTTTTATTTCGCAAAATGAGATTTTGTGTTGATGGTTGAGTAGGAAGCTGTGAAGTTGCTCTATTTTGGTTGTGTGTTTTTGAATGTTGTGTCTGATTACTTTGATGATTATTAATATTTAAAGTAAGATTTGACAGTGGAGTGCTAAAATGGGGCAATGGATGTTGAGATTGATGAGTTTCTTGAATAGGTTTGCATTGCTCCAATTTTTTGCTTCTTTTGGGATTCCTTTCATCAATGTTTTGTATTGGAGTATCTGAAGCTGATGTATCTATTGTTACAGATTGTTGATCACGTTGATTAAGTTATGGAGAAAGATTCAAACTTGATCTTCCTTTTTTCAGCTCAAGCAAAACCTTTCTTCTAGCTCGTGCATAGCTTAATGACATTAGAGTAATGATTTTGATGTTTTTGATATTGTGGTTGAAAAGTTATCTTCTTGTCTGTGAATGTAGATAATTAGTTTGCCACAAAAATTTCTCCAATTATGTTAAATCAATGATATTGTAGGTGATAATAGGTATTGAGTACTACTTACTTTTTTATTGATAGGCTAACAGGTTTACATGATTTTTTCCTACTTTTTGGACAATGTACATAATACATTTAATATTGTTGTAATTTGCACCGGTCCTTTAGATTTTTTATTTGGTTTATTTTGTTATTTGTTTTTTTTTATTTATTTTCTATTATACTAAGCAGATATATCAAACAACTTTGGTACATTTTAAAGTTTCTTCATTTTTTTCTCTTTTGTTTTTTGTGTTTTGGAGGATATGTTAATCAAGTAAAAGTTTTTCAACTCTTGTAAATTTTTTTTAACCAATTTTTCATCATGTTTCCTTGAAATTGCAGGGTGGAAAGATCAGTTATGAGGAATTTGTTTCAATGATGAAGGTTGGAACATATTGGAGAGGTTTAAAAGTCTTAGCTTGAAATTGATGAAGGATGGGTCATTCCAATTAAAAAATAAAAAACAATGATAATAGAGATGACTTTTCCTTAGAAAAATGCCAAAATTTACTTTTGAAAAAAAAGATAGCATGATAAAGAAGTCTATTAAATTATTTTAACTTTAACCTTATGTTCTCTATATTGTAATTGTTTTCTCCAACACCCCTCATTTTTGGGTGAAAAAAAAAAGGATGTTGGCCCAACAGTGTTTCAATGTTGTTTGATTATATGCTGAATTACAAAAAATAATGATCTTTAGGATATCGATATTGGAAGAGAATGTGTTCATATGTTACATTGCATATAACACTCCATACAAAATAACTAAAATTGGCAGAAGAAATTATCCTTAGCTTTGTTTGTTTTGCAAAACATCCATACATATCATTGATAACATATAAGTTCATTCAGTCTTAATTTGCTTCCCAATCTTTGAGGTTGAGAGTTGAGTAGATGCATAATCTCCACCCTGAGATGCATCAGCTAAGAAGTCATCTATAATCCTCTTAACAGGTGTTATAGTTGTAGTGATATCTGGGTCATAGTTAGCAGTTGTTGAAAGGGATTGCTGTTAAGAAAAATCAAAAAGAGTTTATGAAATGTCAAAATGGTGAGGTTTTAAAGAAGAAAAAAAAAATAAGAAAATCAATCACAAAATAGGTAAAAAAAATCTCACAGTAACAAAATGAATTTCTCCACATTTAGTAGGTTTTGTGGGGGTTTGATTTTGCAAAATCTACATGATATAGTCGAGAATATATATATATATATATATATATATATAGTAACTTATGAAATAAATCGAACATACAAAATAGACATAATTAATCCTTACATCAACACGATCATTGTCTTCATAATGACCATCACTGATGATTTTCATTTGAGAGGTTGTCTAGTTAAAATATAAATAAATTAATAATTTATAATTTCACTTTTAGTATATTATCGATAATAATACATATGATACACATATCTCTTACTGCATTTAGTTACCTCATTAGATGGAAATTGATTTACAATGTGTGTAATTATTTCTTCAAGTTTAGAAAGACGCATGACAGATGTGCTTCCAAATGATGGCTGAATTTTAAGTCTAAGTGCCATATGCCTATTCAGCATAACGTTAAGAAATGGTGGATAAATTTTTGGATTGTTTTCACCGGCCTAATGAATATTAATAACAAATTAAATGGTTATTATGAGTTATAAATGATAATAAAACACTATTAGTAATTATGATTATAACTTTTAAATGTTGTTGGATTATATACCTCTAACATCAAGTTTCAAATATCATCAGCAGTAAACCCAAGTATAGAAAAGCAATCAGCATCCCAAAAGCAACATGGGACACGATATCCATTATGAGATACGTAAATCTCAACTTTATACCTATTTAAATGTTGAATTATATATAAACATATAGTCTTAAAAATATGAAAGTTTTTATGTGAAACAATGTAACTGACCTTGGTATGGTTGCCATCACTTCTTTACCACATTTACATGTAAATGGTTCATTAACCTTGTCAGTTTTCCTGTTGCATTTGTCACACGAGTAATAGAACCATCCATATTTTGATGCAACAAAGCTGGTAGTAGTACCAACCGTAACACAATTGTATTCCTGGACAATGTTAATGATTGACAGGAGTGAAGTTTGAATTTAATGAATGTGAAATGAACATCATAAGTATAATAACAATAAACAAAAGTAATTTTAATATGATTGACCTCTTTTATTGTGCTGATTTATTTGATAGATTTGAAATCAGCTTTGTAGCAAAAAAAATTCTTGAGCAGAATATTGAGTTGATCCCAAAGTCTGAGACATAATTTCAGATGCATCCACAAAGACCTCATTTTTTGGAAGATTGTGTAAAAAATTTATTATAATTAGTAATGTCTAAATTAGATAATCAGAAAAATTGACAAAGTAACTATAATAATAAATGGCTAATATGTTTACTTTTGTTTGAACTCTTCTATTTGAGGCATTTTTTCATTGATGAACAACTTTGATCCATTCCATACATTTGACACCCCAGCTGGAGTGTTTCCTATGTGAAAATTAAGATCAATATATAAATTTATAAGCATGTGTGAAGACGTTGTTGAATAATAATAATTTTTCTACATGAATTTTAAAAAATTACCATGTGCATGTTTTACCCGTGCATGTGTTAAAATAATAATAATTGCTGCATTTTCAGATGTGTTGGCACTATAAGACATAAATTTCCTCCCATAGTCTTCCCAAGGAGTACAATTAATAATATTGCCACTACAAACAATTGAAAATGATTAGTTAGATTGTATTTTGTTTCATAAAGGTTGAATTTCGTGAACATACAAAACTATTTATAAATGTGAAACTATGTTGTACCTAAGATCTTTCATATTAAATGAAGCTTGAACTTTCTTTCCAACACCCTCTCTTTGTGTGAAAGTGACTTCATGCACAACACCAATTACATCTATAAATAGAACAATTAATTATTATGTTGCCAACATAGTAATGGAAGTTATTAATGTTAGACATATGTTCGTTTTTGATGTTATTGACAAGCATACAATCTGAAATAAATCTAACATTGTCAACTGAGAAAAATTTCAGGAACAACAAATTCAATCCTACATACTCGAGATAATTGCTTGGAACTCAAGGAATCAACAAAAGCTTGATGATCCATGAGCACATCGATTAGTACAATCGATTCTATAACAGGGTTGAATTGTTTTATAAAGTCTGGGGTTACCCAATCGATTGGCACAATCGATTTGCACATCCTTGAAGAAATCAAACGGGCTATCAATCGATTCTCCAAATCGATTGGTACACCTATTAGAAAATAAATTATGCAAGTCAGAGAGCCAATTTGCCACAAATCGATTCGGCAGATCGATTGAGTAAATCACCAAGACTGAACTGATTGTTTACATCGATTAGACAAATCGATTGACATACTTACTGAAATTAAAATGTGCAAGTCAGTAGCACGTTTTGCAGGCAATCGATTTGGCAAATCGATTGAATGAATCACATCTTTAAGTTTTGTTCTGTCTACATCGATTGACACAATCGATTGTTAATGTCCCAGAGCCAAACCTGTTTACTAAATCGATTAGGCCAATCGATTCACTAAAACAAGTTTCAAAATAACTTAGGTCTGGAACATACACAATCTATTACCACAATCTGCTTATATACATCTGTGTTACAAATGTTGGCATCAATCGACTTGGTAAATCGATTGAACAAACCAACTGATGAAAAGTGTTTCAGACTAAAAGTCCACAATCGATTGGCACAATCGATTGGCACAAAAAGTTTTAGAAACAGAGATGACTGAATGGTTGAATCGATTAAGTACATCGATGGTTTTGATCTCGTTGTTTGAACAAAACACATCAAGTCGATTCTGCAAATCGATTTAATTATATATTGTCATCAAAGTCTGAAGAACTACTTAAAATAATCGATTGGGTAAATCGATTATAATGTTCAGTTTCAAGATTCAAGAAAAACAAGACTCGCGAAATCGATTGAGGAAATCGATTAGCCAGCCTTATGACTTTAATGAATCGATTGAGTATATCGATTCATATGTTGTTTTTCCTGAAACTATATAAATTGTTTTACATTCTCTTCTTCTCACACATACATACATACATACATAATAACAATAACACAGATACAACAACAATATACACATAACTTTCTGATATCTTTGTTTCTCACTGTGAAATAACTTTGAACATTGCTTTTTCAGTAATGGAGATTCATCTTTCATGATCAACAAAGACTGAGAAAGATTGCTGGAGAAACAACTTTAGAGAAGAAGACTGCTGAAGAAATTTTGTGTAATTTCTGTTTTAGACAAATTCTGTAAATAAATTCTGTAAACAAATAACATTGAGAAATCCAGTCTTAACTGGTGGTTATCTTCTGTGATTGAGAGGTCTCATCAAGAAGAAACTTGACTGTAATCTTGGAAGAGTTTATGGGAGATAAACTTTGGGATTCAGGGAGATAAGAATAGAATAGAAAGAATCGTTTTAGATTGATAGGCGAGGAGCTAGAACATCTGTAAACGGATTCTGAGACATTCTAGTGGAAAGGCCAAGATTGGATTTGATCTTGGGACTGGACGTAGGCCGTTCAACAACGGCTGAACCAGTATAAATCACTACGTACCATCTTTCTTACCCTTATCTCTTTTTAATTTCTGCATTGTGTATTTGTTTGATATTGATTGATTGCTTAAATATCTTTCTGCATATTTTGACATTACATGAAAGATTGTTTCTAGCATGATTGTATGTGAATCAATATCTTGAATAATAAATGTTCCTGGTGCATCTCTCAATATATTCTGTGATCCATATATTTTGTGCATTCATTAGTATTGTAAATTTGGGACCTTGATTGAAGTTGTGTTTAATAAATGTACAATTTGTTAAACTGCTGCGCATATCTCAAAAAAATAGGTAATCTTCCGCATACTTTTCATTTAACAGAGGTTACTGGTACCATCAATTAAAGTTAACAAAGAAATTGATACTAAAAACTTTACCTACTAACAAATTACTTTGACATTTCCCACTAAGAAGATCAGCAAAAGACTTAAAGTTATAAACATGCATGGAATTTGATCCAACTTCTGCTCTGTCAGAGTAGTCCCACTATTAAACATCAACTTATAACGATGATCGCAAACCTTAAATTGGTCATCGTTATCAACAAGAGAACAATTGTGCATAATATATGTTGTGTGTTCTTTCAACATGTCTTTGAACCCATCTACATAATCTTTTGGAGCAACAATGTGAATTCTATCACCCTATGAACAAAGCCAAAAAATAAGTTTAGTTCGAAATGAATGTTAATTAGCATCAAGTTTTAAAATGCACATTTTCATGTTATAAATGACCAATTTTTAAAAAAAGCCTTTGGCTTCATGTAGTTCGAAAGAAAGAAAAAACACAATTTGAAGCTTCAAATGAGGATTTTCAACTGACCTTAACATCAACAAACACCATTTCAACATGCAATTGACCATATTTACCGAGAATAGACCACACATCCACAATACGAATGTCAAAGTTCCAAACTTCTCTGTCTTTGTTTAGATCTTTCAAGTAATCGAATGGAGAACTAATATTTTTGTTGTTGGTTGTAATAATATACATGAGTCAAATATAAATGTATATTGAAAATAAAGATATTTAAAACTAATAAATAAAAAATTACATTTGTTACCATGGCTAACAATGCAACTTGAGACCTCGGTTGAGTGCTCAATGACGGAGTGGAACAAACGCATTAGTTAAAGACGATTGAGCTTTATTTGAAGCCATTGAGTCATGATTTGGATTAGCCATTGAAGTGTGGTTGTGTTGAGTTGGATTTCGATTTTCTGTTTTTATATGGAAGGATTTTCTCTATGAATATTTTCTTTGAATGTGTGGTTGTGTTGGGTTTCGAAAGAAGAAGGAGAAAAATGGTGAAGGGGAGTGAGAATCTGAAAGTGGGAGAAAATGGTGAAAATGAGTGAGAATCTGAAAGGGGGAGAAATATGGTGAAGGGGAGTGAAAATCTAAAAGGGGGAGAAAAATGATGAAAAGGAGTGAGAATTTGAAAGGGGGAGAAAAAATGGTGAAAAGGAGTGAAAATGGTGAAGGGATGGGAATATTGATGGATGGATAGAGAAGTGATTTGAACTGATGTAATCAGAAAAAGTACAAAATAAATTAAGATGAGGTAGTCTGATGGAAAAGCAAAACAGTAATAAAGGGCATTTAAGAAAATAAATGGTCAACGTGTCAATTGAATAACAAAACAAAAATAAATACAAATGAGGGTATTATAGAAATTTTAAGATAATGCATTGTTCTTAAATTTGGGGAGAAAATGGTGAAAAGGAGTGAGAATCTGAAAGGGGGAGAAATATGGTGAAGGGGAGTGAAAATCTGAAAGGGGGAGTAAATGGTGAAAAGGAGTGAGAATTTGAATGGGGGAGAAAAAATGGTGAAAATGAGTAAAAATGGTGAAGGGATGGGAATATTGATGGATGGATGGATAGAGAAGTGATTTGAACTGATGTAATCAGAAAAAGTACAAAATAAATTAAGATGGGGTAGTCTGATTGAAAAGCAAAACAGTAATAAAGGGCATTTAAGAAAATAAATGGTCAACGTGTCAATTGAATAACAAAACAAAAATAAATACAAATGAGGGTATTATATGAATTTCAAGATAATGCATTGTTCTTAAATTTATATTGATAAGCAGAATGTTATTACAGAATTGTTTAGTTTGGCAAATAAAATAATGTAGAATATGTGTGAACGGTAAAAAAAAATAAAAAAAATAAAAAAATAAAAAAAGAAAATTATTTGTTTGCATATGCTTTTTTGTATTTAAAAGTTGCAAATCATAGAAGAAGAGGTGATCTCCTATGAAAACCCGAATACATAATACATGTACAACGATACAATACAAAAATTCGGATCCATAAAATTTAAAATATGATCCAGTTTAAATGTTAGCAAAAAATTTATTGAAAAAATTATATGTATATAAATTATATTCGTGAAATTAATTAAATTTAGAATAAAATGTATTCGTCATTCTTCATAAATATATAATTATAAAATATATCATGTTGATCTCTATTAACATCTTAAAATATATCATGTTCATCTCTATTAATATCCCAATAAAATTGTCACACCTATATTTCCTTGATTTTCATAGGATATGAAAATATTTAAGAATATCTGTGATACTTCTTAGATACGTATCTAAAAGTATCTGTGAAATATTGGAATCAAATTCGTATCCGATCCAATTACATCTCTATTTTTGGAGTATCTAGATTTCATAGTTGATCTCCTTATATATAATGAAAGAATAAGCTACAACGTAAAACAGTTACTATATATTAACTAAGTAATAACTAAAAATCTAACTCATAATTAATAACGGATATAAGGTTGGAGAGTTGAAATAGGCTTTACTCTTCTAATATACCACCACAAGTTGATGGATGATAAATATCAACTAAAGAAAACTTGGAAACAAAGACATTCAAAACAAAGGAGGACGTAACACTTTGGTGAAGAAATCTGCAAGTTGAGCGTGTCTGGGAACTAGCAAATAGTTCCTGCTACCATTATGCAGTTTTTCTTGTACTACGTGACAATCTATATGAGGTGATTCATCAAGCTGCAGACTAAAATTCATTGATGCTCCACCCGCAAACTTTAAATTGCTTGAAGAAAAAATATTTATAATGATTAAAAGCTCTAGTTTCATTCAAAAATAGAAGAACTTTCAAACTGTGATACAACTGTATTTATTGCATTGATAAGAGGATCACTGACTTCTTCAACAAGATGTGTCAATGTTGTAACACCGTTAATCATAGTTATTGACTGTGGTACAACATTGACATATATTTTTCAAGAAGCCTATGATCCTCTTGTCAATGCAATAACTATTATTGTATCACAATTTGCTAGTACTCCTGTTTCAGAATGAAGCCAATGCTATTTGGTCTCAATCAATATACATATTTTTCCTCTAGTCAATTTAAATCATTTAAACTTTCAGGCACATCAATGGGATTGTTTGAGCAATTTTAGAACTTCTCGCAAGAGATTCGCTATTGAAACCAAACTGAATCTTTCCACAAGTATCACAGTATCCTTATGCTTCATCCACACCTACAACATATAGATGAAATATTTAGTTCATAGATTTCTAAACGGTAAAGATTAGCATCTTAAACATTAAATGAATAGATCTTAGAATATAAAATCTAAGCTCACGTTATAGAGAATAAACATTATAGGGTAATGAGATACAATTTCGAAAATAAAACAAAGCCTCCAATATGCTAACCAGTAATAATCTGGCAAACAATGATAAAAATTTAAAAGCATCACAAAAAAAGAATCCAAGATAGCAATAGTTTAAGCATTATTAAACATGCTTAGTCAAAAAGTGGCATATATAAACCTTAAAATTCTTACTCATGACTCATGAGAATAGATTTAAAATACCAATCAGAGTAGAATTTAAAATCTGTTCACTTTGCATGATCTCTAACTTATGAATATATTTTCTAAACACGATCACATTTTATAGAAAGTGACATTGTAAGTAAAATTGATTTATAAACAACTAAAAGAAATCAAAATTCTTTAAAACAAAATATATAAACAAATATAGAAGTTTCATATGCTCTGGCAATTTGTTGCAGACAATTTTTTAAGATAGTTTCAGCAGACCTTTACAATCAAGATGCTGGCAAGAAATGAATGAAACATCAGTAAGTGAAACATGTTCATTATAATCCTGGAATACAAACCGTGATTCACATTGGAATAGAATGTCCTCTACCTTTGGCCGCATCAAGATGAATGCATGTTTGAAAGAAGCATTATAGAAAAGCTTCTAATGAAATTTATTTGAAAGAAGCTCTCTCATAAGTCACAAGAACCATAATCATAATCACACTATCATCATAATCATGACTTTAATGGCCTATATCATCATATCAACTTATAAATCGCACTATCATTTTTGGAACCATGAATTTTAAATTCATAAAGAATTAAGAATGATTCAAAATAATATTTATCTTCAAAATATTCATCAAATCATAGAAAAATAAGATTTTAGATTTTCAATGAAAATTTTACTCACAACTTTGAAGAACTAACTCAACCTGGTGTTATACCTTCATGAGGAGCCAACAAAGTAATTTCCACTTTATATGACCATAGAGAAATTAATTTTACAATTCATAAAATTTATTTCATTCTTAGGGTAACACCAATTAGATACAAAATCCCCAAATTATAAGACCTAGGGTTTAAAAAAAACTCATTAAAATATAATATTCAACTTATTACCCACGCCCACTACTCAACTAAGCTATAAATGACTTTATAGAAGACTAATGATTAGTAGTTTTTACCTCATGAAACTTCCAATTTACCAATTTCAAAGAATAGGTAATGATGCTCTTCCGAACTTGAGAGTCTAAACGAGTGCTACTAGTTCTTATGGATGGAAGGGATTTGAGATGGAATATCAAGAAAATGGAAATAATTGGGGGTATGGAATAAGGTCACAAGTGAGAGTGATGAGTGCGGGTTAAGAAGCTACATACTTCAAAACGGGAGAATATAACCTCCGATGATATTAATATTTTCACTTAATTACACTTGATCTCTCAATTATCATCAATTTCTGTAATTAATTAATTTATTTTAAAAATCGACCTTTTAAATTTTTAAATTAAAAAAATGACAATTTAAAATATTTCACGTCATTATTTTTTATAAATAGAAAAACCAATTTCGTCATCACATAGAGAAACAAATCTGTCGAGTTTACAAATAGGAGAACCAATTTCATAACTTAGTAAAAATAAAAGACTAAAATTATAATTAAACTCAATATTTATAGATCTTCGTTAATTTAAAATCAACATAATGAAATAGAATTGAATAGAATAATAAAGTATAAAATAGAAGGAATAGAGATTCTATTATCTTATATTTTAAATTGTAGCTGATCAAATTTCTCATTCTATTACGAGAAGTGTTACTCTAACCATTTTTATATATTAAATAAAAGGTTAAATTACATTTGTGGTCCCTTAACTTAATTTCAAGTAACGTTTTAGTCCTTTAACTTTTTTTTTCCCATTTCAGTATTTTATCTTTTGAAATAATTTCAGTTTTACCCTTTAAGTGGGTTTCCGTTAAGACAACGTTAACAAGTTCCCTCCTCCATTTTCTTTCCAGTTTTTTCTCTTTGACTTTTCTAAATATCTTGTTTGGTATTCTCATCTCCCACTAATTTTCCTCTTCTCGTTTTCTTCTTCCATTCATGAAAAATCATATTCACCGTTCCCAAAACTCAAAATCCATGGCCGTTTTGAAACATGTGATGCGCATAGTGACAAACTGGGGTCTGAACAGAGGAAGAAAGTTTTGGAGTTGTAGGAATTTTGTGGTAAGCAACAATACCTTTATGGTTTTTGATATTTTATTTGAGGTTGTTAGATTGGATTTTGAGATTTTGTTTTTCATATTGGTTTTCTCATATTAGGGTTTTAGATTTATGGTTTTCTGGTTCAGACAAATAAAGAATACTTCTCAGTTTCTTGTGATGGATGGATGCAAGGAATGTGATTTTGAGTTTTGGGAATCATGAATATGATTTTTCACGGATGGAAGAAGAAAACAATAAGAGGAAAATGAGTGGGAGAGGAGAAGACCAAACAAGGTAATTGAAAATGTGAAAGAGAAGAAAACTAAGTAGAAAACGGATGAGGGAATTTGTTAACGTTGCCTTAACGGAAATCCACTTAAAGGGTAAAATTGAAATTATTTCAAAAGATAAAATACTGAAATGGGAAAAAAAAAAGTTAAAGGACTAAAACGTTACCTGAAATTAAGTTAAGGGATCACATATGTAATTTAGCCTAAATAAAATAAATGTGAGTCTCACAAGTTAAAAATTAATTTTATATAAAATTGTGGACTCCTTTTATTATTTAAAAAGTGGACACAGTAATATTAGTTATATAATTTTTATTCTATTTTTATCATTTATTTTAAAAAAATACTATTATTACATACAATTAAAACATACTATTTTTAATTTGTTATGGAAACAATCCAAAACAAGCATTTCTCTCCAAGACCAAAAAATTTGCAGGAACCAAACTCAAACTTAAATCCACCAAAATTTTACTATTATTATTTTTGATTTAGCTACAGTTTTGTTTCTTTCATTTTTATCAATTTATGAAATCAACTCCCTTATTTTAAAAGTCGACAATTTTGATATTTTCATTTGATTTTTTAATTAAAAAGTGACGATTTAACATATTTTAAATGATGTGACATATGATTTCTTAATATAGAACTATCTAGATGTATTAATTATTCATATGTTATTAATAAAATTACAAAAATAAAATTTTTCAAAATTGAAAGTTAAGTTTTTATAGGGTTTTATTGTGATTTCATAAATGTTAATCATTCTACATCATTGTATCATATACTACATTATTTAACATGTCACATCTTATTTCTTAGTGAAAAAATTAAATTGAAAAACTAAAATTGTCAGATTTTAAAATAGAATGACCGATTTTGTGAGTTGTCAAAAATAAAGACAACTTTTTTTAATCTGAAAATTTTATTAAAAAGAAAAGAAAAAAAAAAGAATTAGGAGACGTAAACATAACCCAGTAAAACAAGTAAAAGACGCATGTTGGTCCTTCGACGAAAATTATATATTATAATTCTTATTTGGCTTAGAAATAACCTACGTAAAAGACCATGCAGTGACAGTAGAATAATTCTCCGCAAATGACTTTTCACATACAGTAGAATGATTCTGAAAATCATTAGTATCTTTATTCTTACAAAAATTCTGCAAAACCTAGAGCAATCATTGAATATATTTTGTCATCATTGATAATCAGTGGGGGTCTAGAAATTTTACACAATGGGGGCATGAAAATAATTTATAATATGTGTTTAATAGAAATTATTGATTTTGTTGAAAAAAATATTAGACATAATTGTTGTTTCAGTCCTCCTATTTTTACTGATTTATGAAATCGATCCCCCTATTTTAAAAGTCGATAGTTTTGGTTATTCCTCTAATTTCTTAACTAACGTGAGATGTTTAAAATAACGGGACATATGATACGATTGTGTAGAATGATTAGCATCCATGAAATAAGAATAAAATATCGTAAAAACTTAACTTTTAACTTAATTTTTTTAATATTTTTAGTTTAACTAATGTCATATTAATAATTAATGCATCTAAATGATTCTATATCATAGAATTATATGTCACATCATTCAAAATATGTCAAATTATCATTTTTTTTAGTTCAAAAATATGAGGAAGAGGCTAAAATTATCGACTTTTAAAATAGGAGGACCAAGTCACTGAATTGGTAATAGTAGAGAGACCAAAACCTCACAAAATATTTTAGAGAGGTAAAAACTATATTTTACAAAGGTAAAATATAAATTATTAGACATTGTATGATTTTTTTTACTTTGTGAGGGAAAAAGCCTCCATACCAATATACATAGTTCCGCTACTATTGATAATAACATTTGGATATGTCATATCATCTATCAAATCTCTTGAATATAAATTTGCTTTTAAAAAAATTTGATGATTTTGAACAACATTCTCCTCTAACATTGCATCACTCTAAGAACCTACAATACGCCATTATATTGTTTCAAACCAATTCATACAATTGTTATTAATGTAGCAAAGCTGGGCCATAGTAAGGATATTATTGATCTTCCTCTCAATCAAGTTAAGAAAATTATTATTTATGAAGATCAAACTCAATATTCTCAAGAACTAGAGCATTGGTGTCATAAAGGATTGAAAGTAAAGAGAAATTATAATTGGTATTCTTTGAAAGACTCTATTAGAATAATCATGACACTCATTGTTTATTATGATTTTTGGTGCTATATAAGATAAATGTCAATATTTCATTTATAAATGACAACATTTCTGAAAAATATAATGCAAATCAATAGACACAAAGTAAATAATTTACAAATTGATCTAATCCATCTTTGGGTTAATGAACAAGTCTTATTAGTAATACCACAAAGCCTCGCAAGGTAATATTATCTAATGGCTTTGAGATGACTAATGCAGACAATTGTGGGACTTACAAGACCAGTGGGAATAAGATTATATGTCTAGTTAAATGTGTTAAATTTACTTTAATTAGATATGTTTGTTGTGGGAAAGCCATATACCTCTTTCGAAAACTCAGTGGTGAAATATCTTAGGGGCGTTTCTTTTGTGTTTGGCATTGTGATTCTCATAGATTATTCTCAAAGTTATCATTTGATTATCACAAAAGAGTTATATCAATAAAGTTTATCCTAAAGGTATCATTGTGATTCTTCTATTGGAGCAAAATGTAAAAGAAATAACGTGGAAACAAGCGCAGCAAAGCATGTCTCGATATATATAAGTTTATCCTTTAATGACTAGATGAAGGCAAAAGAAACCAAGATTTTACTTCAGCTTGATAGCATAAAGTCTGATGACACGCGCTCGTGTTGTCGTAAGCTTTAGTTGACTCTGGGATGTGAGCAACGTAGTACCTTAGTTGTCTCTAATAAACCCAACTGGATTATGTTTCACTGCCTCTAATATAAGGGTGGGAATAGGTTATACCCAACTTTGAAAAGTCTGAGCCTAACCTACAATTAAATTTTAGACCCGAGTTTTTTCGGTCTAGCCTGGCCTAGCCTGAAAGCCTATTTCACAATAAAGCATCTAAATAGTATATTTTATATATTTTTTGAAATAGCCTAAACTATGCCTTTAAAATATAAGGGCAACTAATAAATAATAAATATAAGGACAACTAATAAAATCATAACCAACAAGTCTACAACAACCTTCTAAAAATAACAAAGAAACAAAATGAACCCCATAATTAACAAATTACAACAAGTCCTTCAAAAATTTACAAATAAACAAAAGAAATTGTCATCCTCTAAAACGAAATTTGAACAACAGATCAACCAGCAAAACACATTCAAAGCCCAAGGAAGGAAAAAAATAATATCAAATCTTCAAGGTGACTTGTATCTCTTGTTTATCAACCTTCAAAATCAAAAGAAAAAATACAGCTATGTTAGACATTGGGCTAAAAAATACTAAATAAATAAATGAACAAATTCTTAAAATAAATGAATAAATACTACTTGATAGAATATCATATCAAATAAAAAATATTAGCCTTTTATTTTTTTTCTTCACATTATACTTATGACGGAACCAATCCTTACCACAAATGAGAATTTCAACAAATTCTTCGCTTAATTTAGAGCAAAATTCATCCATAAATCTACCTCCAGCACTAAATGTGGACTTAAACGTCACAGTTGAGATTGGAACAACTAGTACATCAACAACCATCTTAAACAAGATCTTATATTTCATGTTGTTGTTCCTCCACCAGTCCAAAGCACAAAAACTGTAACGCCCCCAAATTTTTTTTTATCCAAAAGTATTACTTAAAAATACTTATCGCTTAGAAAACTTTAGGATAATTAAAAAAAAAAAAAATACTTAACATTCATTCATTTAAACAATTAGTAAGAATCAGGTTTATTTAATATTATTAAGAAAAGGTTTATTCAAAGCTAAAGCAAGAAAAGTAATTATTCATAACAAAAGGGAACCCACTTCTGTATTTCTAAAATTCTAGTGCATTTTAAAAGTTGGTGACAACAGATTAAAAAAACATAGAATTATCGCGACAATTCTATTATTACAAAATTGTCTTGAAAAACCCACCTTTTTACCCCAAGTTCGCCGCATGTGAATACTCATCAACTACTCTTGAATCTCCTTGAACTCATTAGAATCTAAAATATTGTTGTAAGGGTCAGTTTTTTTTTCATCATTCACATCAAATCAAAGTTAAACATATAGATGAATAATACAAAACATACAAAAGTGAAAAATTCCCATTTAAAAGAAAAAATGCGCAAACTGGTAAATTGTATATAAAAAACATATGCATAATGCATGCTCCTAAAACTATATGATCCGAATATAAACCTGCCACTAAGGCAACTTTCACATAGAAAGATCACTCATACCAATGGAGAAAATAAACCTGCCTCTAAGGAAACTTCCACGAAGATGCATATTGTAAGACCCTTAGTTTTAAATGCTAATTTATGAAATTTTAGTATATTTTTGTGTTGAATTGTTGTGACGTTTAGCTCCATTTTACATTATTTTGGGAATTAAGTAACAAAAATATATTTTGTTAGAGTTTGTAATATGTTTAATATATGCGTATATTTATTTATATATTTTGGGACCTGTTTAAAATTATTTGTTAGAGAATAATTTATTTACGCTACGAAAAATTTAAAACTGGACAATTTTGTTAAATATATCACTCATTGCTAAAAAATTTATTTGTCAATTGAATTGCGACAAAAGTATATATTTTTGTTAAACTAGTTTGAAATGTGAGTGAGATTATGTGTGTAAGAGTATTTAAATATTTGTTGGTTTGATTTAATTATAAATATTGTGTGTGTTTGTGAGAAGGCAAGGCATTGAAAGGAGAAAACATAAACATTTTTTGCGCTCGCGAGAACTTCCTCTTTCTTCTTTCTCTGTTTCAAGGAAAAGAAAACCAAAGTGTTGGTGCTTTTTCTCAAAACTCCTCAAACAAAAACCTTCATTTTTCTTCGACTTCTCAACTTCCTTTTGAGAAGTGACAGAAGAGAAAGTTGCTCATCTACATACTACGGTGCTAGCATGCCGACTTTGGAAGTGACAACGCAAACAAAATTTTTACCGTAATTAATCGCGGTGCCATAATCGGTTGTTAAAGCTACAATGGAGGTAAGAGCTCCTTCCAAACATTTAGTTTGTATTTAGGACCTTACATGTGAATTTGTGGAAAATAAATTTGATGTGTTTGAGGTGTAGATTTATTGAAAAGAATTTAATTCGTTTATGTGTGAATTAGTGAATTTGAATTCGGTGTATTTTGTAGTGATTAATGTTTGGTGTGAATTGTATGTTTATAATTAATATTATGAATTTTTGAGATGTGGTTTATGTGTGGATTTTGTGGATATTGAATTAATTAAATTTGATGTGTTTGAGTTACGTAATGAGTTATTTTCAAATAAATAAGTTTGAACTAAACTTGAAATTTTACAACAAAAAAAAATTAGAGAAAACTTGTAAAAAAGTTCAAATTTCAACTATGTGAGTTTGAGCAAAAAGATAGATTGAAATAAAAAATGGTTAGAGTTTAAATACTCTTAGACTGAGTTTAAAAAGAAAAAAGAAAAGTTTAGAGTATTTTATTAACTAAAAAATTTCGGTGCCCTAATAGTCGAGTGTGTGTATGTAAAATTTTGACAATATTTTTTTTTAGTTTTAATGTAATAATATAGATTATTTGGTTTTAAAATTTTGGTGTGTGAGAAAGATTTAATTTTGGGAATTTGATTGTGAACAAATTGTTATAAATATTTATGTTTATGTAATTAGCTCCTTGAGTCTCGAAAAGGAACCTAGATCGTTGGCACCGAGTTAGCGGTGGAAAGAACTCTGATGTATTAATGTTGTTGTGGTGATTTATGGTTGAAAATTTTGGAGATTGAATATATTAATGTTGTTGTGGTGATTAATGTTTGAAAATTGTGGTGATTCATGTTTGGTGAAATTGATGTGTTCATAATTAATATTATGAATTTTTGTAAAGACATTTATGTGTGGATTGGTGGAAAAGGAATTTCATTCAATTTATGTGTGGATTGAATTTAGAGATGTGATTTATGTGTGTTTGTGGAAATTGAAATTGGTGTGAATAAATATGTTTGAGTATGCTCTGTGTTGTATCTGAAAAATCATTAGTGTTGAATGAATATTAAAAATGGGGAATCTTTTAATAGCTGCATTTACTTAATGATTGTGGTGAAAAGAGTCAGAGTATGCTCATGCATTTCATAGTACATGGTGACGGTGATGGGACATGGGATGATGCCATGTGAATAATTGGTTCATCTTATCCTTACAGGGCTTGTCGCGTCGTGTTGATCTCTGAGAGATTGCACTCTAGAATGTGTTGATCTGTGAGCGATTGTACTCTAGAAAATTGTGATGGTCTGTGAGCGACTGCACTCTTGTATGTCGTGTTGGTCTGTGATCGACTGCACGTTAGTAAATCATGTTGATCTGTGAGAGAATGCACCTTGGTAATTAGTACTGGTTTGTGAGAGACTGTACAATTATGATTTATGCCCTTCGAGGAGGGCTTTGGTTTGGAAATTTCAGAATCATGCATTTTGGCATATACGCATTTTATTAGAGTGTTTGGTGTCGCGTCTGGTTTGTCCGCAAAAAAGGAGTCGCCACCAATTTTATTTTTATTAAAGAAAAAATTGGATAAAACCTAAAATAATAATTTTTTAACCAAAAATTCGGATTCGGGAGTCGATTACGAGTAGGGAAGTATTATCACTCTGTAACTTTGGTTAAAATGGTTACCCCATAATTAATTGTATACAAATTATTTATTTATTTATTTATTTTTACCCCGAAAAAGAATAATAAAAAAAAGAAAATAAATTATTTACATAATAAAAGAAAGAAAAAAAATATTTTTTATTAATTTGGTTTGACAAGAGGAATACATTGCTCCTACGTATCCCCAAGTGCAATAGGGAAATCAAAACTCACGTTGTTCTTGAGTAGAAAATATATATGTGTTGACTGATTTTTTTATTAATTTTTATTTTATATATATATATATATATATATATAATAAATTCACAATATATTAGTGATAATAATAATAATAGGAGTGACGTGTTGCATATTAATTTGTGTATCATTTTATTTTAACGGAATACTTTTATTATTTTTTGCGTTTTACAAATTGTAAAAGATAAAATTTTAAGAGTAGATTCGCGAGTTGGCGGCGCATATATGGTGCGAATTGACGGCGATAATAACAAAAGAGTTTAAGATCTAACGTGCAAGACAAAAAACAAAATAAAGATAATATCATTCACGAATTTGATAAAGAAGTAGACAATTATACAACAATCGACTTGATTCTTATTAAACTTGATCGTTAAACTAAAAAAGAATTTCTTGTTTATATCATACGTGCATAGAATAATAACAAAAACAACTCTATAACAACAATAATGTCAAAAAAAAATAGATGAAGAGAGAAAAAAAAAATGTATTTACCGTCTTGGAGAAGTTTTTTATTAGCTCTTGGTTCCAATCTTTCTTCTCTACTTTTCTCCCCTATTTTTCAGTTTTCTTGTCCTCTTATTTATTGTTATACATTAGGTTTAAATTTTTTGAAGATAATAATTCTCATTAATGATCATTAAGGTAATTTTAGCATTTTCAAAAACCTACCATAATCACTTAAGGTATAATTTTTTAACCTTTTTTAAGAAACAATAAATTAAATCAGAATTGATATCCTTTTTTATTATTATTTTTTTTAGCTAACGAAAATTCCAAAATATCATTAATATTTTTTATTATATTTTTTCTGCAAATAAAAAAAAGGAAGAGCTGACAAAATTAGGTTTCAACAGCCTAACTATTTACTTTTATTATTATTTATATTTTTAAAATTTTTTTAATTATATATTTATTATTTTTCATAAAGACTTTAAAATTAGCTGACAAAATTAGGTGTCTACACTTGGCACGCGAGTTATGTTTGTTATACTATGATGATTGTATATACATGTTCGGTTGTTGTTGTGATTTGCCATAATTGTTTTGAGGTGTGAAGTTGAGTTGATTAAGTTTCGATGTACTTATGTGTTTATAATTGATGTTATGAATATCCGATGTGTGATTGAGGTGTGAATTTTTGGAGATTAATTTGGTGTTAATTATGTGTTCATAATTGATAATATTAATGTTTGAAATGTTAATTAATCCAGAGCCATTTTAGAACTGAAAATTTTCATTTTCTCAGTTGTATTCGGCTACGACAGTGCAGTGTGTCAAAACTTCATTTTTCAAATATTGTTTATGCATTTTTGGACATATAAAAACCCTTTCGAGGAGTATGCTAAGATGAAAGGTTCATTTGAGCATTTGAAAATATAAGAATTTGACTAAGTGTTATTTGTTAATTTCGGTTGGTGACCCTTTACAATTATTGTGGAAATTGGGCTTTGCCCTCATATGGTACTCGAGTTCCTTCCACCGATTATTACCTTGATGACGGAAACGTCATTGAACTTCCCTGATCGAGATTCGCCGACTGCTTGGGCATAGGAACCCATCTCAAGCAGGGCTACTTATACGGGGAGGGTAGTGAGGTCTAGTAGGAAAGCTGAGACAATATATCTTGTGGAACTCACTCACGAGAAGATCGATTATCCGACACCTTCCGAATTGGTGCTTGGGATGAGTGGAGCTTGAGAAGATGCGAACAATTCCTTAGTTAGAGTTGAGGCGGAGGTCACCGTGGGAGCTGAGGACATAACGGTTGGACCAGGGACTAACATAAAGGATAAGGGTTCGATGCCCGTGGAGCGAGAGATTGTAGGTCCATCTAGGCGGGCCGAGTCAGAACTTCCTTTTTCGGTGAATGATCACTTGTGGAGTGTGTCGAAGTCATCCATGTTATTTTAGTTGCTAGAGTATGATCAGATTAGTTATGTTGCATAGGGATTTGATGTCTTTCTTTTGGTGGTTGTGCTTATTTTATTTTGGGATGATTGTAACTATACTTATACTGTCAGATGACTTCTATTTTGGTGGGTCGATGTTCCATTTTTTTTAAGTGATCATGGGGGGATTAGTATTTCTTAGAGCAGTACTTGTACAAGTGTCTGCCGAGGGGTATGAGCGATGCCTGATAGGTCTCATATCCCCGGTGTATTTTATATTTGGATATTTTGGTTTATCGCCTCAAAACTATTTCAGTTTGTTATAATTATGATGTAATTAATTATGACAATTGTCATTTGTGCTACACTTTGGTATTGAATTAATTGTTTTTAAAAAAAAATACACTCACGCGATTAAAAATCGGGGTATTACAGAGATGTCATGACATGATGATATATTATCAAAGACATATATTCTCACACAACCCACTATGAATCATGTCATATGCATTCAAAATTACTTTTTAAAATCATTATCTTATTCACATATCACTAAGATCACACACAACACATCCTTATCATGAGTATCACATATTCATAGACAAATAATTATAAAAATTCTAATTTTCACCACATACACATAAAAATCGAAACTTGATATCATATACACCATAAAAATTAACACTTTAACATATATAACAAGAAAATTGTCATAATACAAACTCTCATTTCTTGTGATTAACATTGCTACTTCATCATAAACCATTTTTTTAATGGTTTTGATATAAATTTAAAAAGACAACCACACTTTTTTGTTGAACTTCGAGTTCAACTATCAACATGTTTGTATTTTTCTCCTTTGTCACAATCTAATATTAATTTATTCATCCTCTCTCTTTCTCTCCTATCTCTTTATCTAATCTAGTAATGATAACCGTCACTTTGTTTTTAATACAAATTTCCCTAGCTCAATTCACAACAGCTTCTTGTTTATCAAATATCTGAATAAAATAATTTATAATAATTAATTACAATAATAGGTTTTACCATATTAATATTAATTATAATTATTCATATTTGATTTGTGTAAAAAATGTTTGTAGTATCGACGTATATTTTATCACATAATTGTAGCAGGTAATCCATATTTGTTAAAATTATATAAATAAATAAAATAATTTTAAATAAAAAGGTATACCGGAAAACTTTTGAAATTTTTTTTGATAATTTATATTTTCAACCTTTTGTATCGAAAATTTTTTTTAGAGGTTTTCCGTACACGCCTTTTCAACATTTTGTACTAAAAAACTTTCTTTAAAGTTTCCGAATTAAATCTTCTGTACGAAAAATCTTATAAAAAGTTTTTTTTGTTAGTTTCTAGAAATTTTTTACATATCGAAAAACTTGAATTGTTTGATCCGAAAATTATAGAATGATAAAAAAAAAGGTGAATTTAAGTTTGTAAAATAGTAAAATATTCCAAAGATAAAGTTGGCATTTTAAAAATATTGTGGAGGTATAGATTCAGCTGTGGGGATACAGGTAAAATTTCTTTACTTTTTTCATAAAACATCAAGTTTGTTTCAAAATAA
>JBBPBR010000004.1:5371617-5390715 GCA_037974775.1 Cicer pinnatifidum
TATATATATATATATATATAGATAGATAGATTGTTGAGATATTCATGCCTGATAAGTAAAGAAAAAAGAAAGAAAAAGATTAAGAATTGATGTGAAAGTGACACGTTGCAGAAAAAACCTTATTTATATATATATACACACAACTGATTAAAGCAATAATAATAACTATTTTATAATTCATGGTCTTTCTATTGAATATTTGAGGCCTCAAATTTTTTATGCAATCGCAAGTGGTATTTGTTCATGTCTGATTTCCTTCTAGTTGAAAGAGATAGTTAATGCTTTAATGTGGATGTTGAGTATGAAAAACTCCTACTTTTTACTCATTTTGTCATGTTATTTGTCATTCATTGGATAATTGTTGTGTTCAATACAATAGAAAAGGAAATCCTTCAAAGAAAGAAAATATTACAATGAAATCAGGTTATGACTCTAAAAAATATGTCCAATAAGTAAATTGAATCAATGGAGATGAGTTTCCTATTAAGGAATCAATTGTCAAGAAAGACCTTCTATACGAGGTCTTTGGATCTAAAATAGAGTAACAAGGAAGAAATTATATCCGCAATGTTAAACTAAGAGGCACCGTTATATTTTAAGAATTTTTTCCCTTTTATTAGAAAAAATTGATAAAAATCATAAAGAATATGCAAACTCATAAGCCATTCTATAGACATTGTAGGAATATGAGGTTTAGGGTCTTAAAACGGTAGTTTGTGATATATTTGACAACTTATCTAATTCAACTAACACATATTGTCAAGATATGTATATTGTTGGTTTTTAGAGTAATATAGTGTCAGAGGCGAATAATATTCAAAATCATTAAATATCTTCTGATTTGGAAGTTAACTCAAAGGGTATAATGTTAAATATGACATATTCAAATGTTCATACTAATGATGAGTATTAATGATAAAGAGAAGGCAATAACTATTAGTTTACAGAGATTTCTATTGCAGGAAAAATATATATAAAAAAAAAGAATTATATTACATAATTTCCATACAAGGACGATTAGGTTTATGTTTTCGAATTTTTGTTTTCCTTTTCATAAATTTTTAACTTAAAAAAACGACTAAAAAGTAAAAAAAAAATGCAAAACTAAATTTATATATTAGAAACACGACGGCTAGAAATTAATAGTAAGACAAAACACATATTAATTAAAACTGATAAAAACACATACATCGTACAAAACAACCAAAGTTGCTTAATGAATAATTGACATAAACACTACCCAACTATCTCTAACTCTCTTGTAGTAGCCCAAAAGGCATATAATGATAAACCTACACCCTCTTTCAAAAGGACATTTTTAAGGATGAGAAACAGTAATATTATACTCAACAACAAAATGTTCAGGGGTAGAAATGGAATTAACACTATTTGCAATAGCAAATCCTCTAGCAAATCTAAAAACACCAGTTCCACCAACAATAGGCATTTCTCTATTTTGTTCTGAAATTGGATTCCTACCCAACATACTAAGAGTACTCCCACTATACTTCCCTTCATTAAAAACAAAATTTGTTAACATAAACATTCCAAGATCTTGAAGTGAAGAAAGACCAAAAAGCCCTTGTGCTCTTCCAATGTGATTTGAACTTAACTCTGGCCCTTCAGTCATTACATCATCCATCATGAATGTGGAACCAAATCCATTAGGAACATTTTTTGGTGTGTCTATGATTTGTACTATGGTGGGGTTATTGTTGTTTCTTATGTCATGGTAGTAGAAATGGATATTTGTTAGTTTCTCTGTTTTTTGTTGTTGTGAAGGTAACATGATGTTGGATTGTTGTGTGAAATCTCCATTTGAGGTTGGTAATTTAGTGGCAAAAATTAGTGTGATGAAGAAGAGAACGAAGAAACTATTTGAAGGAGTCATTGTTGTGAGACACTTTTTTTTTTCTTCCTTAACGCTTTTTTTCTATTAAAAAACAAAGAGAGACTGTTTTATAGGGGTTTTTTGGAATTGAAAATATCTTTGTGCTGAATTTTTTATTGCCCACGTAGTTCGCGAGGAAAGTTTGAGAAAGATTAACTGTTTATTTGAGTGAGGTTTTATTGCAATGCACACGAGGCAACACTTGGGACACGTGTCATGAGTAGAACCTAGGCAAATTGATTTTATAAATATATTTTTTTATAAGCAGTATAATTAATATAAAGTTTAATTTATAAACACGGTGTAAAAGTCTTTTATAACAATATTCAATCTCAATTGTCCATTTATTAAAAATCTTCGTAATTAAATAAAAAATTATAATTTTGAATATTTGTGATATATTGTATAAAAAAATTTATATTATTAATGCATACTAATTAAACTCTTTAATATAAATGTAATCTTGAGGCATTGACTCTAGCAAGTAATTCTTACATTATTCTAACCAAATTACTAGAGTATTTATTTGGAGACTTATTCCACATATATTGATAAATAATTACAAATAAAAAAGAAGAATAACAATTTTTTCAAATTACTATTTAATTGTTGTATTTTTCACTATAATCGAACTGGTTAACCACCACTCTAAACCCTAAACAATGTATATATTATATATTATAACCACCACTCTAGGTGTTTCATTTCGTTTGCTAAAGCCTCCTTAGACTCTCCCTGTATTATGATGCTTTAGCAAACAGATTGAAGTATTATGTCTAAATTTCTCAAGAATACTTGATTCAATTACCTCTTAAATTAAATATTCTTTGCACCACCTCTTTGGGCTATTTATTATTTGGAGTCTCTCCAGACCTACTAGAAGTACAACATATAAATTCTTTATGAATATTAGTTTCACTTGTCTCTTTAGTTGAATATTTTTTAGTCTGCCTCTCTAGATTTCCTACTAGAGACCTTCTAGTCTTCTCAACAATCCTAAAAATGTGTTATTGAAGAACTAAGTGTTTATCTATGTCTTCAGAGTGACCTTTTACAAAAGCGGTTGTCATTATTGGATGACATTACAAATGTTTGAGTTTGTACTCGATATGAACACAACATTATTATAGGATTCTAACTTTCACGCAAAGTATATTACAATATAAATCTTAATCAATCCAAGTAAAAAATAACTCATTTAAGAGTTCATTTTAAGCGTACTTGGTTGATTTATAACAAGTTCTAAACAATTTCAAGATAAAGAATATTTCATTTTCATACAATTTGTCAGTGGCTTTTTCAAATGTGTATTCTTTTATTGAACACGTCTTTTCTCATTTTTTTTCTTTTCTCTCTTACAATAAATGTTCAACTAAACAATCTCAAGGGGACATCCATCCTATGATCTTAAATATTTTCTTTATATCTTCGTATATGTTGTCATGGACTTAATCATAATGATCATCGTCATGTTCTTTAGTTTCAATGATGTTCCTGAACTAGTCTTCAAGATCTAGCTGATGCAAACATAGTTGTTGTGTCTTGTAGAAAAAGTTGTTACATAAGAAAATATAATTGTTTGAATTTGTACTTGTAACTTTATAGGTTGTATCTTGTACTTTGTACTCTCTAGAGGATCATACTTCTTGCTTTGGTTGAAATTGTGTTGCTGCATAGACTTGAACTTGAAGGCAAGACAATGTTCCACTAGAGAAAATGTCATTTTAGAGGAAATTTGTGGTTGTACCAAATGATTCAAATAATGTTTAGTCATAGGCAATACATGTATTGGACAATGTTTCTATTTATTTGGTCTTTATCGTCGACTTTTTCTTTGCTTTCAAACTCAGATAGTTAATATATCTAACAACATATTTTTTGACCCACATTTTTTAACATTCTTTTTTATTAGTTAAAATTCATATAAATCCCAACAAAATTAAATGTGACCCACACAATTTGATGGAATTCATGTGAATTTTAACCAATATAAAAGAGTATATTTTTAACATTCATTTTAATACCAAACGATGACTCATTAGAGGATGTTGATAGTGCTTATTGTGTAGAACCAATGTAGAACTCTTACTAGAATCATATTTATTTTGATAAGATATGTATTTCTTTGTAAGTTATAACTTACTCTATCATTAGTAACAATGATCAATTAATTTTTAATTGATAATCTTCAATGTGTTTCTTTTAATAAATAACACGTAGATAATTATTATTGAGTCATAAATATTTATCTTATTATAGTAGATAATTAATAATCTATATTCTAATTTAATTTTATAAACTTTGTATACTTAAAACAATTAATTAGTACAATTGTTCTATTGTCTTGTTATCATCAAAACATTAATAATCAAAATATTAATAATGAATATTTGCATCTGAACCGATCTAGTTCTTACGGTACAAGCTTCTTTGCAAGTGTAATAATTTGAAATTTTGAATGACAATTACTCAAAAATTAAAGGCATACACAATTATTCGTCTGCAATACAAGTCTCCCACACAAGTTTAGACAACACCATAGTAATAATAATCCTAAAAAAAGAATCTATGGATGAGAAACAGTGATATCATACTCCACAACAAAATGTTCAGATGTTGAAATTTCCCAATGACTCTTAGCAATAGCATACCCCCTAGCAAATCTAAACACACCCGTACCACCAACAATAGGCAATTCTCTAACAGTGTCTTGAACAGGATTCCTTCCAAGCATACTAAGAGTACTACCCGAAAATTCACCTTCGGTAAAAGCTAAATTAATTAACATAACCATACCACGGTCTTCCAATGATGCCAAACCAAACAACCCTTGAGCTCTACCAACATGTTTTGAGGTTAAATCTTGTTCTTCAGTTAAAAGATTGTCCATCATAAAAGTTGCTCCAAATCCACTAGGTGATGTTGATGGATCTATAATTTGTACAACCGTTGGATTTTTTCCTTCTAAGATGTCATGGTAAAAAAAATGTAAATGGGTTAATTTTTCAGTGTTTTGTTGATTTGTTGGTAACATGATGTTGGATTGTTCGGAGAATAATCCAGTTGTAGTGGAAAATTGAGTACATGTGAGAGTGAGAGTAAAGAGAAAGAAGAAACAAAGAGGGATAGCCATTGGAGAATAATCTTATGATAAATGTGTGACAATTTACACTTATATATATGTGGTAATGTTAAATATTTTATTCATCCACGATCTTCGCGAGGCATATAGTTGACAGTTGGAATTTGTTTTTTATAGGGTTGGATAAGAGGGACCGTTCGTTAAACTTTTTTAAAATAATTTAAACATATATATTATGTTTAGAAGTTTTTATTTATTTGTTATAAATTTTAGAAAACATGAAAATCTAAAAAAACAAATTGTTTAAAATGAAATATAGAATCGAATAATTTCTAATAAAAATCATTTTTTTATAATTTTTTTTTAAAAATTATTTGGCATCACCTTGTAATGTGCAAGGATAATTAAATGATAAAAGATGAGACGAGTTTATATGGAGCTGCGTTTGATGTGCAAAAATAAGGTCAGCCTTTGCTACATATCAAACTGTATAATATATGTAATGGTTCAAAACACCTCAAATTTTTATTGTTGACTTTCTTCCTCAATTTTCATTGTTGACTTTTTTACTCGGTACTTTAAAGAATAAGTGAATATTAACTAAATTGTCATAATGTTCAAAACAAACACATTACAATTCTTTTTTCTTTTGCGGCTGTTGTTTTCCCTAATATGGTTTGAACTACTAATTATTAACAAGTAAATTAATAATTGATATTATAATTATATTTTTTATTTTGATTATACATATGTATATAATATTTAATTTGGTTTTGATTATATATATGTATATAATATCAAACTCACGTTATTCTCTAATAGGATGATTCTTGAGATTGAGTGTTGTGTCATTTATTACTCTATTTTTTTATAAATTATATCAAATAAGATAAATTTTAAAATAAATTTAATGATATATATATATATATATATATATATATATATATATATATATATATTTTAATTGGATATACTCTACATATACTACCTATAACACCTAAAGAATTACTGTAACAATTACACTTATTTAATAACATCTTACAAGATAAATATTTTCATAATCAATTGTTAGATTTAAAGTTATTATGATATATAAGTTTGGAGATAAACATCTGAATTTTGTACCCATATGCCATGAGATAAACCATTAAGTTGGATGATTTTCTTTTTGGTAGTAAAACCATTAAAAAGAATCTATTACTACATAGAATCTTTTCCTAATACAGTTAGATAATAAATAAATATAAAGAAAAACCATTCATCATGTTCAGTAAATTTGGTTTTGTGAACACATCCAAAATTGGTGACTTGTGCCAAAGTAAAGAAATCAGCCAGCAATATTGCTGTAGTCCATTCTCTCCTACTCGAATGAACCGAAATGGAACACAATATTCAAAATCTGACTGATTGTCCCACAAGAAATGCCCCAATGCTGCTTTCTCAAGTTTTAAAACCTTAATCTTCATCAGAACTGCTATCTTCAGAGGCCTTTTCATTGTCATCTGATACATTTTTACCCTGCAATTAAGCAACCCCAATGAGTGAAAGGAAGCGCTGGATCATATCATAAAAGTAACTTCAAAAGATACTTACTGGCGTTTTTTTGTCCCAGTCCTTTATTCTTGAACTTGTCAGCATATAATTATCACGTAATGGAGCCCAAGCAGGTTGTTCATCTTCTTCCTTGCTTGTGCTTGCATTGGCCTGCATATCCAAATTCCAAGCAATTTGTTAATTAAGCAAAATATGGAAGCTATCTCATTCAAGAAACATTTGTAGCAGTTTATACAAGGAAATTAGAATTGTATTAAACATAGAAGTGTAGATATTTAACATCTTTCTTATGCTTGTACACCTTTAATAAAGCAGTGTACTAAAATCATCATGTTCAAAGTTCAACCAGTTTTGTCAATTTCTCTGACCAGATAAAATAGAACAATTCAAAAGTGGAAGACCTACTAAAAAATATATATATATATTAAAAATGCTTCATATCAAACTAATTCAGAGCTCATAAACTAATAGTACAAAAAGAGGGGGGGAAAAGACAACTATGCATACAAATTTATTAATTAGGATCTATAGATATTGCAAAAAAATTAATCAAATTTTTTCTAGCTCTCAGTTTCTTACATTGCTTGGAACAATGAGAACCAAAGTTAGTAAAACCTCAAGTCTATATAGAGTAAGCAAATTGGACTTGAGCATTCTCAAGTAATATACATTTTGGTTCTTCTTGTTCCAAACAATGAGGAACTTATTCTCCAACAGAATTGAGCAGACTTGAGGATGTGATCAGTTCCAAACCATATTTTAAAACAGGATTTGAAATTATCAAATTGTCAACAAAAAGGACTCCCAATGAAAAACTGACTGACAGAGCGCAAGTTGTAACAATTACCTTAACAGAGGTACGACTTGCTGGCTTCCCTAACTCTGAAAAGAAGGCTTCTTTTGTGCGCTTTCTTAACTCTGGCAGAACACAAACTAGATAGTTAGAATTGAGCACATATTTTGAATTTTAAATATATTAAGGAACCACAAAAATAGAACAGATAGGTATATACAAAAGAAAAAGCTACATAGAGAACTTTGACAGGGATGGACCCATTTGGGGGTTCGATTAATTGTTAACTTTTTCCTCTAATACTTAGTGCATGATATCCTGAACAAGTCTTTGGCATGGTAGTCATACAAAAATCAGTGTAATTAATAGCAGATCGAAGAAAAGAGTGGAACAACAAAAATCTGATATGTGGAATAGCAGATAGCATTGCAAGCAAATATCAAAACTCACATAGCGGTTGAAAGAAATCAATTCTATATGAAAACAAAACAATGGTATGCTGCATAAAAAATGTGTTGAGAGGTTTAAAAATAGGTCATGTGTAGCTCACATGCTGCCTCATTAAAAACAAGTGAATTGAACTGTTTATCCTCCTAGCTGGAGATGGAGGAGGAGGAGAACGACGTGTTGATAGAAAATAAGGCAGAGCATGGCTTATGTATATTAGGGTGATTATAGCAGTAATAATATTGACTCTTCAGTTTTCTATTTCGAAAATAGGTCATGTGTAGCTCACATGGTGCCTCAAGTTTTATTATTAAAAAAAGTTAAAAAAAAACAGAAAATTATATTTTTTTCCCTTTTGATGCCACAACCGCTATGCTATGGCCAAAGGCCCTAATACAGAAACAGGGATAACATCGCAGTTTTAACAGTGGATTCTTCAAAATACGCCATGCTATAATGACATAGCACCGCTATTCTATAACGCTGACACACTGAATAAAAACTGAGCTTGTTTGACTAAAACAACTTACCTTTTGCATCCCTATTCTTTGAGGGGTCCAGTCCTTTCTGAGCAACTTGTGCCTTGTTGACCTGCAACAGGTGTGTCCAAACCCTTCAATTTAATAATGATAAAGATACAACACAACAAAAGGAGAGAGGTGGAAAATTAAAAGGAAACAAAATATGGTTAAATGTTAAGACAAAACTTACAGCGTTGAACAACTTGACCACTGAAAGAAATCGGAAGTTGTCCATGTTCACAAAACAGTCAAATCAGTAAGAGGAAATGCAAATCACTAATAAAAATAAAGAAGCCATAGACCTCTATTTAAAAGAAAAAGTAACTAATTTACCTCCTTTTGTAGCTACACTTATTAGAAACTTTTCATGAGAGTTCAGAAACTTTTCGGGAATGACATGCCCCTTTTCTGCTAACTGTAACAAGCAATAAGATAGAACTTGTCGAACTGATTACCAGATAGAGAATATTTTGGGATACGAAAATTGGGGACACATAAATTTTAGTGCTAACAGGGATATCATTAAAATCACAGTCAAAATGAAATTTAAAATTACCAGTAGCTTTTCCTTTTTTGCCTCTCCCTTGACCTTGCGCTCTGTCTCCTCTTCCGCAAGCTTTTCTATAACAAGATTCTTGTGTGCTGACAGTACTGGACCCTATAGAGTTATCCAAGTTTTAGAATACCATTTTTCTAATTCTCTAATAAACATTAGCATGTTGTATATCACCTAGCTTACCAATAATTCATCTGAAACACTCTTCTTTATAATACTCCTGAAGGACATCTTGAATGCTTTACAACCTTCAGTGAATTTAGTGATTCCTGGCTGAATTTCACCTTCATCTTCTTCTTCATCCTCAGAGAAATGAACTTTCTTATCAGTAACATTCTTCTTATGCATACTTTGTCCTCCTTCATCTTCAGACAGCTCTTCATTTTCTATGTCATCCTCCTGACGCTTTGGTTTTTTAATGGGTGCTACATCTCTAGTCCTCCTAGTAGCAGGGGCAATGGTCTCATCTTCATCATCATCAGAATTATACTCGCGTGCTCTCTTGTGATAAAGTTTCTTCATTTTTTGGTTTATTTTAACTTTCTTCTGACCGTGTGGTGGCTGCATCACTTTTTGTTTCTTACTTGACTTTTTACGGCCTTGCTTCTTACCAATATTCCTCTTTCCCAGACCTCTTCCAGGTTCTACTACTTGCATTTTGTCAGCCATAAATTGTTTTATAATTTGACCTATATGTACACACGAAGACAGGTTACATTACTAAACTGCCAAAGCAAGTGAGGAACAGCATCCAGTCAATATTTTGTCTAAACTGCTTCAGAAACTATTTAAAAAACTGATTTGGATTCTAAACCTGGTTTCCCTTGAAACCATTTTAAAAAACTGATTTGCTAAAAATTCAGTTTTGGAGACCAATATAAACTACTAACAATGAGTATAATATTATGTATATTTATACCTTGAATCACATGAAAAATGGGTTTGAAGATGAAACAAATTTTTCTTGAGCAGAACAACTATACAAATGCAAATTGGTGATTTCCAAAGTATTAACAGAAAACAAATAACTCTTGTGAAAATACCAGATCAATGCAGAATTGTAGGAAACAGTCTAACTATGATAAAAGAGACATGATTTAACAGAGAAATAGAGACTCAAGGAAAAGTGACAGAAATTGTTAACTAATAATTGAATTCTTCTTTTGGTAAAATGACTTTCGACATTGCAAATTATTGGTCTACTTATTAATTAATGTTAATTAGATATCATCCTTGCTTTTATCTAAATCTCACCTACAAACTCTGCCAATCTTAATAATTTAACTGATTCAGTGATTTGCATATATAAGATCAACTCTTACATTTATATGATATGTTTATGTTCATAGAGAATTTCCAGCTGATAAAATTTCATACTTCCTTCATTATAGCAATTAATAAATCAAATAAATATCAATTGCAACGTAGCATTGTCACAGAAAATAAGTAGAACTAGAACACTAATTAATTATATACAGAATCAAATTGAACATGCCCTGACCAAAAGAGTCACGCAATGGCATCAACTATGTTGACAATACACTATACTTAACATGAAAACACAAACAAATCTTGAGTCTGAGAATACATAAAAGATAGTAATAATATTAATAATCAGGATTTTTAAAAATTGTCGACGACAGCAGTTTTGACCCTTATATATGCAATTGACTGAAATTCTCCACACTATCAACTATCAAGGATTGCGGCATGACCGCACGGCCAGTGCCACATCAAGTTAAAACCTCAATGATGACAAAATCAAAGAGCTGAGATACAGGTGTAAAACATTAACAGAAACGAATGTGTATGAGATTGTAATCATTTAGGCATTTTAACAAACAAGTGATATGCACATGCATCAACTCTACAATACAATCAAACCAAAATAAATAAAAACAACGCCTATCATATAATGAAAGAAAGAGACAAATTACGAACTTCTTCAAATATCCGAATTCTTGTTTCAAAAAATAAAAATCCGAAATCTTAAAGTGAAAAAAAAAACACCAAAAAACAATTCAGAGGCAAAAATAACGCACGTGCGAGCATAACAGAATCAAAGTTTCTGAGGAAACAAAAGAGTAAACCACCATATATGAAACTAAGAAAGGGGAAAGAAAGGTTACGAGATGGTGAAAGCAACGGAGTTGAAACGGTCGAGAGAGTTGGTATTAACTGTTAAGGTGAACAAACGAGTTGGAAGTGCGACGGCGACTGTTGTAGAGGCAACCGTGAGTGTGGTGGTGCGGTTAAGGTCCGATTGGGTGCGTCGGAGCAGCGACGGCGGGAGTTATATGGGAGAGGGCAAATCTCGTTCAAGTAGTAAGGGGCTAAGGCCAGGGTTCCTTCTTTTTTTCTTTTTTACTAAAGGCGGGTTCTTTTTTTAATTAATTTTCTACTTCTCGGGTTTGGGGCTTAATAACCCGTACGGTATGAGGAGAAATAAACTCCGATTCTTTTTTTAGTTTAATTTTGTAAATTTGTAATTATATTTTTTGAAATTGTAAAATGTTAAATAAAATAGTTATTTAATAAACTTTTGTTGTTAGATATTTTAATTAGGGATGTGCAAAAAATATATGATTAATTATACTATATTGATAAATTAAACTGCAATACACTATAAAAGCTCAAATTAATTAAATAATTTAAGAACTGAACCATAAATTTATAAAAGACCTATTAACTAAACTTTATTAAAATATCAGTTTAAACCCTAATCTCCAAAAATCAAAATAATTGAACCTAGCTCCAAGTCAAATTAACTATTGTTCTCCCTTCCCACAATCTCTCTATGGTATTTGGTGTCATCACATCTCTTGAAATTCCCAAACCTTTCTCCGACATAACCCATCTCATCTTAGACTACTTCATCATTCGCATCTCATCTCCGACGCAACCCTTCTCTCTACGACCATGTCTCCGACACAACTTCACCATCTCATTGGTGCCATCGCATCTCAACTTTTCTGCCATCGTAAGTGTCGCGCACGACTTATGTTTTTCTTTTCATTCTCGTTTATGTTTCCGCTTTTTAATTTCTTATGCAAATTGTTAGGGTTTCATTTTCTATTTTTGTTTCATTGTTAGAGTTTCATTTGCAAATTTTTAGGTTTCTGTTTCAACAATTGGTACCTTGCTAATTTTAAAAAATAAAACAAGCCGAAATTTGTTCTGCAAAGGTTTTCATCCTCACTTGTTTGATCTTGATGCTTTGTATTCTTATTCTCTTATCTTAAAGCATGAATTTAGAAGAAAAAAATATATAAAATAGTGAGAACCTTAATTTGATTTCCCCCACGAGAATGTCTCTTTTCTTTTTATTCAATTTATCCTTTGTTTTGTGGTACCTCTTTGTATCGTTAATTTGGTAGGCTTAACTTTTTTGTGGTATATGCTCTATTAACTTCAAAATCTACAACTATTCTAACGGATATATATATATATATATGCGGATTTTTTAAAAAAATATTCATTTTTTTAAAAAAAAATATACCACGTTGTCATAGTTTGAAAAAGTAATATCAAACTATCATACTTTTGTGCACTACTAGATCATTGTATTCCCGGTCTATGACATCCTAAAGGATTATTTTTGTTAAATTCAATAGAAAGCCGAATCTCCAGGATACAACCATGTATTAGGCGTACAAATTTTTTTTTTCTTCACATTTTTGCAATTACAAAATTGTTCATTTAATTAAACAAAAATAGTTATAATATTTTCAAAAACAAAATATTATTAATAAATTAAAACAATAAAATAAAATCATATTAATAATAATAATAGTAATATTGATAATAAATAATTTTAAAGTAAATTATATTATAAACTTCAAAGAGAATACTTTAAAATTGAAGAAAAAATACATCAAATTTAAGTAGATGTGCCAGCAGCTTTTGGACAATGTTTCCTAGTATGACTAAAGACCCGACATAATCAGCATTTTATTGGTACTCTTTTTGCAGTGTTCATTTTTATTTTAATGCGTTTGCTATTTTGACAACCTTTCTTGACTCTCTGCATTAGTGGATTGTGACATACCTTAACATCTTCATATTGTGGCCAATATCCTTTGTTTGGTATGGTTGGAACGCTTCGTCGTAAACGTTTTGTACCGTTTCCACCTTGTACACATCAGATATAAGGCTCCAATAATCATATTTTATGTTAGAACATGTTACTATCACATGTGAACAAGACATATGTTTAACTTGATATTTCCCACAGTCGCACCACTTGTTAGGAAGGTTTACACCGAAATGACCAATTGGTCGCCCTTCTTTTGGAACTATTGTCTCGTGGACCATGAAAGTATGGTTGATATCAAAACTATCGACTATATGACTGTTGGATTTACTTATTTCCAATTTCATAAAATTTATGCAACCTTTTGTGTATACTTGAACATAAGCTAAAATTGATGCGTGTTGTTTTCCCGTGGTTGAAAATAATATCCCTGTTTTACAATAAGTTGATTGAAACAAAGCAGTTATGAGAAGGTTGTGTGTGCCTTTTAATACTCCATTGATCGACTCCACAAGGTTGGTTGTCATTGATCTGATCCCAACAGCTACCTCCATTGAATGCTTGAATCCAATCTTGTCGTGATATGTTGTCTAACCATTTCAACTATGGGTTTACTATGTTGATATCTCTATGAAAATATCAATATGTAGGCTCATTTATTGAGTAACCTGTATTGAAACAATAGACAATGCATTATTATACTAATTATAAAAATTAAGAATGGAATTCTTAAAAATTACACTAATTATAAAAAGTAAGAATGAAATTATTACCCATAGAAATAACTTTTTTCTTCAAAGCATTGTCCTTAAATTACCTTACAATTTTTTGTGAAATATGTCAGATGCATAACATATGCTTTAACGAAGGATCTTTCCACCCATTATTCAAATTATTATAAGCACTCTTAATAGATTCATGTTTATTTGAAATCAAACAAATGTTGCCTTGTGGAGTGACGTGTTTTCTCAATTTTTTTAAAAAGAAACTTCAACCCTCTTTCGTCTCACCTTCCATAAGAGCATAAGCAATAGGAATCACATTTTCGTTCCCATCTTGTGCAACTGCTACCAATAGAATTCCCTTGTACTTGTCGTACAACCAAGTCCCATCATTTTGTACAATTAGTTTGCAGAATTTAAATGCATATATGTACAAAACGAAAGCCCAAAATAGTCTATGAAAGATCCTTATCCCACTTATCGCTCTATTCTCGTGATAAGCTGGGATTGTTTCCATTTCCATTATGGTTCCTGGAGCAAAAATTTTCATAACCAACAACCATCGTAAGACTCTTCCCAATTGCCATAAATTAGTTCGATCACTTTATTTTTTCCATCCAAGCTTTTCTATTACTTATTGTGTAGTTGTGCAAAGTCTAAATCTGAGCAATAATGACCTTCACTTTTATTGAATGGTCCAATTTCAGAATCTTGCACTACACTTTTACATATCATGTTAGAATTGACCTTTTTATGATCTTGTGACAGTGCAAAATTTATGCATGTATAAGGTGCATTCAATTTACCAATCACCCAAAATTCACTATTTCTGCATTTTGAAGCACTGCATCTAAACAAACAATTTGGATTTGAACAATTAATAATGTACCTTTCTAAATCTGATTTTTGTACCACAAAATTCAATGATTGTTCTAAATGGTAACGTTTGATTGCATGTACGCATCATCCTTGTTCTTAAACTTCATTCCAACTGTAAGAGTTTCATTAACTGTTGGGACTTCGTTAATGAACATGTGATCAAATTCACTTGATTGCTTTGCAGTGTCTAAATAATTGTTCTTCATGTGGAATGGTGGATCAAATACAAGTAGGATATGTTGATCTTCTGCTTTCATATCTTCGTCAACATCATCGTCGTTAGAATCACCAGATGATTCATCGAAGTATGTTTCATCCTCTTCACTATAGTCGCCTAATTTTTCGTTGTTGATATTATACAAGACACTAAGCATAAGATCACATTGTGGACTTGTTGGGAGAGATTTGTGATAGGGATGAAAAATTTCCAGATGAGTTTGTTCAATTTGGCTATAGTATGGTCCATAGTGTTGTGATGGAGGATATAAGTCGGGTTGATAAGGGGTGCTTTGTTCGAAAGATGAGATGTAGTCAGGTTGATAATGATTGAACGGTGGAGTGTAGTCGAGATTAGGCATGTTTGAGATTGATGGTTGATCAATGTTTATGGATGTAAGACCACCCTCAAATGTAACATATAACTCGATGATGCCGAGTTGTAACCACTGTGCATAAACCTCAAATATTTGTTGAACATCTTTGTCATCGCAAACCTTCATCAGTTCAAACTTGGTTGTATTTTTACCAAAGAAGATAAGGCGTCGATAAACTATATCAGTTATCGTGACATTGTCGTCGAGGTGTAACTTTTTTTAATGACATTCTTTAGATAAACAAGGTTGCTGCCATAATGTACTTTGAACGTCATTTTGTAATCACTTACAAATATTTTACCTTAAACTCCGTCGATAATTGAACCATTGTAATAAACAATACAAATGACTTGTTCAACAACCATGATTAAGTATAAAATACTAGAAGGTATGGTGAGATAGAAGGTGTGATGAGATAGAAGGTGTGATGAGATAATGTGATCTAGTTTTATATTTATATAAGGTCGTAAAGTGTAAAAGGTCAAAATTAAATATTTAATAGATCAATTTGATTGGTCCAAATAAAATAAATGGATTCATATTTTTCTACTGCACATTCCACAACCATTAATAAATTAAATTGGATGGTCAAGATTAAAGATTAATAGATCAATTTGATTAGTCCAACTAAAATAAGAAGGATTCATACTTTTCTACCGCACCATCCACAGTCGTTGATAAATTAATTTAGATGATCAAGATTAAAGATTTAATAGATCAATTTGATTGGGTCCAACTAAAATAACAAGGATTCATACTTTTCTACTGCACTATCTACGACCGTTGATAAATTAAGTTGGATGGTATGGATTAAATGAAATGAGATGAACAAAGATCCACACTTTTGACTATAACAAGGATCCACACTTTTGATTGTAACAAGGATCCACATCCATCAATTAAATGAAATGAGCGGCTCAGATTCGTCACTAAGGGATCGCTACCTGGGGATGCAACTTCCCTAAGGGTTTGCTATCTAGGGATGCGACTTCCCTAAAGGTTCGTTACTCGGGGATGCGACTTCCCTAAGAGTTCGCTACATGGGGCTGCGATTTCCTATCTAAGGACATCAAGCCATCGTTTTCAATCACACTTCCTCCAACATTTTCAATCTAAATTTCTTAAGTCACATAGCTCAAAATTTCTTCAACGTTCAAAGTCTAAATTTATGTTTATTGATGGAATTGTCTATGAATCACTTAGCTGAAATTCGATACATTAACGCATTTGTAAGTATTTTATATTAGTGTCATATATATTGAGTATTTTATATTACTGTCATATATATTATTTTCAAATATATTAGCGTAGTACTTTATATATTATTAATTTCATATACCTTCCAAGGACAAACTGAAATGTTATGGTCATGTTAACAAAAAACTGAATGAAGCAATATTACCTTATTTGCAAGGCGCCATATTTGGTGAAGTAATCAAACTTGAAAACTATAAAATAGATGTCGGCTTGATTACTGCTATGGTTGAAAGATAGAGACCAGACACTCATACTTTTCATCTCCCAATAGGTGAGTGTACAATAACTTTAGAAGACGTATACCACATTTTAGGATTAAATGTTTTTAGTTTTCCTGTTAGCGATTCGAATTTTGTGAACATTAGAAATGTTTGTCAAGAATACTTAGGAGTTATCCCACTTGAAGGAGCAACAAGGGGTAATTTTATTAAATTAATATGGCTTAAAGAAACTTTTGACGATGTTGGTGAAAATGCATATGTAGTAGGAAACACAAGCATCGTGTCGAGCCTACATCATACATATGATTGGAGGGTTATTAATGCCGGATAAATTCAACAATCGTGTACATTTAAAATATTTTTCACTCTTGGGGATTTAACTAAAGCATCACAATATAGTTGGGGTTCAACAGTTTTAGCAACACTTTATAGAGAATTATGTCTTGCTACAAAACCTGGTGTAATGTCTATAGGAAGATGCACATTGTTGTTGCAAAATTGGGCATGTATCGTTTGTCTTGTGTCACTCTAGAATCACCCAGTGCATGTATTTTTCCACTTACACAAAGATAACTATTGCAAGTAGAGTTCCTCATAACGATATAGAAGAATAACAAAATACAATTGATCACATGATGGTTCAGGAAGTAATATATTCATCCATTTTTAGTTGCACTTTTTTAATTATATTTTTTCTATATACCTCTTAATATTTACTTTAGCCTATTTTTAACTTATCCGTTTCGTTGGAGACCACACCTCTGGTTCCAACACGAGGTTTCTGAATAATACATGAACATATGGATTGTATGTACCTATCTGCATTGTTATCATATTGTCGAGAAACATCATACATCTAGAATTGCACTTCAGTTCGGCTTTCGTCAACAAATTCTACAACCACAAGAGGATATGACAATCTACCAAGAGGCGTGACATTGATGATAATTGGAACTGGATATAGAAAGGCGAGATTAAACATTGGAATGAACATGAGAATTACATATTGCAAGGTCAATTTGTATAAGGTGTTTTACGCCACGGTAAGGTATATATGAATTGATTTAGACGTCACACCAAATTATATATATATATATATATATATATATATATATATATATATATATATATATATATATATTTGGAAAAATATTTGTGTGATCCACGTTTGCAACTTTCATCATCATGATGGTGCACTCAATCCCTCAATCAACTCGACAACAACAAACTATGCACCAAACACTGTCTTTATCATCACCACACCCGCATGTCCCTACAGAAGTTCCATATTATAGTATGTCACCACCACCACCACATGTACATGAATCTGCAGATATACTGAATCAATATTATGTTCGTTCAGTGACAACAATACCAATCCCACTCATCCGATAGAGAGCGATATTTTCTATAATTTATTTGGAACTCATTGCACAACTCCTGAGTCACTTATGTTGTTTTTCAATCCATGTATACACTCGAAAATCAAAATTTTACGGAGGCAGGTGGTAATGATTCTAACCCACATTCATATTATAATGAAGATAATGATCAAAATGAGGATCAACAAGAATAACATCAACTCGTTCAAAGGGCTAGACAAGTTGGATGATCGTCTAGATGTGAAACTGAAAGAGATTTAGATAAAAGTTATTAATTTAAATTATATATATATATATATATATTTTATTTTTCAATTTATGATATTTTTTTCTTTAATTTAATGTATTTTGTTTGTTCAATTTAATTAATATAATATACATTATTATTATTACTATTATTAATTATATAATTTTATTTTATTGTTTTTATTTTTATTTATTAAAAATATTATTATTATTATTATTTAATTAAATAAACAATTTTATAATTGCAAAAAATATGAAGAAAAAAAATTTGTACGTCTAGTGCAAAAAAGTAGGATAATTTTATATTATTTTTTTAAACTGTGAAAATGTGGTATGTTTTAAAAAAAAAAGATATTTTAAAAAAATTCTATATATGCAAATTTTTTTTAATATTATTTTTTATCACCAAAATGATACACTTTCAAAAAATAATACAAAAATATCATATTTTTTAGGCCCAGTTGTTGATCGCAACCTAAGGATGCGACAAGCTGAAGCAAAATATTTTCATCCTTAATAGAATGTCGCATTGACGATGCGACCATCTACTAGTGTGTATATATATATATATATTTTATTAATACTATTAATTATTATTTAATAAATTATAAATAATTAAAATATATTAAAATTCAAAATAATATTAATAAATAATAATAATAATAATAATAATTTTAATGATATTATTAATTTTAATAAATATAATAGTAATAATAATAAAGTAAATTATATTAATAAAATAAAATAAAATTAATTAAATTGAAGAAACAAAATATATTAAATTAAAGAAAAAAATACCACAAATTAAAAAAGCATTTAATTCAAAATCGAAATAAAAATAGAAGGGAGTTGTTAAGAAAATACGTTGTTTTTTTATAGACAAAATAGTAAGAACACGTTATTTGTTTTGACACATTTAGT
>JBBPBR010000004.1:5398422-5425299 GCA_037974775.1 Cicer pinnatifidum
TTTTTTTTTATTGTTTTACCATCAAAACAAAAATAAAGTATCAAACTATCACTAATTCTTAATTAAATATTAAACTGTCATTTTTTTTTAAAATTTTCTAAACTCACATTGAAAAGTTGGTTCGTCCCCCACCACTTTCTTAACTTATTTTTTTTTTAAAATGAATTATGAGAAATCGGTTTCCCATATACAGATTTCTCAATGTATTAATTTTTTTAATTATAAATTTATTTTATTATTTATAAAATTATTTTTATTAGTAGTGCTATTTAGTAGGCACATACATAGGGAAATTGATCAATTAATAAAAACATATTCACCCACTAAGAAATAATGCAACACATTATTTTTTGTTAGCATCTTTCTTAATAGTAAATATACATTTTATTAATTAATAATTATTATTTTAATAAAATAATTAATTTAAGTTTCATTAATTATTTAATTAAGTAATTATTATTTTAAATAAATAAATAAATACGATGTTAAATTTACATTTTATAATTATTAAAAAAATTTAATAAAATGGAGTCCATAAAAATAACAATATTTAATTTAATATTAAAATCAAACATACACATACAAAATGAGTGAAAAGAAATATACACAAATTTTATTACAATGTTTTTATTACATTAATCTCCTATATGGTGTCCAATTCCACATTGTGGTGGTCGACAACTACGACGTGGAGGTGAGTTTTCTTCGTCAACTGGGGCATGTGTCTCCTAGACATTTTTACTTAGTAGGTCGACATGCATCGAAGAAGTAGGATTTACTTGATTGGGGAATGATGAAACACCAAATGAGTACATGTTATTAATATAATGAGCAGCCGACTCAGGCGTACCTAGGTCTTCACCAAATAAGTTATTCACAAAATCTTTGATCACTTGAATGTAGAGATTGTTGGTGATCATTTTGTCGAGTTAACGTGAATTGAAATGATTGTCTTGGTGGTTCAAATTGTTGTTGTGTTGGGGTGAAAGAAAATGAATGGCGATGTGGTTCTGGCGCTACATTTTCAATAGTAATAGGGGGAGTCGGTAGGCGAGATATATTACGCCTTTGTCGGGGTGATGGTTAAGTTGGCTTTTCTGCAACACCACATCGTGGGTTCCGCAGTATGTGTGGAGCTGATAGATACAAATTAGAGTTGTGTCTAAACCACACCATATACTCCTCTGTTGGTATTGGGTGTCCATGTATCGGTTGACCGGTAAGACAACAACTTCAATGTTCGTTCCAAAATTGAATCCATGCAGCATGTTTGTCTTTCCAATTTTCCAGATGATTCCCTCTCATATCTTGACAGTAAAGTGTATCAATATTTTCAGGTTCATCTAATATTTCCTGCTGCGAAAGTCCAAATTGCAGTTTGACTCTTTTTGTTTGATGTCATTCAACAGTTGAGAAACAAATCAATACGGTTTTGGCAGTCCATATCATTGAATCCTGATATACTTGTTGTGGTATGAAGTTTGCAAGACCCCTGTAAGGCATCCATATGAGCTAGAGAAAACAAAAGACATATTAGTAAGGCGACACAATTATAATAAGTATAAAGGCTAAATTACATCCGCGGTCCCTTAACTTAGTTTTAGGTAACGTTTTAGTCCTTTATACTTTTTTTTTTCCCGAGTTGGTCATTTATTTTAATTTTAAGTGGCAATTTGATATTTTATGTTTTAAAATATCAACAATATTGTCCTTTTTTTTTACAAAAATTCAAAAAAATCATCAATTTTTTCAAACAAAACCCATAAAATTCATTATCATCTTCAATAAAATACAAATTTAATCAAATTCATAACTTAAATCTTGAAATAAACTCATATTTTCATTCTTTATTTGATGTTGTTGGAAATGAAAATATGAGTGTATTTGAATATTTGAGTTATGGATTTGATAAATTTACATTATATTGAAGATGATTATTAATTTTATGGGTTTTGGTTGAAAATTTTGATGATTTTTTTGAATTTTTGCATAAAAAAGGATAACATTGTTGAAATTTTAAAACATAAAATATCAAATTATCACTTAAAATTAAAATAAAGGACCAACTCGGGAAAAAAAAAAGATAAAGGACTAAAACGTTACCTGAAATTAAGTTAAGGGACCACATATGTAATTTAGCCCAAGTATAAATTTTGTTGAACAATGAATTTCTATACCTGATAATATTGCATGTGATCAATGTTTGATCTATAACTGACAAGATTCTCGTATCGAGTTCCAGAATGGATTAGTCCCCTGCCAATCCATCTAGTTAAAGAATATAAAACTATTATTTAACAAGTTTGGCAAGTATATTATACGTAATTTATTGGGCTAATATGAAAAATGTTTTACCATTTTGCAAGTGGAAATGATATCTCTCTAGTGCAATGAGGGGCAATGAACAACATGCGATAGCATACCCAAAATCGAAGGAGCAATGTACATTCATCCATACATGCATAAGACGGTGCGATTGCACAACACATTTGTCTGTATAAGTTTACCAAACATGTTGAACCCCAACTATATAGTCGAACTCGTTGAATATGTTTCAATAGGGGGAGATACATCAAATGAACTGTATTGCAAGATTTGTCAGGGATTACCAAACCCCTGATCAAGCGCAATAGGTACGCTCTACAATGTTGTTGTACTTGCTCAACTGTTGCATTATTTGGAACATGAGCAAATGTGTCTTTCAACCATTTCAGTTTGAAGAATTGGCCCACCATTTGATTTTTTGGAGGAATGACACCCAAAAGTTGTTGGCATTCTTCATCCCAATCTAAAGCGCCACCTCCAGTTACTGGTCTTCCATTGACAAGTATACCCAGTTGTAATGCATCATCTTCAAGACTTATTGTACACTCTTCTATTTGAAGATGAAATGTGTGTTTTTCCGTTCTCCAATGTTCTACCATTGCGGTCACCAATGATGGGTCCAGGTTACAAGATCCCAATGTTGCAACGGTCAAAAACCCAACTTCTTCCAAGTAGGGAACTATCATTTCATTTGGTTCCTCCATTCTAAAGTGGTGGTGACATTTAATCAAGTTTTACATTTTAAATAAATTTAGTATTAGAGTTATGAAATGACGATTAAAAACATGTATATATAAGATGACTACAACCACTTACCATCTCAGTGATATCTCTAGATCTGTGAAGACACTAGTTTCTTAAAAGAGCCATGGAGCTTGTACGTTGTGAATGTGAGAGCTTTAAGGTGTGTGTGAATAATAATATGAACATAATGACTATTTATAAAACTTGTGCTATCTTATCCAAAATCAAAACCAACCAATCATTGGAGGATTGACATATTACACTGATGTCATCGTACACGTGAACATTATCCTATCCAAAATCGCATCCAACCAATCACTGGAGGATTGGCGAATTACGCTGACGTCATCGTAGCAGATTATATTGATGTCATCGTACACAACATCACTATTTTATCCAAAATCGGATTCAACCAATTAGTGGAGGATTGGAGGATTACGCTAACGTCATGGTACACGTAAGCGCTATCCTATTCAAAATTGAAACTAACCAATCAGTGGAGGATTAGCGGATTACGCTGACGTCATCATACACGTCAGCACTATCTAATCCAAAATTAGAACTAACCAATCAGTGGAGGATTGAGGGATTACGCTTACATCATCGTAGCATATTACACTGACGTCATCGTACACGTTAACACTAACCTATCCAAAATCCAATCCAGCCAATTAGTGGAGGATTGACGGATTACAATGACGTCATCGTACACATAAACATTATCCTATCCAAAATCGAAACCAACCAAAATCAGTGGAGGATTGGTAGATTACGTCGACGTTAGGGATAGCAATAAAATCCGCACCCGCGGGTATCCACCCAAACCCGCTTGATTTGGGCGGAGAAAACCCGCTTTAATTGGGTGCGGGTGCGGGTGCGGATTTTCCCCGACATTAAAATTCGGGGACGGGGGCGGGTTTGGGGGTGATGATATGCACCCCGCACCCGCATCCGCCCCGCAAGTAATATTATTGCAATTTTTAAATTTTATATACATATATATATTAAATATATTTAATATTTTCTTAAATATTAAAAATTATAATTTTATCTTTATAGAAAATATTTTTTAATTTTATTATTATTTAATAATAATTATTTTATTATAATAAATATGATTTTTCAATTTATAATTTTATATATATGAGTGGGTGCGGGTGCGGGCGGGGAAACCCGAGACCCGTTGCGGGCGGGGATGGATGTCTAAATTTTACACCCGCTATGAAACGAGGGTGGGTGCGGATTTTCCCTGATTAGTCGGGTGCGGGTGTGGAGGAAGCAAAATCCGCCCCCACCCTGCCCCATTGCCATGCCTAGCCGACGTCATTGCGATGTTATCCAAGATAATATAAATATGTAATGTCGTTCACTTATTCAATACACTAACAAATATCATTCTAAACACTTGCACATACACATCTTTTACCTATAATGGCTCCATTAGATTTTTTTGTCCTAGTATATTACAATGGACATGTTGAGAGAACAAACATAGAAGGTGTTTTCTTTGCATGCGCAAATACATCCTTGTTAAAAGTGAAAAAAATATCAAACTTGATGGACTTATCAAATGTATCCAAACAAAGATTCAACCAAACAACTCAAAGAGAGTGGTTGATGTTATTTATCGATACCCTATAACTCTTGCGCCAGGACATGTTCGATATGAATCGTTAAATCTTGTAGGAGATGATGACGTGCATATGATGTTTGACATGTTCATAGCAAGTAACTGTCTTGGTATTTCAACAATTGAAATTTATGCACGATTAGTAGATGATCTTAGAGACGACACACAAGTAAGTTTACCATATATTGAGCCAATGCCTTATTCAATCCCTAACTTCATACCCTATTCATATCCCAACTCCATTCCATCTTCATACCCTTTTATTGAAACACAAACCCACCATCAGTCTATACCCTCATCGTCACATCATCCATCAATAGCCACCCATGATATTGACCTTAACACATCGTACGATGATGGTTCTATCAGTGTTGTGGCTGGTGTCCACAATGAAGAAGTCAGCGATTTTAGTGAGAATGAGAATGACATTCTGGTTGAAGTTGTTGTCAATGACAATGATGATGATGATCAGGAACCTGTAGTAGAATGTCCATCTACTACAATTTCTTTATCTGACCCTCCTCACATTTTTGCAACGTTACATCCGACAACTTGAATTATGTTGGCAATGAATTTGTCAACTCTATGTCCAAAAACAAATCTTACCTTATTTCAGATCCTGACAATCTCTAAGTGAGGATGACATTTCCAACAAAAGTTGCGGCAATGTAGTGTGTAAAAGAATATCATATCCATAATTCTACAAGCTTCGTCGTTGCGCATTCTGATAGCACTAGATGGATTGTCTGTTGTAAAAATAAAAATTGTATGTGGAGGTGTAGAATCTTGAATGGAAAGAAATCAAACATTTGGAAGATCACAAAACTAGAAGGGCCACACACATTCTCACCAACAATGGTTTCACAAGATCACCAACAACTCTCTTTGGCTGTTATTTGTGAAAGCATCTTACAAATGGTAGCAGCGGATCCCATAGTATCGGTTTCAGTATTGATTGCACATATACGATCTCGGTACACATATACCACTATTTATAGAAAGACATAGATTGCAAAACAAAAGGCCATTGAGAAAATATACGACAATTGGGAGGAATCATATAAAGAGCTTCCAAGGTGGATTCTTACTTTCAAACATTATCTTTCAGGCACTGTTACCGATATTGAAGTGCGACCCTTTATTGAGGATGAACAACGTGTTCCTTGCAAAGCTGTATTCCATCGCCTCTTTTGGAGTTTCCAACCATATGTCAAAGGGTTTGATCATTGTAAACTAGTTGTTTTAGTCGATTGAATATGATTATATGGGAAGGATCGTGGGACCTTACTAATGGCAATCGTCCAGGATGGTGATGATCATACCATTCCTATAGCATACACCATTGTTGAGGGTGAAACATCATATGCTTGGTTTTTCTTCTTTAGTCGTCTACGAATGTTTGTCACACCTTAGCTCAACCTCTGCTTGATTTTGGATAGACATGAGTTGATTAAAAGTGTTGTTAGGCGTGTAAACTGTAATTTGAATCATGTCTTTTGAATTCGACATATATCACAAAACTTCATGAGGACCTTTAAAAATGGACTAATGAAAATTATTGTCACTAACATGGGTTAGTATTTTATATATATATATATATATATATATATATATATATATATATATATATATATATATATATATATATATATATATATATCTCACATTTTTTTTTCTTCATATTTTTGTTTTCGAATTGTCTATAACAACTCATAACTCTTCATTATATGCATATCTTTTTATTTTTTTTACTCTTATTTATCTTTTATTCATTATTTAACTTAAGAATTTATTTGATATATTTTGTTAATTTTATTTCTTTGATTAAGTAGAGATTTTTCGGAGTTTTGCGTTGTTACTTTGTTTTAGTGCAGTGCTGAATTTTGGTGAGAAATCAACATGACCTATATGGAGTATTTCAGCCATATCTTGCGTTGTAGATGTCCAATTGGAGTCAAATCAAGTTCAAATGAAAGCTAAGATCCATAGATACAACATTCATGAAGACATCAGAACCTAATTCAGACTCTAAAGAGGTGCAAAATGCAGAAAACGTCAACTTGAAGAAGTTGTGCGCCTAAAGCGCAACAGTCACGCCTGGGGCACATTTCCAACATTTTGCCACTGCCCGGACGCGCCTGAAGCATAAAAGTTGCGCCTGGGACGCATTTTGGATCAGTGACACTGTCCAGGCGCGCCCAGAGCGCAAATCATGTGCCTGGGGTGCGCGACGCACATCAACATTCATTAAAATGCATATTTTTTACTTTCTAGGGATCTTTTTGACTATTGGGAAGTGGGGAGACTTGTGCCCTAGCATAGAAACTCAAAGACGACCATTTCTAACACCATTGAAGCAGTTTTATCAAGAATCATCCATGAATCATTCTTGTAATTCTTCTTTAATCTTTATCTTTTGTATCTTTGTAGAGTAACTAAATCCAATTTGTTAGGGATGAGTGTAACCAGATGAAACTCTTATTTTTCTAATCGGATTTCTAGTTATATGAATGAGTTTATTGAATTATTTTTCTCATTTATGTGCTTAATGCTTTTTACTGCTTGATCAACATTAAAATATTCTACGATTTGTATTTTGAAACGGAAGTGGACTTTACGAATACTTGAGATGATAAATTCATGAATTTGTAGTCTAGGGATAGATACAGGTTATGAAACCACTTAAATTAGTTGCAAGTGCAATAGTTTTACAAGAGAATTCCTGTACGGTAATGCTTAATTCTAATCTTAAATCTACTAAGGAATTAGGGGTTACTTTGGAATTAAAGGTTCTGTCACTAAGACATTAGGGAAAGAATAAGAAAGAGAATTCGGTAATAATTCAATAAAGGAATTCAGTAACTAGGATCAAATTAGGCACTAGGGTTGGATTCGAAGTGAAACTCATCCATGAAATTTTTCTCATTATAAAGGATCAATTTTATCACCATTGTTAATTTTAAATATTATTTCAATCAATTTGGGAACCTTTTGTTCAATTGTAGTAATTAAATATAATTCAATAGTAAAACGCTATCCTTGAGTTCGACACTCGGTACTACCGTTTTATTATTACTTGCAACGATTCAGTACACTTGTTGAAATGCTATGAACAACATCAACTTTTGTTCTTTCAGGATACACTATGACTCAACCAAGCATCACATACTTAAGAAGACAAATCGATGATTGGAGTCAAGATGTAGTGAAATGGTTCGATGATATTCCAAAGGAACAATGGCTACAAGCATATGAACAAAGGTAGATGTTGGGGACACATGACAACTAACCTTTTTGAGTGCATAAACAATATATTAAAAGGGACACACAATCTTTCAATTAGTTCTTTGGTGCAAGCAACATACTACATAGTGACTGCAAAATTTGAAGAAAGAGGGACACATGCGCAAGAAATGATGGCATCAGGTTTGATTTACTCAAATACAATTATTCAAAATCTTAACAAGGAACGAGCAATGTCAAATTCCCATGAAGTTGTTATTCACAATCGAGCCCATAGTATCTTTATAATTAAGTAGTTGATTCGTCCACCAAGCGGTCATCTTGTAGGGACATTCAAGGTAGACCTCGATAAAAGATTGTGTGATTGTGGTGAATTTCAAGCATTACATTATCCATGTTCACATGTCATCGCCGTTTGTTCGTTTATTCACTGTGACTACATGATGTATGTGTCTTCCAAGTATACATTGCAATGTCTCTTTGACGTTTACAAGGAAGAGTTTCCAACAAGTCCTCTTCAATCATGTTGGGCAGAATACAATGGAATAGAATTGTGCCACAATTCAGCCATGAGAAAAGATCCAAAAGGTCGTCCACAGTCTACTTGTATTCATATTGAAATGGATCAACGAGAGAAAAATACACACCCCCAAGAGATGTGGTTTGTGTCGGAACGAGGGACATATCAAGAATAAATGCCCTTATCGTACTGATGCTCCTAATAGAAATTAGTTCGTTGTAATAAAATTAGTTAATTTGATATTTGAATGCTTAATTATAATATTAAATTAAATATTGTTATTTTTATGGACTTCATTTTATTAATTTTTTTGTAATAATTATAAAATATAAAATTAACATTGTATTTATTTATTTAATTAAAATAATAATTACTTAATTAAATAATTAATGAAACTTAAATTAATTATTTTATTAAAATAATAATTAATTAAATTAATAATTAATAAAACTTAAATTAATTATTTTATTAAAATAATAATTATTGATTAATAAAATATATATTTATTATTAAGAAAGATGTTAACAAAAAATAATGTGTTGTATTATTTTTCAGTGGATGGGTGTGCCTTTATTAATTGATCAAATTCCTTATGTATGTACCTACTAAATAGTACTACTAATAAAATTAATTTTATAATTAAAAAAAAATTAATACATTGAGAAATCAGTCTATGAGAAACCGATTTCTCTTCATTCATTTAAAAAAAATTAAGTTGAGAAAGTGGTGGGAGAAAAACCGACTTCTCAATCGAAGTTAGAAAATTGAAAAAGAATCGTAATTTGATATTTAATTAGAAATTAATGATAGTTTAATACTTTATTTTTGTTTTGATGGTAGAACAATAGAAAAAGCCACATCTAGAAGAAGAGAGCCAAATTACACACCAAACTTGTATTCTCACAGCAGCAGAAATATCAAATATCACTATTAGATGGCAACAACATGCGAAGAAATCATCTAATGCATCAAACAGTGCAATACATTCAAACTAGGCTAACATAATATTAGTAGTTTTAGAAAACAAACTTATGTCCTATAACTTGTTTCCTCTCTCTAAAGTGATTCATTAAGTTACACAGACACCAACATAGTTTCACAATAACCAGCTACATAACACATACTCAAAGCAAGCATATAAAAACTAACAAAAAGTACATATCACTTAATAGAGTTCTTCCTCCTTGTGGGTGTAAATCACAATGTCTGATTTCGGGTATGAGACACATGTGAGAAGATAACCCTTCTCAATTTGCTGGTCATCGAGAAAGGATTGATCAGACTGATCCACAGAACCTGAAACCACTTGGCCGGCACAAGTAGAACATGCACCAGCTCTGCATGAGTAAGGTAGATCCACACCAACAATTTCAGCTGAATCCACAATGTAAAAATCATCGGGGGCATCAAATTCGTTCTCAGTACCATCTGGTCCAATCAATTTCACTTTGTATACTGCCATTGCAGACACTCTAAATGAGGAAGATTTTAGTCCAAATACTTTGGACACATTCTTCACAGTTCTCAAAGTTGATGGAGTCTTCATAAGAGCACAAGATGAGCTAGAGGTTGTTGTTCTGTACGAGGAAGCTATTGGAAGTCTCATGGTGGCGGACATATTCATAACTGACATTTGTATACCTGTATCAAAATAAATATAGATAATGTCTTTAGAATTAACCACAAAGAAAACAACTATGAGCATTTTGGTGAAATAATTGCTTCTTTTCCCCCCTAAAGCTATCATAGGAAATTTTTTGTCACAAGCTTTTCTTTTGGTGCCAAAGTAAGTAAATTTGTCAGCAATAAAACACATCAACAGAAATAAAAAAGAAAATAATGGAAGAAAACAACTATGTGAGTCATAGACAATTTAAACAATGAAGGTCACCCAATTATCCGAACAACAATATAGTCTCTAAAACATTTTGAGCTATTTCATAAAATAATAGTGATTTATTCAAATTTCACTATGCTAAAGTGGTATATATAGCCGCTTTTTAATGACACTGTCAAAACAATGACTTAAAAATGGCCAATATCATAATGACATTTATTTCAAACATATATTGTATATATACTTAGAACAATTAAATATAATCAAGGATAAATTACACAATACTCCTTTGCAATTTGGTCCCCTCAAGTTTTCTTTGCATCATTTAACCCACTTAGCTTTAGTTTAACTTGAAAGTATTAACTTTTCGGTCAACTTCTACAGAATGTAAAACTTTCTCAGCCTACCACCTTAAAGTTTTTTTTGGAAGAGACGGGGGCATAAATGGGTAGCTTGGGAAAGTGTGAAACCACTTAAGCAATAATTGCTGTTAAAGTTAGGAGAAGAAATTTTGAATCAAACCAAAGTTAAGAGAATCGAGTAATAATATATTACCTATGTCCTTAGTTATAAACACCCATTGATAAAAAAATTTATCCCTAAATATAATTAAGCTCATTTTTAATTTACTAGTTGCATTTTAATTTTCAAACATAACTCTAATTAATACTACTAATTTGTTTTGAAATATGAAAAGTCATTATTGAATATACAAATGACATTTTAATCATTTTTCTAACAAAATGAACACATTAATTATACTATAATTTTTCTTAATAAAAGTAAAATTTACAATAGAGACTTATATTTAGGGACGAAGGTAGTCCAAAAATCGAGGGTGTTAATTGGCAAAGGTACAAGGGAGTAATAATATGTAATACAAATATCATGAATATTTGAAACAATGAATTCACTAGCATTACATTTACAAGACGTGAACAATGACAATTGACAATAGTTTGGGAAGTATATATGACAAACAATACTTAAATTGCAAGCTCATAAGTTCAAGTAATATTTTTTCTTCTCTTATATTTTTACTCTTTAGGATTTAGGGTGACTCACTCAAACGGTAAATAGTCATATCTCAATAATAATCACATAAATCGTTATAGTGTAAAAATACATATACAACTTAACTTAGGTGTAGAGTTATAACATGTGATTCTACGTACATGCATCTTACATCATTGTTAGACCATAACATACGCATGTAGCATTAAAATACACGTGAAATGAACAATAGTTATGAGATAAAGATTGAAATAATACATGCCATTATATATCCCAATAGGTTAAATATTGAAATAACACAAGCTATCATGATATCCGAATTAAATTGACACCACTGCACCTATCAATCATTTGCAACACAAGACAAAATATTACTTGAACAAATAAGAAATACAGTAAGCCAAAACCCAGTCAAAATAATAGTAACATGTAGTTAAGAAGATTCCGGCTATTGAGAACTAACAAGTGTCTTGGTGTTTGACACTTTCAAAATTAATTAATTTTTTCAAATTATTATCAGCGTGTTGGTACGTGTGTTAACGGTCAAAATTGAAAAATCAAGTAGTAACTATGATATTGATTTTGCATTTCTCCCAAGTCCTAGACTTGAATAATGAAATTGAAATTTGATCCATGATTCGTAGAATTAGTGGTCAGTAATAATAGTAAATTAAAATTAATGGAGATGCAAAACAGCAACACGTTGTAGATCACAATAAAACAATTGAAAATAGCTACAAAATTTGTGATCTAAAAGTAGGCATTAAAAAGAAAAGAATTTAGGGGTAAAGACGCACGCTTACAGTGAATGAATGAGAAAGTTTGTGAGATTGAAAAGGATGGAAAGCGTTCTTAATAATTAATAGTAACTGTTCTAAGCAAGTACCCTTTTCAGAGTTCAATGAAAACGCTTTATTAGTGTTCTGTTACGCTTTATAGGGTTGGTCAATGCGGTTGAATACTTACATGTTCAAATATTTATGCACTGTTGGCTTTGACAACGAAATAAACATAAAATTAATTGTATTTTTTTTAAATAAAAAATGTTTTCTGATCAAAGACAACATAAGCCACAATACAAAAATGCAGTGCAAGGCTATCTATATTTTTTTTTGTTGCTTTTCTTTATTTGAAATTATTTAAATATCATCAGAACTTATCCCTTTACAAATTTGTTCAAATGAAAAACTAACCGGTTCTTCCATTTGGTTCAATCCTGTTTGAACTATACTATGATCTAACTAGGATTAAACCACAATCGACTCTAACACTTTTTTTTTTTCATTAATTTTTTATAGGTTTTATATTTTTTTAATAATTATTTATCTATTAGTCATTCAATTCAATTTAGATGAATTAATTAAACTAAGACTTGAAACTCTACCTAATTTAATATCTGAGTTTGAATTTTAAAACATTAGTTTCCCCCTACCCATTCCTTTGGTTGTTTGTCACCGTAATCCCCCTATTTTGAAACGTTTTTTTTTTCCTTCTTTATACATGTTTTCGAATTAAAAATGTTATGGTTCAAAATCTAGTTAACCGAAAAATTTCTTCCAAAATGAACATTAAATATTTTGAAAATTATGGTCTTCAGAAAAACATAAAAACAAAATAGTGTTTCATTATAGGGGTCATGGTATCAAGGGAGAGGGAAAAGGAGAGGGTATGCGAGTGAGTTTAGATAAAAATGTATAGTAAAGGTAGCATTGACTAATGATAGGGTCGCAAAATAAGACACTCCCCCAAAAACCAATAAATATAGGACTTGAGCTATAAATGGTGAGCCCAAGGAGCTTCTTTTTCAATTCCCGGAAGTATATTTCCAAACAAAAACACATTTTTTAACATGAGTGCAATTTTTAAAAAACAGAGGAGGAGATAAAAGCAGCTCTCATGAACTTTTTTTGGTCAAACCAAATAAAGCCTCTATTCATATCAGACTAGCCTAGTCGGGACACCCTGATCATAATCTCCTATTAAGTATATAATATAAGATCTCCTATTAAAATAATTTTTTTAAAGTTCTGACTCATTATTTCATTATTTTTTATAGGCTCAAGTGAGAGACTCACAGGTCAAATATTTTGTTAATTGAGATTTTTTTTTGAAAATTTTAGAAAATGATTTTTCTCGAAAAAAATTTTAAATCATTTTTTTCTTGAAAAATTTTGAAAAAGAAAATCTTTTTCTCGAATAAAAAAAATTTCAAAAAAAAAAATTTATAAATAATTTTTTATCAAAAAAAATCGAAACTTTTTTTATCAAAAATATTGAGGAAAAAAATTAAAAAAGTGGCCCTTAAGCCCCACTTGGCCAACAAAATTTTAGAGCTTTTTGATTTTTGGGAGCTTTCTTTTTTTAGTGCTTTTTAACTATCAAATTTTTTTGCCCCTCTGACATGCAAGATGGAGCCAATAATTAGTAGGCTTATAAAATTGATAGCTCTATACACATGAAAACATGATATTGGTCAACTTACTACGAATTAAGGACCTGATATGTGCCTAAGCAGGGCATAGCAGTGGTAGGGATGAAACACAACTTCCCTGGACTAAAGTAATCATTGCAGTTACACTCGAGTTACAGAATCACAACTAAGATCTTTGGAACTTTCAAACTATCATGCAAAAGTATCACAATTTACAACAAGAGAAGTTACTATATTATGTAGCCCTGTAACCGTCTTTCTAGTGTGTCATAAGCAATCTCAAAACAAACAATAACTAAACTTTATGCTATGAACAACTTGAGCTTGAACGTCCTCTATGATATGGGTAAACATCGTCTTCAACATGAGAAAATGACATCTTATTTGAGGATGTTAATGATCATTCTCTTCTATTATAAATACATTCTAATCTGTATGAAGACTTTCTCTTCTTTATGAAGATGCTAGAGAAGTTTGATCATTTTTTTACATCTTGTGACAACTTGCAATGAGATCTAAAGTGAGATGAATGAGCTTTCAATGAGTTGTACGTTGTACTTGCAATGCAAAACATTATCTTCTCGTTGTCCTCATGTATGCTTATTCTCAACATTGAATACTATTCATAAACATGCATGAGAATGACTAGGAAACAAAATCAAATTTACATAAAGTGTGAATTTTGTCTTTGCACGCTCGAACAATGTTAAATTGTTCATTTAATAACATTTCTTGATCTTGTGACATATGAGAGAATGTTTTTTTTTTTTAATTATGTTCTACATTCTTTTTGTTTGAACAATAAAACCAATATGCTTTTTTTTTTCTTCCATTTTTGTCAAACTCACATAATTGAATATTCTCTTATTTGTAATAAATGAGATTGACGATGTAGAGTTCCAATCTTGAGGATGACGAACATGCTTGTAGTGAGTATATTTCAAAAACTTGTTTAAGATTCATTAAAACTTGTCTTATAATTAATACACTCAGAGCACATATTAGATCACTTAATAAAATCAGAATTAATTAGATTTTTGTCTAATTAAAATTTGGTATCACTAAAACATCTTAATTTATGGATTTTGCATCAATAGTATTATCCTACTGATTGGTGTGTACAAACTATATCGTAGTACCTTAATTTTATCCAATCAACTAAAAATAACTCTAAAAAATATATATAATAATATGTTTAATAAATATTTTACAATGATTATCAAGAATCTAAAAAAATAATAATCATTTTACAAATCTAATTCAAATTTAAGTATATACCAAAAATAAAATAATATAAAATAAAAAAAATTGTGAATTACACCAACACAACTCTAACATGATGAAAGAATTTTTATTCATTTTATTTCATTGAAAGAATTTTTATTCATTTTACTTCATTGTTTTATTTATTTATTTTATTTTCGTGTTTTTTATTTGTTCTATCAACTATATTTATTTGGTCTGCCAATATAGCCAACACATTCCAACACACATCAACTCTGCCTGCCAACACAGCCAACACACAATTCCTATCAAACACTAACACAAGCTTATGCTTCCTGTCAAACACCAGGCTTCATGGAAAACACCAACACATATCTTCATTTTCTTTTCATATTGTTTCACTCTCATTATGCATTCTTTTATTTTCTTTACCTTATTAACATCCTATTATAAACATACTACAAACCACTTCTTTGACTCTGATTTATTTTTTAGCTTAATAAAGAAATTACTCTTAACACAGTCAATGGAAAAGGTAGAAGACATTTTTTCCTTAATCATACCTTGCTTGAAATTTGTTAAAATTTGTTGTGAAACAATATAAAATCCAGAGTTATAAATTGAGGCAAACAAAATTAAGAAAGGGGAGGAATTTTTGTAAATAAATCGGAGATTAAAAAAGAGAAAAATGATAGAAGAGAGTTATTTTTATTTCTTCGTTTTTTTTCCTCTGAGAGATTATTACACACAATAAACCAATAGAGAAGAAAGATCATACCCATGAGTATATTCAAACCCATTTTAACAACACTAAAGAAACGAGAACAGAGAACCGCCGCACACCGCTACCGACATTTGGAAAGACATGTATTTTTCTCATTCTTTTGTTTCAAACCGTATAATATTATAAAAAAGATATAAATTTTAGAAACTAAGATATGTAAAAGATGAGATTTTGTTATGTGTAAATGGTGGTTTGGCTGAGATTTTGTGTTTGTAAAGGTTGGAATTAGGGATGGGAATAAGCTATACCGTCCGTCAGGGGCCTATGGCCTTATCTACTTATGGTCTGGCCTGACCTATATAATAAAAAGACTAGCTCAGACTATTTTTAAAGCCTATTTATTTAAATAAGTCAGACTCCGACTTATAAAAAAGCCTATTAGGCCTGACAGGTCGGGCTATATATATTTTATTATTATATTAATAATATTATTTCCTATTTTAAATTCTATCAATTAGACTATCACTCAGTAATCATTCCATATTCAGTAGTCGTTCCATATTCGGTAATCGTTCAATTAGTCAACTACTCAGTAGTCGTTCCATATTTGTTTAAGACGTAATAATGGGTTCGTCTGTGTAAATGGTGGTTTAAAGGATGTTTGTTTCAATTTTTTTTTTAAATTATTTTGTTAGAAAAATTATTTTTTGTTTAATATGTACATTGATATTGGCATGTGGAGAAGAGCATCATGTGGTATGAGTAGAACATTTAAATGTTTTAATGTGAATAAGACTTTTAAATAGGCTTCTAGGCCATACCAAACTTTTAAAAAGGCCATGCCAGACAAAAAAAAAACATATGATAAGTCGTAAGCCAGACTTAGGCCTAAAAAATAAATTGTAGGCCAGACTCAGACATTTCAAAGTCTAGCTTGACCTGATCTATTCCCACCCCTAATTGGAATGGGTGGTGTCGTTTTTGTTTGAGGCTATCTTTTTGCCTTTGTTCCAGTTGTTCCTCTATTCAACTGCATAGCTGTTAACTACACATTATTATTATTCTATTTAATTAAATGACTTGATATATTTATTATATTTAACATAAATAATTTGGTTTAGTATAAATAATTATGAACATAATTAACTAACAATAAATATCATTTATTTTATGTTATAACAAATTTTTTCATTTTGGGTGGTATTATTTAATATTAAAATGAATTATGTTCTATCACTTATTATTTTAAAAGAGACTCACAATTGTAATTAGTATTTTTGGTTCTATTATTAAAATGTGTTGTTGTTACTGAGTCATATATTTCGTTTGTTGCGATTTTATTTTTGTGTTTATTATTAATTTTATTTCGTAGAATCATTTAAACTTATTTAAAATTTAGAATCAATTTGTTTTAGGTTCTTATAAAGAAAACAAATATAAATTTATAATCAAATATTGAAAGGTTAATTAGATATGATATTTGTTAGTTTTTGAGTTGTTAGGACGCAAGTTGTGACAACTTGATAGTTCTAAAACTCATCTTCATAAATAAATAAATATACAAAATTTAGTCTAAATTGATTAATTAGTTGTGACATATTTTTAATCTTTTAGGACGTAAGTTGTGACAACTTGATAGTTCTAACACTCGATTTTAAATTAACCCAAAGTTGACTTTTAAAATTTGATTAATTTAGATGTGACATTATTTTTTAATCTTTGAATTTTTTAGAAACAAGTTGTACAACTTGATTGATAGTTCTAACTCAAATCAAACAAACTAAAATTTTTGTCAAAATATTTTAAAACAAATTTTCTTTAAAAATAATTTATACATTCGCATAAACCAAGAACTACATAACTTTGATTTCCCCATAACACCAGGATATACGTAGGAGCAAAATATACTCTTGTTAAACATACTAATAAAAAACTTTTTTTCACTTTTTTTAAACACATTTTTATCTAAAAAAATCATGTTTATAAAAATAGTTTATACTCATATTTAATAATAAAGAAAAATAAATATATTTAAGTTGATATAATTTTGCACAAATAATTATAGGTAATCGTATTTTAACGGATGTCGTAGGGTGCTAATACTTTTTCTACTCATAATCGACTCCCGAACTCAAAATCCGGTATCAAATACCATTTTTTATCTCTATTTTTTAAGGGTTGCCCAATATTTTCTCTATTTTAAAATAAATTTTGGTGGCGACTCCATTGAGTTCGAGGAAAACTTGAAATTTTAGGCCGCGACATATATGATCCCATGAGAAAGAATATTGTGGATATAAAATATGTATGATATGATGAAATAAAAGGTTGGAATTGGGAATGTAATGCCTAAGAGAATAGCATGAGGTGTTTTCAACTAGATTATATAAAAATCAAGTATACAAATTCAACAACTACAAATATTGAATGACTGTGTGAGGTTCCTAGATTCAACAATAACAAATGATGTTGATTTGTTGTGGTTTACTTTACTTTGCAGAAGTAGAACCAAATTATTTTGAAGAGGCTCTAAAGGAACCTTATTGGAAAAAGGCTATGATTGAATGGGTGTAATCAATTGAGAAGAACAACACATGGGAACTGGTTGAATTTCCTAAAAAGAATAAGTCAATTGATGTAAAAGGGATATACAAGGCTAATATGAAACAAAATGGTCGAGTTAAAAGTATAAAGCCAAACTTGCTGCAAAAGATTTCTTAAAAAAACATGGCTTATATCACAATGAACTGTTTGCACCTCTAGTCAGAATTGAAACAATAAGAGTAATTGTTGCAATTGCTAGCTGCAAGATTAAGTGGTCCATGTACCAACTAGATGTGAAGTAAGCTTTTCTAAATGGATATCTATAAGAAGATGTGTATGTGATCCTGCCATTAGTTTTTTGAAATAAATGGCAAGGAGAACAGAGTGTATAGGTTGATGAAATCTCTAAATGACATGAAACAAACACCTAAAGTATGGAACAAGAAGGTTGATGAATTCCTACTTGAACAAAAATTTGTGAAATGCATAAATGAACATGGGATATATGCCAAAAACTCAACAGATAAGCATCACTTGATTGTTTGCTTATATATTGATGGCATTTTGTCAATTGGGAGTTTTATAAAGTATGTGATGAATGAGTTTGAAATGTCTGATCTTGAGGTCTTATCCACTTCTTAGGAATGGAGTTTGTTGCTCCAGAGAACAATATATTACTACATCAAAAGTAATGTATTAAGGATGTACTTAAAAGATTCAACATGCTCAAAGTAACTAAGTTGGTTTACAACTTGTGAATGATGGTGATGAGAAGCTTGTGGATGCCATATTGTACAAGAAAATATTGGGATCTCTAAGGCATCTTCGTTATAAAAGATTAGGCATATCCTATAAGAGGGGCATCAGATTTGAGAATTTTGTATCCTGGTGATCAAAATGAAGGAGTGTGAGGGTGTATGGCTATTCTTAATTGAATTGGAGTGGATCAAGTGATAGCAAAGTAGTGGTGGCTTTATATATCCTTATGTGAAGTTGAGTACATTGCAACATCAATGACTGCTTGTCAAACACAACGACTGAGTATGCCATTGTAAGTGGGAATTGAATCTAAAACAAATAAGGAACTATGAAGTCGCTGATGGACATCTATTTTAAGTTAACATAAATTATGAGTTAGAGATATTATTCTAAGTGTTTTTAACACTAAAAAATATTATCATATCATAAATAAGTAATTATGCTTATTAACAGAGTAAGTCATGATATATTAATAAGAGGAATTGCATCAAGCATCTCATAATTTATTGTCCAAATCAAAGCGTTAAAGACAAAAAAAAAAAAAAATGAGTCAACAATTGATCATTTGCCTTTGACAATGGTACAATAATCATTTGCCTTTGACGAAAAGTCAAGACCTTCGTTGATCTACTGACTCAAAGATCAAAGAAGAAAGTAATGAATAAAGCCTCTATTAAAGGTGAAGTAGCAATATCAATTACAAGAAAGGGGAGTTTGAATTGTAAATGTTCCTATTTAAAATTTCCTATTAAAAACTTAAGAAAATAACTGAAGATTGATCTTGGTTGTGAAAACAGAAAACGAAGAACGTTATTGGTTTCTGACCAGAAAACGAAGAACGTTCTTGGTTAGTTAAATCAACAATTTAACTTATCTATTTAAGTTGATAATCAAACATAATGAAATTAAATAGATAAGGGAAGAGATATCACACCGAGATATATCCTGGTTCACCCAATCCGGGTTATGTCTAGTCCTCACAACTGTGAGATTTTTCACTAAGTGTTCAAAAAGGAGAATGTTCTTGATTTTTACACCACCAGTCCAGATCAACCTTGATCTGTTACAATCTTCACCTTTCAACCTAGAAAGGATTTTTACAATCACCTTTCATCCTTGAAAGGATTTTTACAAACACAATCAATCTAACATAAAAGATAGACTTGAGTTACAAATGATATGTATGATACAAGTGTTTGGGATCTTGAAACTTCTCAACACTTGTTTGAGATAAATGAAAGACAAACTCAGTATATAATGATTCAAAGATATAGTGAAGAGAGCTGAAGTTTGCTTGAAGAGTTTTTATGACTTGTTACTTGAACAAGTGTTGGTAGATTTGTAAATTGAACTCTTGCCTTCATCTACCAATTGATCTTCAATTTATAGATGTTAAAAGACTTTGTATTATCAGTTTAAAATGAATATATCTGTTGGACACACTTCCCAAGTGTCAAATATATTTTAAAACAATTAAACATGTGTTTATTTGATGTCTAGAACATTCTTGACAAAACGAAGAAGGTTCTTGATAAAACGGAGAACGTTCTTGCTTTTGGGTTTCATGGAAAACGTGAATGAGTGAGTGAATGAGTTATCACATGTCAATTGGCACTGTTTTGAGTCAGGTTTATGAAGAACTTTCTGTAGAATATTGTAAGTACAATGTACTTGTTTCCTTGCTCACAATTCATCAATTTGAAGATCAATCTTGAGGTTGTTTTTCATCTTTGGGCATTGATCTCGAGTTCTTGGCTTTACCAATGATTTGAGAAGTCTTAATACTCTTTAATATGTAATTTATAATGTGGAGAACTATCTCTTTTAATTATGTCTTTAAAAGAGAATTAAAATCAGAATGTTCGTTTGTAAAACAAGAACATTCTTTGTTTTGTATGAGTGTTGCATTTTGACAGTTGTTGTGTATTAGTCCTTTGTCACAAAAACATGATGTGTTTTATGCAAAAATGTGAGCAACAATGTCCTTGCTGTCATGGCTCTCCTTTCTCATAGCTCATCAATTTGGAGATTGATCTTGATGTTTTGCTTTGCCTTTATTGATCCTCTTTGATCGAATATATCTGAAATAATCTTGTGTAGATTATTAACTTCCTCTATGATGAATATTGATGTTTTGTAGTGTAGATAGATATACTTTTGTAGCCAAGATCAATCTTAAAGTACAAAAGATTTTTCTCTTTGTAGACAAGAACATTCTTGGATTGATGCTGTGAAACGAAGAATGTTCTTCGTTTCTGTTTTGAGTGATTGCTGGATTTTGACAATTCTGACAGCTGTTGCGTGCCAAGTTTTTCTGTTATGTACGTGTGTCAGTGATGCAAAGACTTTATCATTTCTGTCCAGTTTGTACTTGCTTATTTTGGCCATCAACTTTGAGGATTAGTCTTGCTTTTGATTCTTGATGCATTGTTTGTCTTACAATGACGGTTTGAAGAGCAGCAAAAATTCTAGGAATGTCCTTATAAGCTCTTGATGATTCCCTGTCCAGTTTGGTCCTTTTCGAAGGACGTTGATGATCATAAATAGGAATGCTTTGGGAAGGAGCATCAAATGTGCAAAAAGTAGATAAATAAGATCAACCAAAAAAGCAAGAGAGTTCATGCTAAATCCAGGAACGTTCTTGACATCCAAGATCGTTCTTCGAATTTGGAGATGAGCTGATTTGTACTTTTTGTTATGTCAGTTGTCTGAGATGATTTATGTCTTTAAGTCAAGTGTGCAGGTCTTGATTGAAAGTACAACTTCGGTGTACTTTACAACTTGTAAATTTGTATTTGCATTTGCCTCACTTGAATAATGATCTTGCTTTCTACTTTTCATGAAGCATGTCTTTGATCTTTCGAATTCTAGAAAAATGTTGACTTAGATTGGTCCTTGCTTATTCTTGATGAAGGTATGAGATGAATAAAGCTTCCAGGATTCAATCTTTCACAAAGAAAACTAATCATTTTTTTTAAGACATATGTGGAGAATGTTCTTCGTTTTTCAGAAATATCTCAAGAACGATCTTTGTTTCACTGAAGTAAGTCATGAACGATCTTCTTTTTATTGAAGTAAGTCAGGAACGATATTCGTTTTACTGAAGTAAGTCAGGAACGATCTTCGTTTAACTGTTTTTGCTTTCTTGATTTTAATGAGATATGTCTTAAAATACGTGATACCTAACTTGTTTTGACACACTTAAATACACATGTTAAACACCAAAACACTTAGAATCATAACTAGAATTCTTAATTAACCTTTTATTTAATTATCATCAAAACATTAATTTGAAATTTTGTCTTAACAATCTCCCCATTTTTGATGATGACAAACATGTTAATTTAGATTTTAATTTTGATTCTAATTTTAATCATAGAGAGCTTAAAAGCTCCCTCTCTTAATATGTTTTAGATTTTTGAACAAACATAAAATCTAAACATAAAATCTAAAATAGTTATCCTCTTTTGTCAACACAAAAAGAATGGGGAATACAAAGGAAGTGCAAAGGTAGGAATCAATAACATGAGTATATGACATATAGAAATCATGTGTTTGATCAATGCATTCATATATCAAACTTGTAAGTTTGCATAACATCTAGGAACACAATATGTATGATGATCAATATTGCAATCAAGATATGAAAATGATTACAAAAGCAATATATTTGATCAATTTATTTAAAAAAATGAGTTGACTTCAGTTTTAAGAAAAGAAAATTTTCTAAAAATTCCCCTTGAATATTATGAAATTAATATCCTTTAAGAATTCAAAGTTCCATCAAACAAGTAATATGCCTCTTTGTTTTTTTATCTTATTCACAAGAGACAACATTTTGATTTGAACATGATCATATTTACTTGTTATAAATAGATCCATTTTTCATTTTTAAAACTAGAGAGTATGAACGCATATATGGAAGCAAAATAAGATGAATATGATATCATGTCAAATGTATTTTATCCCTTTACAAAACATTCTTATACTAAAGATGTTTGTATTTTTCAAATGGATCAAAAATATACCAAGAGATTTGCTGACATTAAAAAAATTATTTTGTTACAACATTTTTGCAACCACACTAATTGACAATAAGGCACATGTTCAAACTTACTTTCATTAGTAAGTATGTATGAGGCTTTTGGATTGTTGCTATTTCTATCTATCATGCTTAAAATAAATTTTAACACTTGAGATCAATTTTCACAAAAGAAGTGAGCAACAAATAAGACTCATTTGCAAAGACATATATTAATATGCCTCAAAATGCTCAAATATCAATTTTTGACTTCAAGCCTGATTATTCCTTTTTTGTGTGTGGTTATTTTTGGGTTTTAAAGAAACAAGAGACACAAATATTTTTATGAAGACCAAAATATACTCTCTTGTTGAAATCCTTCAAAAATAAATCCTAAACAAGGATATATATTTAAAATAAGTTGAACAAGGATCTTTTTCAAAAGTCACATTATAAAACTCAATTTTTGTTTTTTGAAAAACCATATTCAAAATATTATACTCAAGCATCAAGCAATGGATAGCCTACTCAAAATATGCAAACAATTTGATAACATGATAGAAAATGGTTTCAAGGACATAAAGATGTGAATTTGCACAAAATGATGTTAATTCATTTAACATGATATTTTGAATTTATGATAAGGATTTGATTTCCATGAATGAATTAAATAGTAATCATGATTAGGATATACCTTGATAAGATCCAAAGTAGCACTTGAATATGACAAGTGGACAATGTGAACATATGTTGGTAGGAAACGAAGATTGTTCTTACTTGATCATCAAAACATTCTTCAATCCAGTTATGGACAACACCATCATTTTAGTCCAAAATATGTGTGGCATGCATTATATTCATGCAATACTGCTCCTGGGCATTCTTAAAAAATAATTTTAATCCTTCTAGTGACAAATCAAAAATTGTCACACACATTCAAGAATGAGTTGTCACATGTCAGTTGGCACTGTTTTGAGTCAGGTTTATGAAGAACTTTCTACAGAATATTATAAGTACAATGTACTTGTTTCCTTGCTCACAATTCATCAATTTGAAGATCAATCTTGAGGCTGTTTTTCACCTTTGGGCATTGATCTCGAGTTCTTGGCTTCACCAATGATTTGAGCAGTCTTGATACTCCTTAATATGTGATTTATATTGTGGAGAATTATCTTTTTTAATTCTATTTTTAAAAGGAAAATTAAAACCAGAATGTTCTTTTGTAAAACAAGAACATTCTTCGTTTTGTGTTTTGTATGAGTGTTGGATTTTGACAGTTGTTGTGTGTCAGTCCTTTGTCACAAAAACATGATGTGCTTTATGCAAAATGGTGAGCAACAATGTCCTTGCTGTCATGGCTCTCATTGCTCATAGCTAATCAATTTGGAGATTGATCTTGATCGAATCTATCCAAAACAATCTTGTGTAGATTATTAACTTCCTCTGTCATGAATACTGATGTTTTGTAGTGTAGATAGATGTACTTTTGTAGCCCATATCAATATTAAATTACAACAGATTTTTCTCTTTGTAAACAAGAACGTTCTTGTATTAAAGCTGTGAAAGCGAAGAACATGCATCGTTTCTGTTTTGAGTGATTGCTGGATTTTGACAATTCTGATAGCTGTTGCATGCCAAGTTTTTCTGTTTTCTACGTGTGTCAGTGATGCAGGGACTTTATCATTTCTGTCTAGTTTATGTCTAGATTTTTCTAGCCATCAACTTTGAGGATTAGTCTTGCTTTTGATTCTTGATGCATTATTTGTCTTGCAATGATGGTTTGAAGAGCAGCAAAAATTATGGGAATGTCCTTATAAGCTCTCGATGATTCCCTTTCTAGTTTGGTCCTTTTCGAGGGACACTGATGATCATCAATAGGAGTGTTTTGGGAAGGTGCAACAGATGTGCAAAAAGTTGATAAATAAGATCAGCCAAAAAAGCAAGAGAGTTTCATGTTGAATCCAAGAACGTTCTTGACATCTAAGATCGTTCTTCGAATTTGGAGATGAGCTGATTTGTACTTTTTGTTCTGTCAGTTTGCCTCACTTGAAGAATGATCTTGCTTTGTACTTTTCATGAAACATGTCTTTGATCCTTCGAATTCTGGAAAAATGCTGACTTCGATTGATCCTTGCTTATTCTTGATGAAGGTATGAGATGAATAAAGCTTCCAGGATTCAATCTTTCACAAAGAAAACTGATCATTTTTGTTTAAGAAATATGTGGAGAATGTTCTTTGTTTTCTAGAAATATCTCAAGAACGATCTTGGTTTTACTGAAGTATGTCAGGAACGATATTTGTTTCACTGAAGTAAGTCAAGAACGATCTTCGTTTTACTGAACTAAGTTAGGAACGATCTTCTTTTTACTGAAGTAAGTCAGGAACGATCTCCGTTTTACTGAAGTAAGTCAGGAACAATCTTTGTTTTGCTGAAGTAAGTCAGGAACGATCTTTGTTTTACTGAAGTAAGTTAGGAACGACCTTTGTTTTACTGAAGTAAGTCAGGAACGATCTTCGTTTTACTGAAGTAACTCAGGAACGATCTTCGTTTTACGGAAGTATGTCAGGAACGATCTTCGTTTTACAGAAGTAAGTCAGGAACGGTCGTGGTTTAACTGTTTTTGCTTTCTTGATTTTAATGAGATATGTCTTGAAATACTTGATACCTAACTTGTTTTGACACACTCAATTACACATGTTAAGAACCAAAACACTTAGAATTATAATTAGAATTCTTAATTATCCTTTTGTTTAATTATCATTAAAACATTAATTTGAGATTTTGTCTTAACAAAAGGTAATACTCCTTTGATAATCAAATCCTCTAATGAACAAAGAAAGAGAATTAATTATTCATGGAAAATGCACCATGGCACTGAAGAATATGTTAAAATTGTATCCGACTGTGATCATCGCGTTCTCAGTGCGCCTATGATAATCTTATTATACAAGCTCGATCTAATTATTCTAAGCCTGATAAGAAGAGTATTTAAATAGAAACATCTCTCGACGTGGGAAGTTAGGAGACAATGAAAAAGGAAATTTGTTAAAAAGATTTTTTGTATAAAAAGTCTAAAACACATCAAAACAAAAGAATGAATGAAAAGTCCTTTTAGGTAGAGAACTGTTATAATTTATGTAAATTAATCAACCAAGTTTTTTAATACACTTTAATTGAAATATGATTTAAAATGTAATATACTCTCAATAAGAGTTAGAATCTTAGAAACAGACTTTGTGTCAATTTAGACACAAACTGGAACTGATGTCAATCAACTCGACAATGGCAATAACTCATTCTTCCATAAGAGATACTTGAAGAGGTGTAAGAATACTTGTGAACCTCAATGAAAGCTTACCAGAAAGTTGAGAAGACTTCTAATGGTAACAACCTGGAGAGGCATAAGAAAAATATATACTCAAAGCCCGAGGAAGGAGTAAATAATACTTGTATGCTATTGTTTAAATAATGGATTAAGTTATCGACTATAATGAGACAAAATCTATTTGTAAGAGGAGGACTAGATGTAGCAAATATTGTTGTGAACTAGTATAAAAATACTCATGTCTCTTCTTTCTCGGTTCTCTGCATTTAAAATAAATATTTTATGATTCAACTTTATTCTACTGAAACTATTTTATAATCATAATTTTTTTGATAAAGAACATATCTTTTTATTTAAACAACACATATAATTTTTAAAAATGGCAAAAATAACAATTCAAAAATTTGGAAACATATAAATTTCAGGTATCCAATTTTTTTTTCTTTTCTACCGACAAACTAAACCAATAACTTTTGTTTATAAATAAAAAATCTAAAATTTGGAAATTTGATAAAAAAAAATAGAAAAATAAAT
>JBBPBR010000004.1:5430406-5443851 GCA_037974775.1 Cicer pinnatifidum
AAAGAAATATCACTAAACTAAGAGAGAAAAAAAACAATTAACTTAAAGGGAGAATAAGAAAGGGTGAGAAAATGAAAAAGACAAGGAAAAACGAGATAAAAAAAACATTGACAAAACAAGAAAAATAGAAAAGAAAAGTGTCTGTTTTTCTTGTTAGAAGCTAAGGAAGAAAGAATTGACAGTATAATCATCTTCTCAACTCTTTTAAAAATAAAGAGTTGAGTTCTCTTTTCCTATTTTCCTAACATACATGTATGAGGTAGTGTTTATCATAGATTTGAGATTTGGGGTTTAAGGGTTTGAAACGAAGAAAGTGATTTTTTTTCTAAGTTAGATTTAGGGGTTTCAGAATAGATGATTCAAATAAGTCATGCATGAGGAGTTCTATGGATGAAATTGAGAATAGATTAAAGTATAACTGCATCTCCTTGATGATATAAAAATATGTTTTCTTTATGTGTTTGAGGTTAAAGACATTGAATTTCACTATTGTGACAAATTATGTTGAGTGAATTGACAATGTGATGTTGTTTTGATGTATTCACGGCTTGATTTATCCATAATTTGTATAATTTGTGTTTGCAAAAATTAATTAAGAAATTACCGTGATTGAATGAGTGTTGCCATCTTAAAATTTGAAGGACATATCTGTGATGTTTTTGTCATAACTTTTTCTCTAGATCTTATTTTCAAATAGTTGTTAGTTTTATGCAAACTAGACTCAACTACCTTTAATTTGAAAACAAACTTTGCAATATTTGATTGAGCATTGATGCTTAGAAATGAGTTACAAGTTAGACCAAAGAGTATTTGTTTACTCAATTATGATACTTATAAATTTCTTTCAGTTGATGTTGCAGTTAGACTTTGTTTCGCATTATTTTAACATAAATTTGGGCTATTTTGGAAAAAATATATCCTAATCATGTTTCCTTGATTTTTCTTTTACATTATATGATTAGTAATAGTGTATGTTATCATATGAATGGATGATGTTTTATGTTATATTTCTTAAATTCATAAAAATTTGAAAGGTTGATAATATGCTAATTTTTAATGTATTCATTAATAGACGACGTTGTAATGAATAGGTGGAGTTATGTGTGTGTGAATGTGCGTTATGTATTCTTATATAATTACTAGATATTTGAATAAGGTCATAAGTAGAGATCAGTCTAGCTAGATGAATTCTCCGTTTATATACAACGGAAGTGAGGGTAAGTAGGACACCGCTTACGAACATAAAGTTACTAACAATAAGAGAGCATTGGTAAAACAAATGTAGTATTTATGACATGATTGTTAGGTAGAGTTTAAATCATTAAATTACTCATGTCTAATGGCTTAAATATTTAGTAAGAGTCAAAGCTAGAGATAGAAGAAATAACTCGAGAGCAACTTATAAAGGAAGAGAAACTCAGATGATAAGTATATCCTTGAATTAGAATGACAATTGATTTGATTACATCCCTTGGGAGCCATTGTGATGTAATCTCACTCTATGTTATTTAAACGTTTTACAAATAAAAAAACTTAGATCAAAAACTGGAGAAATGAAGCATATCAGTTTTCAAGAAAATTGTTTTCAATCATAGATGTGTTAAGTACTCTATTTTTTCTATTTCTTTAGAAAATATTATTATGTATGTTAATACATTTGTATGGCCTTATACCAGATCTATATTAATTACTTCTTTTGTCAAATTATGTTAAAACTCGAATTATATTCTAGACAATTAACTTATGATGTTAAATAATTTAGCTTTAGGAATATATCAACTTTAAAATTCTTGAAAATACATATGTTAAAACTTTTGAGAGATTGTTTTGTTATTTATTATAGTCTAAACTAACATTAATTAGTTTTTACAGTTGGGTTTAGATAAATATCGGGTTCACACAAAAAAAAAATATTGAGGAATAAAAGTCACTAATCAATCACTATAATAAATACAATAAAAATAAAAAATGCACTTAATAAATTAAAATGGTGTTTATACTTAGAGACAAAATTATTTTCTGAAAGGTACTTATAGGGACATATGTATAATTAAGAATGTTAATTATGATTATAAATGTTATCTTAATTTAACTTGTGCTTTTAAATGTATTAATTTAAAGATAAAATTTAAACAAAGCAAAAAAATCATCATAAAAAGGCAAGAATCTGAACAAACAAGAATAGAGAACATTCTTAATAAAATCTGAAAAACGGAGAATGTTGTCCTGCTTCAAGAATGATCATCACAACTCAAAAATTAATCAATCTCCACCAGTTAAAAAAAGTTTTAGCCTATGAATTTTGCATCTATATCATTAGCATTTGACAAGGAACAAACTGAGATGATCAAATTCGAAGAAACTGAGATGAATCAACATGTTACACATCAATCTCCAAAATGATAACATCAATATGCAGAAAGTTATCATCAGTCTCTAGAATGATCCTCTGTCTCCAGAATGATCAGATCATTCTCCAAAATTACCAAACCAGTCTCCAGAATGATCATCAATCGCCAGAAAGTTTAAAAACTGACAGTCCTGATTGATTATCAATATTCGTTTCTATAGAAGTTCAATATAAATCTCCATATTTCTGCAGAAGTTCATCATCATTCAACAAACTGTTTTGGACAAAATCAAGTCTCTAGATCAAAGATATAATATCAATCATATATCTAAAGATTAAAGATCATTAAACATAAGATAAATCTGATTAAGAACAAAGAAACCAACCCAGTCAACAAAGTTCAAAAAGTGTTCAAAGGCTAGAATATTTTTATTCAAATATATTAGTTTTGGACAAATCTAACATAGCACTACCAACAGCTCTTTTGACAATTATTAAATGCTCTAAAAATCCTATAAAAGGAAGGTCAAGCTCAATGAAAAATCAGAGCTTCAAGTACTAAGCAATTCATTACTCATTTCAATCCTACTTGAATTTCTCTCATTCGCATACATTGAATCAATTTTGATTTTTCCCATTCGATTCCTAGAATCATTCTCTTGTATTTCTATGTCAAATAATCAGAACTCAAACAAGTATTGAGCATTCCCAGATTCTAACATAACAATCTCACCATTATTATAAAACTCAAACTATAAGAGTTTAGATAGTTTGAGTAGATTGTAAGAAATCCTATCAAGTTTTATAGGTGACTTGATTGAACTCCTTTCTAGGTGGAAAGGTTTTAACTTTGTAAGCATATTAAGGTTGATTTGAACTAGGTGCTGTAAAATCAAGAAGGTTCTTTGTTTTAAATACTTAGTGGAAAATCTCACGATTGTGAGGACTGAACGTAACTCAGGTTGGGTGAACCAGGATATATCATTGGGTGGTATCTCTTCCCTTATGTATTTACTTTCAGTCTAATTCATTATCAAGTTAAATACATAAACTGAATTATTGATTTTGACTAACCAAGAACGTTCTCCGTTTTCTGGTTAAAACCAAGAACGTTCTCCAGTTTCTGTTTTCATAACCAAGATCAATATTGAGTTATTTTCTTAAATTTTTAACATGAATTTTTAAAAAGGTGAATTTACAATTCAAACCCCCCTTTCTTGTAAATTGACATTGCTACTTCAATTGGCATCAGAGCTTGGTCTCTAAAGTTGAACACCTAACAAGTGTTAGAGAAAAAGAGCTAGAAGAAAAATGTCAAAAGATATGTACATTATTGAAGGAGGGTTATCATACAGACCACCTTACTTTGATGACATGAACTACTATTTTTGGAAAAGCAAAATGCAATTGTTCTTGAAATCTCAAGATACAAGAATGTGGCGCATCATCACAGATGGAGACTTCATACCAAAAGACAACCAAAATGATTCAACCTCTACTGAAAAGAAAGAAGCAAATTCGACAACAGAAGAAAAATAGAAGGTACTTCTAAACTCAAAAGCTCAATTATTTTTATCTTGTGCTTTAAGCAGGGAAGAAAGTGAATGAGTTGATGAATGCAAAACTGCTAAAGAAGTATAGGACGCATTACAAACTCATCACGAAGGAACAAGCCATGTTAAAGAAACAAGGATTGATATAGGCATAAGAAAGTTTGAACTCTTTGAAATAAATGAAGGAGAAACCAATGATGAGATGTACTCAAGATTCATAACCATTGTAAATGAAATGCGCTCCTTAGGGAAATCATACTCAGTACAAGATAGATTAAGAAAGATCATGAGATGTCTTCCAATAATATGGAGAACAATGGTGACAGCCATAAGCCAGGCCAAGAATCTTGATGTACTTGGACGAGAGGAATTGAATGAAACATTACGAGTACATGAAGTGTTGCTACAAGAAGACAGACCAATCAAAAAGGGCAAAGCAATATCTTTGAAAACATCTCAAGAAATTCCATATGAGGACTCTAAAGAAATCGAACAAGAAGATGTTGATGAAGAAATAGTTCGTCTTACAAAAAAGATACAAAGAATGTTGAGAGGAATGGATCATATCAAAAAGGGATTTTCAAATCAAAAGGAAAATTTCAAAATAGAGGTATAAAAAAGTCAAATCACATGTTTTGGATGCAATAAACAAGGACATTATAAAACTGAATGTCCCTTGAACAAAATAGCACCAAAGAAGTTCATTTTCAAGAAAAATCCATGATGGCGACTTGGGATGATTCTGATGAATCAGAAACAAAGGAACATGAAGAAGCCAACTTATGTTTAATGGCAAATACTGAAGACAATGAGTTAATAAATTATGAACCATGTCCTTTATGTGAACAAATTGAAAAATATTTTGATAGCTTACTTAATGATTCAAATCTGCTTGTTCAAAAATGTAGCTCTTTACATGATCAAGTTTTAAAAGAAAAAAGGGAAAAAGAGACAACTCAAGTTAAAATTGATGAACTTAAAAACACCATTCAGAACATGCAGGAATCTCATTTAAAGGAAAATAATGAATCTGAAAATCAAGAACGTTCTACAATGAAAACAGAGAACGTTCTCCTTAAAACTGAAAATAAACTTCTTAGAAATGACTTGTCAAATTTTATTTAAAACTACTGAAACCTTTCAAAAAATCATTGGATCTCAAGTGGGAATATTTGATAAAGCTGGTCTTGGTTTTGATAAAACTCAAAAAACAAAAATATGCAAAAATATTTGATGAGCCTTCTCTAATTCTAACAAAACAATCTCATCATTATTCGAAAACTCAAACTATAAGAGTTTAGTATAGTTTGAGTAGATTGTAAGAAATCCTATCAAGGTTGATAGGTGACTTGATTCAACTCCTTTATGGGTAGAAAGGTTTTAACTTTGTAAGCAGATCAAGGTTGATCTGAACTAAGTGCTGTAAAACCAAGAAGGTTCTTTGTTTTAAACATTTAGTGGAAAATATCACGGTTTTTAGGACTGGACGTAACTCGGGTCGGGTGAATCAGGATATATCATTGTGTGGTATCTCTTTCCTTATATATTTTCTTTCAGTCTAATTGATTATCAAGTTAAATATATAAACTGAATAACTGATCTTAACTAACCAAAAACGTTCTCCGATTCCTAGTTAAAACCTAGAAAATTCTCCGTTTTGTATTTTCAAAACCAAGATCAATCTTGAGTTATTTTCGTAAGTTTTTAACAAGAATTTTTAAAATGGTGATTTTACAATTCCAACCCCCCTTTCTTGTAAATTGACATTGCTACTTCAATGTATATTTGTTTCATGACATGTTGCATAAGGAGATAGAGGTTTACATGGACCGAAGAAGACCATGTTGTTAACCTTCAAAAATTATTTGTGCAATTAAGAAAATCCAGAGTCCGTTTAAACCCTTCTAAATGCACTTTTGATGTGAGATCAGGCAAGTTACTTGGGTTCAATGTTAGTAAAAAAGGAATAAAGGTGGACCCAGATAAAGTAAGAGCAATACAAGAAATGTTGACTCCACACACGAAAAAAGAAGTTTGTGGATTTTTGGGTAGATTGAACTACATTGTCAGGTTCATATCACATCTAACCACTACATGTGAGCCAATTGTCAAGTTGTTGCGCAAAGACCAAAAGGTTGAATGAAATGAGAATTGTCAAAAACCTTTCAAAAAGATTAAATAGTACTTGTCAAAACCTTCCATCTTAGTGTCTACTGTTCCTGGAAAACCGATTATTATGTACCTAACAGTACTTGATGAGTCAATGGGTTGTGTACTAAGAAAACATGATGAATATGGTAAAAAAGAACATGTTATTTATTATTTGAGCAAAAAGTTCACCAGCTGTGAAACAAGGTATTCACTACTTGAATGTACATGTTGCGCATTAGCCATACAACTTGGTTGGTGTCTAAAATGGACCCAGTTAGGTATATCTTTGAGAAACCTGCTTTTATTGGAAGGATTTCCAGTTGGCAGATGTTGTTATCAGAATACAACTTGGTGTATGTTACATAAAAGGCTATCAAAGGAAGTGCACTAGCAAAGTATTTTGCCCAAAAACCTGTAGAAGATTATCAATCAATGCAGCGTGAATTCCCCGATGAAGGTATAATGACTTTATTTGAAGAAATTGAACCATCTGATAAAGAAAAATGGTGCTTCTAATGCATTAGGGCATTGAATTGGAGCCATTTTGATTTGTCGAGAGTACCAGTTCACTCCATTTACGACTAGATTATGTTTTAATTGCACAAACAATATTGCTAAAGATGAGGCATGTGTAATGGGCATTAAAGCATCCATCAAATCAATGGTAAAAGTTCTTGAGGTGTATGGAGACTCATCTTTGGTCATCCATCAGACAAAAGGAGAGTGGGAAACTCGAGACTCCAAATTGATTCTGTATCACACGCATATCAAAGAATTGGTAGAACAATTCAAGCATATCACTTTTCACCATATTCCTTGGGAAGGAAACCAATAGGTCGATGCCGTGGCCACATTGTCATCAATGTTCAAAATAAGTGTTGGTCATAAAAATTCAACAAAAGGATAACCCAACATATTGCTTATTGATAGAAGAAAGTTTGATGGCAAGTCATGGTTTTATGATATCAAATCATATGTTAAGAATAAGGAACATCAATTGGGTATTTCAGAGAACGACAAGAGGGTTTTAAAGAATTTGTCAATGAATTTATTCTTAAATGGTGATGTGCTTTATAAGAGAAATCATGATATGGTTATCCTCAGATATGTGGATAAAGCGGAAGCAAAGAAAATCATTCAAGAGGTTCACGAAGGTTCTTTTGGAACTCATGCAAATGGGCATGCAGTGGAAAGAAAAATCTTAAGGGTTGGCTATTATTGGTTGATCATGAAGTTCGATTACTTTAGTTACATAAAGAAATGTCATAAATGTCAAATCTATGTTGATAAAGCAAATGTACCAACCAACTCTTTGAATGTTTTAACATCACCATGACCGTTTTCAATGTGGGGGATGGATGTTATTGGGCTCATCGAGCCTAAGGCTTCACATGAGCACCGATTTATCGTAGTAGCTATTGATTATTTCACAAAATAGAGTAAACTTGCTTCTTATGCTAGTGTGACGAGAAGTGTGTTGTTAGATTCATCAAAAGAGAATTGATTTGCCGGCATGGCTTGCCAAATAAGATAATCAATGACAATGTGACCAATCTAAATAATAAAATAATGAAGGAGTTGTGTGATGGTTTCCAAATTCAGAACCATAATTCTTCTCTATATCGTCCAAAAATGAATGGGGTTGTAGAAGCATCAAATAAGAATATCAAGAAGATCATATGAAAGATGGTGGAGACATATAAGGATTGGCATGAAATTTTTTCCTTTGAATTACATGGCTATAGAACTTCTGTTCGCACCTCAACAGGGGAAGTGGTACTTCCCATTGAAGTTGAAATTCCCTCGATCAGAGTCTTGATGAAAACAAAACTAGAAGAGGCAGAGTGGGTTCAATCACAATATGACTAATTGAATCCCATTGAAGAAAAAAGAATGATAGCTCTGTGCCATGGCCAGCTATATAAAAAACACTTAAAAAAGCATACGAGAAAAAAGTCTATCCTCGAGAGTTTCAAGAAGGGGACTTAGTGTTAAAGAAAATATTATCCATAAAAAATGATTCTCATGGAAAATGGACCTTGAATTACTAGAAACCATAAGTTGTGAAAAAAGTTTTATCTAGCTCTAATACTCGCATAAATGGATGGATACGAATTTTCACTTCCAATAAATTCAGATGTAGTCAAAAAATATTATGTTTTGATAAAAAGATTGAAAAATGGACTTGGTAGGTTGAAAATCTGAAAAGGCAATCTAGAAAAAAATTAGAGTATCATGATGGATTGAAAACTTGGAAAAGCGGTCCATGCAAAAATTAGAGATTAAAAATTAAATCAAACGCTTCAAACTGAGACAATTATTATTCTTGGAAGCTGGCTAATAGGAGTCGTAAACTACAAGAATGACTAGCGTTTGTTATGCCTCCAACTAAAGCTAAAGACACTCGCCCCCACATTGTAACCCCTACCTCATTTGTTTTGTTTTTAATGTAACGAATGTACATTTTCCAATATTGTCATTCGATATTGTACGCTACAATCTTTCTAAACTAATCCAATTTAATTATTGATTGTTATAGTATTTTAAAATGTTGTTTTATGATAATAAATGTTGGAAGTTGACATATGTGAAAAAATAAAAACATTTTAAGTATTTTGACACTTGAAAATTATATACATGGGAACTCGATTGATTCTCAAGATATATGAGTGTGTAAAAAATAATAAAGAGGGTAATCATTTTAAATAATTGACTTTGTTTCCCCTCAAAAAAACGGTCACACAATAGATACGAAGAGTCATCGTACGAAAACAATATTTGTTTTTATTCATCATTTGAATCTTGAGGCGTAGAAGAGCATAAGGATTGGGGTATCAAAGAAATGAACAAGAATTGATCAATAATTCATGAAACACATAAATCATGCATAATTTACTCATACTCACATGATCTATGCATCTTCATTCACACTTTACCTATACTCAACAACATTGCATAATGCATAACACATGCATGAATCATTCATACCTTATATTTATACTTTATTTATTCTCGACAACCATTAACGTTCACATTGCAAGTATCACATACATATTGTCCCTCTTTATATACCATTCATGATTAGACCAACTACCTTTTTTTTCTATAGATCTACGCATCGGTAATCAATATGAAGACGATCATTTACACCCCTGTCGATCTACACATTGGTAACTAATCCAAAGACGATCGCTGTTTATTTCTATAGATCTATGCATCCGCAAATGATTCGAAGACGATTGTTTTCACTCATGTCGATCTACGCGTTAGTAATCAATTAGAAGACAATCATTTTGCATACAAACTATTTTTGGCATCATTCCCACATTAACATTTTAGTGCCTTTGTGTTTCACATAATTTTTCCGTTATTCTACTTTTGCATTTCACATACTTATATTTATTGGTTAACATTTGTTGGACAAAATTTAGGTCGTTATGTTTACGTATCTTTTACCCGATAACATGAAAAACCATTGTAATTCATATTTTTCAAGTAAAATATAATTAAATAGGAGAAACATTAGTATCCAAATTTTGTCCATTTAATTATACTTATAATATATCAAGTTATATGTTGTCATTATTTTATTTAAATTTACGAAATCCAAAGAAAAATATAATAAAGATATATATATATATATATTTAAGCATTCATAATTATTAATAATAAAAATGTATAAATTAGAAATAAAAATGATAAAATTCATTAAAATAAGCCAAATACTCATTTTATCTCAATAAATTACAATAAACCATATCAAATTACAGTTTTAAAGCCAAATTAAATTACAATTTTAAACAAGCTTATGTTCATTGTTGCTGATGCATTGCCTTGTTGATGCACTAGCATTGTTGATTCACTAGCCTTATATCAAGGCTTTGTTCTTTTGTTTTCTTGTATATGTTGTAACTACTTAGAGAGAAAAAAAATATAATTCTATAAGTTTGAGTGTTATAACTAATTGGAAAAAATGACAATTTTTTAACAAAATGTTTGATACAAAACATGACTAAAAATGGTACATAATGAATTAAGTAATGAAAAAATCAACTCATTTTGCCCTTAGCCATTGTACACATTATACAGAGCATAGAGACAAACTTTTGAGTTTCAAAAAAAAAAAAAACTAAAAGACAAATTATGTTAGATCTGTACAAAGCTAACCAAAACTGCAAGTAAAAAAATCTCTTTAGCCCAACAAACCAGCTCTATCCAGCAGATGAACATAATCAAATGAAAACAAATAAGGCTAAAACCGTGAATGAATCAGATGTGCAGAAAAATCAGATTATGAGGAAAAGAAATTAAGCATCAAACAGGAAATTAAGGGGGAAACAAAAGAAGAGCAAGAAAGCAACTTAACATTTGAAAAAAAATTCTATAAAAACATCTTTATTTGTTTTAAAAAAGAGGACCTGATCTCTAACTTCGCTTAAAAAAATACATATAAAGAAGAAGAGGCAGAAACCGAATGGAGTATCAGTAACAAGAAACAAATAGAAAATGTTAAGGTATATTTTTGTTTTTTCTTGTACAATAAATTTGTTGTTCTTTATTTTTACCATACAATTCCTCTTTTGTTTTAAAAAAAAATGTTGATTTTTTATTTGAAAGAGCAAAGATTAAGATAACATAATGAACGAAAGATTAAAAAAATAAGACTAAAAATTGGAACCTGTGATGATGTCGTCCTTGTCATCGTCGATATCGTCTTCGTAGCTACTGTCGTCATCGCTGCTTCTTTGTTCTTCTTCATTTTCCCTTTTTGTTTTCAAATTGATGCGTTCTGCCAACCTCGTGGTACCTGGTGCCCACCTTTCCTCCTCTACTTTGAGAACTGTGTGAACATAGAGTGGGAAGAAGGGAGTAAGACTAAGGAATGGGTTGAGGTTCGGAAAATAACAACGAAACTTTACTTAGATAGGGTTTCTATTATTTTTTTTACTTATTGGAAAGCGGCTTCCTCCCTTAAGTGGGGTTTCAACTTTTAAACTTTTTGTTTTAATGTTAAGTTGGACTTGACTTCTAATAAAAAAAAAATATGTTCTTATAAACTCAACCCATTTACAGCAAATTTTTGTTTTATTAAAAAAAGATTTAATTTGTTTCATAACTTAAATATCAAATTTCATAAATAAATAAAAAAAGTAAATATTTTATTAAAGATTAACTAAATGTGACATTTTTTTCTTTGAATTATTAGGACACAAGTTGTGACAACTTGACGGTTCTAAATCTCATCTTCATAGATAAATTAATAAACTAAAACTCATAAACAAATTAATAAATAAAAATTATTATTAAAGGTTAACTAGAAATGATATCTTTTAATATGTGAGTAGCATAACAAAATTTATACAACCTGATAATTCTAAAACTTATTTTTATAAATAAATAAATAAATATAAAATCAATTTTTTAAATTTGATTAATTACATGTGATCATTTTTTAATCTTTGAGTTGTTAAGATACAAGTTGTACTACTTGGTAGTTTTGAAACTCAAATTAAAAATGGTAATATAAAATATTCTTAAATGGATTAACTAGATGAGACATCTTTTTATGATTAGATTTTGAGACACGAGTTGTACAACTTAATAGTCCTAAAAATCGCATAAAAATATAAAACAATTTCAAGTCAAACAAGCTCATTTTCTTTTCTCGTCAAAATATATATATTTTTTGGTAAATACCACATGTAGCCCCTTAACTTAATTTCAGTTAACATTTTAGTTCTTTATCTCTTTTTTCTTCCCGGTTTGATCCTTTATTTTAATTGTAAGTGACAATTTAATCTTTTATGTTTTAAAATGTTAACAATGTTATCATTTTTTTTACCAAAATTCAAAAATTCATCAAAATTTTCAAACAAAACTCATAAATTTAGTTATATTCTTTTATATAAAATAAACTTTAACAAATTTGTAGCTCAAATCTTCAAATAAACTCATATTTGTCATTCTTTAGTTGATGTTGTTAGAGATGAAAATATGAGTTTAGTTAAAGATTTAAGTTATGAATTTGATGAAATTGCATTATATTGAGGATAATACTTAATTTTATGGGTTTTGTTTGAAATTTTTGATGAATTTTTTGAAATTTTGCAAAAAATAAGGATGACATTGTTGACATTTTAAAACATAAAAGATCAAATTAACACTTAAAATTAAAATAAATGACCAAATCGGGAAAAAAAATAAATGACTAAAACTTTAATTGAAATTAAGTTAAGGGACTACATCTGGTATTTAGCCTATATTTTTTATAATAAAGCAAGTTTTCTTTTAAAAAAAACAATCAACACATTCGCATTTTCTAACCAAGAACTACGTAGCTTTAATTTCTCCATCGCTCCGTGAGATACGTAAGAGCAAAATCACATTCTAATCAAGCACATTAACAAAAATTTCTTTTTTGTCCTTTATTTCATAAGCATACATTTATTCCAAAATCATATCAAAAAATAATAATAATTGTTATTCATAATTAATAATACGGAGAAATAAATATAATTAAGTCAATATTAATCTTGCACAATTAATTATAAGTAATCGTATTTTAACATATGTCGTAGGGTGCTAATACCTTCCCTACGCATAATCGACTTTGAAACTCACAATTTAGTTTTAAAGACCATCTTTTTATTTTTATTTTTTTATTTTTAAGGATTTCCTAATAGTTTTCCTATTTTAAAATAAATATTTGTAGCCACTCCATTGAATTCGAGAAACACTCGAAATTTTAACCAACGACAACAATTAAATAGTTATAATTAAAATTTATAATAGATAAAAATTTCTCTATAAATTTAAAGCAAACGAACACAGGAAAAAGATAAGAAAAAAAAAATACTACACAAAGATAATAAATAAATAAATAAACGTTCTCATTGTTTTGAATATTTATAGTATTATTTAATGTTTTTTGTCAAAAAATATTATTAATGTTTTGAAATGTTTAGTATTATATTACATTGCACGCCACACAATGACAATTAATATTATACATTTTTTATTTATTTTGACAAGAATTAATATTGTTCTTGAATAGTCCTTAAATCTTAATTTTATTGATAAATATTGATATTGTTAAGTTGCACATTATATTCTAATTTTAATCTAGGAACTTTGTAGTTGCGTGGTTGAGCTTTTTGTAGTAGTTATCATTTTTTTATTGAAAATAATAAGCTTAATTGTAATTTTAGTTCTTATTTTTATTGATTCAGCAAATTGATTCTTATATTTTAAAAGTTGGCAATTTTTATACTCCATCTATTTTTTTAACTAAAATAGGTAACGTAACATGCTTTAAATAACGTGTCATATGATAAGATGATGTAAAATAATTAACACTCATAAAACCAGAATAAAACACCATAAAACTTTAC
>JBBPBR010000004.1:5445699-5463492 GCA_037974775.1 Cicer pinnatifidum
GGGGGGGGGGGGGGGGGGGGGGGGGGGGGTGAATTAGGTGTATATAAATTTTCTAATTTTTAGAGACTTAACAAATTATTTTTCTGTTTAGGATTGATGTATGGAAAATGTAAATGGCTGGAAAATAATGAACACATCTGTTTATCTTGGTTCCTCTTATAACCAAGAGTACATTCAGTCCTCTTGCACACCACAAGAGATTTTCCACTATATGTTAGAATAAGTACAAGTCTAGCTCTAAGTCTTCTGCCTCAAACTTCTAACAATCACCCTTAGATAGCACACCACTATCTTAGTTCACAACACTTGAAGAAAGAACACTAATTTCCTCAATTTGCACAATAACTTGAATGGTTTTATAATAGTCACTTTGACTGAAATCAATAGTGTATGACAATTGAGTACAATAATAACAATCTAATAGAATTTCGAGTACAATAGAGAACTTTTTTCAATGATATGACAATGTATAATCTGTACTTGAAATATGAAACTAAGACTTTGAATAAATCAGAATATTTTAGAAATTTTGTTCAAAGTTGTTCTAAGATTGATGAAAATATTTTGAAAAGAGTAATTCGTTAAGTCTGAAGCTATGAAGTATTTATACTCCTTAAACATCACATCAAATCAGTGGCAATCATTCCGAGAGGTTTTATGAACATATGCAATGATCCAAGTTGAATTTAAATTGAAAAATTGCATTGTTTCACAATTGTATTCGGCTACAGTAGGAGTGTAGTTGAATACACCTCTTTGTAACATTTAGTTTTATTGGAATTTTAAAACTTGTATTCGAATACACATTCTTGTATTCAAATACATATGAGTGAATTTTGTCACTGACTTGGTTTTGTATTCGGCTAGACCATGTGGTAGTCGAATACAAATGTGCAATTTTAGCTACTAACTTTGCACTTGTATTCGGCTAATTCATCTCGTACTCGAATACAAAAATCCAGTTTTAACTACTGACTTAGCACTTGTATTCAACTACACCATCTCGTAGTCGAATACAAAAGTCTAGTTTTAACTATTGACTTGAGTCTGTATTCAGCTACAACATGTTGTAGTCGAATACAACATTGATTTTTGTCAAAAACTTTATTTTCAAACATTATTCATGCATTTTGACACTTTGAAAATTATTTTGATGCATATGCTAAAATAAAAGGTTCTCATGTGCATTTGAAATATAAGAATATTAGATTGCATCATGTGCCTGACATTTATAAGACTTATAGCATTTTGACCATAGTTAACTTTGATTGTTGACTTCTTTTTGAGCTTGCAACTTGATCACTTTCATTGGTCTTTCTCTTCATAAAAAACACGAGTATTTTTCAAAGTTGTGACAACTTGGTATTCTAAATTTCATCTTCACAGATAAATTAATAAATTAAAACTCATAAACAAATTAATAAATAAAAATTATTATTAAAGGTTAACTAGAAATGACATCTTTTTAATCCATGAGTTGTAGAGCACAAATTATACAACTTGATAGTTCTAAAACTTATTTTTATAAATAAATTAATCTAAAATCAACTTTTTAAATTTCATTAATTAGATGTGTCATTTTTTAATCTTTGAGTTGTTAAAACACAAATTATACTATTTGGTGGTTTTGAAACTCAATTTTAAAAAAAAAAAGTAATATAAAATATTCTTAAGAGGATTAAATTAGATATGACATATATTTTTTACTCCTTAAATTTTTGAGACATGAGTTGTACAACTTGGTCATCCTAAAACTCATTTTAAAATAATTATTCAAATTAAACAAAAATTTTTAAGTCAAAAGTTTTTTGTTTATCAACAACAAAACATATTTTCTACTCAAAAACTACATAGCTTTAAGGGTTTCCTAATATTTTCCATATTTTAAAATAAATTTTGGTGGCGACTCTATTAAGTTTGAGAAACACTCGAAATTTTAGGTCCTGACAGTATTATTACCATTTGTAGATTAATTAATCATTTTTGAATTTAAATGAGATGCATTGTCAATGTAAATTAGTGTAAATCAAATTTAAACTAACATTCAATAATAATTTACCACATCAACAAAATATTCAATAACTTTTTCTTTGATTTAAAAATCGTTTAATATGATGTAGCAAATTGAATATTTATGATTGAACAACGATGTAAAACAACTTTGCACTCTTAGTATATGCTTTTAAACTCTTTTGTTTTCTCTCTCTTTTGTACTATCAAAATATCTTATATCAATATGAAAGTTAAGTTATCAAATCTTTAAATCTATACTTAATTGCAGTTTTGGTCCCTCTATTTTAGTTGAATTACGAAAAATAGTCCCTCTATTTTATTTCTCCCCAGTTTTGGTCCATAAATAGAGTTTTGGTTCAAAACTTGATGAAGTGTCATTTTTTTAAACAACACCACACCATTTATAATCATAGATCTCAGGTACAGTTGTTGCACAACGAGATCTTGAGGCATGGTGTGGCTTAAATAAGCGCAAAAAAATGACAAAATTGGAGAGAAATAAAATGGAGAGACTATTTAAGTGATTCAGCTAAAATAAGAGACCAAAACTGCAATTATGTCTTATATCTATAATATCAAGCCAAAGCTATTTTTTTTGACAAACGTTAAAATGAAAGCTATGCCATTTCACTTTAAAGTAAACCAAGGTGATTTGGAAGTTGGAACATAGTCACTATGATGCTACAATGGACTTTATTAATTAAATTTTCTATGTATAAAAAAAAAAAAAAACTTTTAAGTGATACGGCGAAGATGGATAGATTCCAGTGTTAATTAATTTTTAGGATATATTTGAGAGAGTCTAATTTTTTATTCGAAATTAAGAATGGAGAAAATACTTGACATATTGTGTTTCTTGTGAATCGTAAACCAACAAAAAAATCGAAATAATCATTATGAGGTTTAACAAACAAGGAATAATCAGAAACAAATTAAGTATATTCCAAAGACAAGATAGCAGAAGTTAGTTTATGATTCCAATTTCGACTAGCTTGTTTTAAACAGAAAATTAACTTGGTCAATTTACAAACTAAATTTGGTTTAGGAGGGGTACAGTCAGGAGGAAGTTGCATGTAGACATCCTCATGAAGATATCCATGTAAAAATGCATTGTTCACATCTAATTGATATAAAAGCCATTGTTTAGTAGCAGCAATAGCCAAAACAAGTCTAATAGTAGTCAATTTAATTATATGAGAAAATGTATCTAAATAATCTACTCCTTTCAATTGTGTATATCCTTTAGCAAAAAATCAAGTGTTGTGCCTTTAAATACTACCATTAGAGTTGAGTTTGGTTTTAAAATCCCATTTACAACCAATAAGATCTTTCCCATCAAGTAAATCAGTTAATTCCCAAGTTTTATTAGATTCAAGAGTCTGAATTTATTGATACATAGCAAGCTAACAATCAAATTTATTTGTTTGTTTATAAGAACAAGGTTCAGGAATATAAGATAAAGTAAAAAAAAACAAAATAAGATTTATAAGTAGCAAAGACATTGTCATAAGATAAATTTTGGGAATGAACACTTGAGTAATTGTCACTAAGACCTTGTAAAGAATAAAGAATCAAGTCATGATCATGATACTGAGTTCCCATTTTGAAGGTGTTGCAACATCCATTAGAGGAAGAAGTGCAAGAAGGAATGGATTTAAAATTGAAGAGTTCATCAGAGATCTTCTTGAGAGTTTAATGGTCGACAAATATGAAGTTATTTGTGAAATTATGAAGAAATAACCTTGAGAAAATAGATTCTTAACTTCTTTCCAAACAGCGGATGTGTCGTCAATCCAAAGAATGCTATTGACAATATCGGGGGAAATTGAGTGATACATCCAAGAAAGAATAAGAGTCTTGCAGCATTTCCAGGTCGAGAAATCTGAAGTTGTAAGGTTTGGTTTCTTGATCAAACTATCAATAAAGCCATATTTGTTTTTCATTTCAAGAGAAATATACATCTCGTAATCCTATGCATGATAGTTTGAAGCATCCAAAATGGGATACACCAAGACAAGAGATAGATTCTCATTGGGATTAATGTAAAAGGGGCTTTTGGGATCTTGATTTGGATGAGGAGGACCGAAAGAAGGAGAAGGTGGCAGAGACAATGGAGGTATGTTGGCCATGGAAAAAGGAAATAGAAAGAAGGGAAGAACAAAAAAGAGAAGAACGAATAAGGAAATAAAATAAAGAGAAGGCTAAAATTGGTATTTGACAACTGAAACCACGTTATTTACTAAAATTATCTCATGATTTTTATAATTGATATAATAGTCAAACACTTAGTATTTATATCAACAAATAAAACTTACTGGTATATGAACTTATCAGCACTAAGTATGAACCTTACTTGTTTTGATAATAACACAATCATTTTGTTAAAGCATTAACGTTCTGATTAAGTGTGTATTTCCTATATTAAGTAGATTTTGTATGATCTTATGTTGCATCCTCTGATGATTGGACTAAGATAAAGAAACACCAAGATGCCGCTGCTAACTCCTTATTTTAAGTTTGGTGAAAGCTATTTGAAATGTGCCTCTAGTAATTCTGGAAAATTCAATCAATGGTCTGACTCGTCTACCTCTAATGACTACAACAAGCATCTAATCGTCTTCCTGCGATGACCCTGATAAGCAAGTGATTGTTTTCCTCTAATAATCGCATCAAACATCTGATTGTTTGACATTAGTTAGTAATGTATGCTTTGATGAAACTCAAAGGTTTGATAAAAGTCAATGCCCGAAAAAAGCAAAGTTTTTGCACATCCACTAATAAACACCCATAATTCGTTATTTTTCTAAAAATCTATGAGACATTCCCTGATCATGGTATCCTCTTCTTCTTTTGTCATCATACCAAGATACACAAAATCAATTACCAGGATTTTTTGACGAGTTTTTAATGGCGAATAAATCTTAGAAGAATTTTATACGGAACTTCATGATACATATTGATTTCTTGCAATCGTGACAATGAATAGAAACCATAAATATCTTTATAAAAGGATGTGCAATCCTTACTTAAAAAAACACAAGAAACAACACATTGCAATAAGCATAATAAAGTCGTTTATGCACTCTTGCTCTTAATTGTTGCTTTACTTGTGCTGAGAAATTTTTTTGTGAGTTCGACTTTGTAAACACCTTCTTGTGAGAGTCCTTTTTTTTTTCTTTAGAAAACCCAAACCTATTCTTTTGTAAGCTAGCCCAGTAGCGACTGCCTTCCTCAATAGCTTGATTGTACTACACTGGAAAGTTTAGAAGACTCGAACATAGTCAGTTTGACTAGTAGGTGTTCAGTAGAAGTGTGATTCAGTGGATTAAATCCTTCAATTTGAAGGTGTTGGAAAACACAAGAAATGGGGGGGGGGGGAATTAGAATTGTGTTATGTCATTTTTAAATTATACTTTGATTTTTTTTTGCACAAATACTTTCTTTATCAAAACATTCAACTTACTCTTACAAATCAGGTATTTTGAAAATAAAATTGAATCATAACGAACTAAGATAAAGGAAATAAAGAAAGAGCAAAAATTATTTACTTTTATACTAGTTCACAATACAATAGTTGCTACATCTAGTACACCCCTTATAGAGAGATTTTACCTCAGTACAATCGATGACTTAATCCATTATTTTATCAATAGCATACAAGTATTATTTACTCTGCCTCTTCAAGTTTTCAGTATTTTTTCTCCATCATCTTCATGCTTTACAAGTATTATTTACTCAACCTCTTCAGACTTTGAGTAATCTTTCTCCAACCTCTTCGGGCATTAATTATTCTTTACTCAACTCTTCAGGCTTAGATATTCTTTCTCCAGCCTCTACAAACTTTAAGTATTCTTTACTCTGCCTCTTCAGGTTTTGAGTATTCTTTCTCATGCCCCTCTAGGATTTTGTCGTCAAAACCCTTCTTCAACATTATGGCAAACTGTCATTGAAGTTCATGAGTGTTATTTCCACTAACAAATTGATTTAGACCAATTCAAGTTTGTGTCTAAATTGAAGCAAAGTTTGTTACTAGGATTCTAACTCTCATTGAGACGATGTTATATATTCAATCCTATATTCGTTCAAGGGTATGAAAACAGTTTAACTAATTTACATCAATTCTAGTTTGTGTCTGAATTAACACAAAGTATGATTTGAGGATTCTAACTCTCGTTGAGATCAATGTCTTCAAAAACAGATCTGTTGAGATAAATTCTAACTGTTGATCATAAAACTAAAACCTAGAACTTTTCTAAGGATTTTGATTTCAGTTTGGCTGAAGAAGAATGTTCTTGATTAAAAGCATAAAACAATCATAAGCATGATTAGTAGACCAGATGTAGGAACAACCAGATGCACAATTATTGGACTAGAGGCAGGAACAACTAGAGGCACAATTACTAGACTAGAGGCAAGAACAATTAGAGGCATGAACACCAAATGCACAATTTCTTGACTAAAGGCAATGACCAGAAGCCATATTAATTGACCAAAGCTATAGAGCAACTAGAGGCAGAATTTTGTCAAAGTGTTGACTTTTACCAGAAGCATTGACTTTTTGTCAAACTGTTTGAGAAGATTTGGCTTGTACGGTCAAGGTGGTTAGTTCCTCAAAAGTTTGGATTTGTCAGGCTCTTTGAGAAGACTTGGCTTGTAGGGTCAAAGTTGTTAGTTCCTCAAAAGTTGGGTTGTTAGACTGTCTGAGAAGACTTGACTTGTAGGGTCAAGGTGGTTAGTTCCTCAAAAGTTTGGGGTTGTTAGGCTGTTTGGAATGACTGGCTTGGAGGGTCAAGTGCTTTGTAATTCAAGTATTTGAATTAGTGGATTAAAGCATTTTGAATGAGAGGATTGGATGTAGCCAAGTTACCCGTGAAGCAGGATAAATCTACATGTCCAATTATTTATGTTTTCAATGTTTGCTGCCTTTGAACCCAATTGCTTCTTATGTAAGTAATTTATAAAAACCAACCAGCCTTCATAAAATTTAGCAAAACGTTATCAACTTTGTCAAGCAAAATTCAACTCTCTTCTCGTGTTTGCACCTTCAATATGGAATTTGTGGAGGTTTAGGACTAGGAAGCCATAGGGAATCAATTGTATGAGGGGAATGAGGGATGGTGGAGGTGGCATGTTTAGAGTGAAAAGGTGTGGAGGGAGGTGTAAAGAAATCGTCTAATGATGTATTGAGACTAAGTCATTGAGGACTTGAGTTGCCGTCTCAACTTCTTGGGGAGGGGGATTCACAAGACATGGTGAGGTGGGGTCAGATATAGGAGTGAAAGAGGTAGATGTTTGAGGAATGGTAGAAGAGGCAGGTGTTTGAGTTGGAGTGTTGTGCTTGAGAGGGAGATGATGGGTTTTGTATCGAAGGGATGGAAAATGTTCAACTAGGGTAGCCTCAAATGTCTTATTTGAGGTGTTAGAGTTAACATGGGTATCACGTGTAGGGTTCAAGGAAAGGCCAACTAACTTCGTATGTTGGGGATGGGGTATCAGAGGTTGTGGTTCAGGTTCAAGATGAAGGGTATGAATAGTTTGCTCAGAGTTTGGTGTTACCTTATGTTTCTTCCTCTAAAAGATCACATTAGCAAAGAACCATATACTTAGGTTTAAAGCGCACAAACTTAGAGTTCATCATAGGATATTCAAATATCTCTTTATTGATTCTAGATGAACCAACCATTAACTCATACCCATCTTATAATGGAACGAGGGATTATTTAGCGATTTTGATTAGAAACTCTACCAAAGTGCTCGATACTTAGTCATTTGTGTTTGCATCAACGAATTTCCAAAATTGTTTAACTAAAACGCCGAGAACTACCTCTTATTCTAGATAAAACTACTAAGACCAACCCACTTTAGCAAAATCCTCAATAAAATCAAATCAAGACTCATAATTTATATAAATCTTCGAATATTCATATTAAAATGATTATTTTAATATATTTTAATTGAAACAATTAAAAGTAGAGTTTAATTTATTTAATTTTATAAATAGAATAATTTTATTGGATCAAAAGATATAATTACCCCAAATCTAAATCAAAATGATTAAAAATAAAATTACAATACACATATTCCTATCTAACTTGTTGCATATAACAAAAATGTGCAATGTGCAAGTGGTTCATGGTTAACCTAGTAAAATATATATTTCTATTTTTCGTTAAAAGTTAAAAAACAAGGCAGATCTATTGGCCCAAGTTAAAGGCAATGAGTTAGCAAGCCATCTATAATAGTAGCAAAACGATGAGGCTCTTTCCACAACACTTGTACAGTAAATAATTTTATTAATTATTTGGTCAACAAGTAGATACTTTTTTTTTTTTTTGAGTGAGGACTAAAATTCTTATTTTACCGGTCTCCATTGACTTAAGCAAAAGAGAGCATGCATGCCAATGTGTCCTTAGTCAAGTGACAGTATCTCTTTATTGAACACTAGGGGTGGGAATATGTCAGATCAGATTAGGCTTTGAAAGACCTGAGTCTAGCCTACGATTTATTTTTTCGGCATAAGTCTGACCTTTTTAATAGTTTGGCCTGGCCTATAAGCCTTTTTAAAAGCCTTTTTAAACGCAACCATTATTACCTCTTAAACAAATAAGGAACAACTACTGACCGATTGACTAATTGAACGGTTACCGAATATGAAACTACTACCATATATAGAATCGATACCGAATATGGAACGACTACTGAATATGAAATAATTACTAAGTGATTGTCTAATTGATATAATCTAAAATAGAAAATAATATTATTAATATAATAATAAAATATAATATTAATAAATAATAAATATATATAGGCCGGCTTGTCAGGCCTAATAGGCTTTTTTATAAGTCTGAGTCTGACCTATTTAAATAAATAGACTTTAAAAACAGTCTGACTTTTTATTAAATATGTCAGACTAGGCTATAAGTAGGCCAGACCATAAGCCCCTACAGACGGCCTAACCTTTTCCATCTCTATTGGTCACTACTTGTTTTAGCTATAGAAAAAGTGTCACTTATTCTTATTTAATATAATACATTGTGTTAGCTTAAAAAAAAACTAAAATATTCACGTCTACAAAATATTCACTTATCCTCCTTCTTTTCCATTTCCATCTCAGAATTGTTTTCCTATGCTGTTTCTTCTTATTGTATTTCTCTGAATTTTTTTTCTCAGAAGGTCTTCCCAATTTCAATTCTCTATTTTATCTCAGAAATTATTTAAGCTTTTTCCGATTTCAATTCTCATTTTTCTGTTGAAGAGCTTTTTACTCTTCATTGATTATCGTTTTTCATTTGAAGAAGCTTTTCCTTATTTCTTCATCATTTTTTCGATTCCATCTTCAATCAATTCCTTCAATATCTGATTCAAACTCGATTTCTTCATTGATTCTCGTTTTTAAGATTCAACAATTTTCGATTTAAGATTCAAACTCATTGATTCAGATTCAGCATTCACAAGTAAGTGAAAATTGTTTTCCCTCTATTAGCAATTTGCATTGGTTGAATAATTTTTTTATTTTAGTTTTTTATATTGTAATACCGATTTGGAGTTTTTCTATTTTCATATTCAGATAAAAGATAGCGTTCTTCTATTTTCAAATTGAACCTGCTTTTTGATTTGTATAGTTTCATATGTTTGGATTCCTGGTATGTAATGGAATAAAGTTAAACAATTATTCATTATGTCAAACTTAGACTTGCAGCACATTATATGCCTTTAATCACACACTATGAAAGGGTGGGGTTCTAAATTTTCTGCACGAACTTTTGCAAGCAAGTGCAATATTATCTCTGGATCGGATGTATCAAATTTAACACCTTTAGGTAGAAATTCTCGATAGTGCATTGCATGAATTGGTGAAAATTTTGATAAGCCAATTTAAAAGGAAAAAAGGGGTTTATGGTGGCAACTACTTTAAGTAATATTGGTTCTTTCTATTTTTGAAGGGTTGAATTTTACTACAATTGTTAGCAATTTGATGTGCCACAAATTTAAATATTACCCTCAATTGTTGTATCAAGCAAAGTTGTATAAGTTACTGCAAAGAGGAAGTAAACTTCTATCTTTGGTGAATTTGTGTATTTTGGAACTCTTTATTTATCATTGACTTCATATTACTCACTTGATTTAAATGTTTTTGGTTGGCTATCTTTTATTTATTTATATTAGTAGTGAGAGTAATAAGTTGTGATGTAACTAACTGGATTTTTTGAACTGAGTGAAGACGGAAATGGAGCATTTACAAAGAGCAAAGGATCGTAATTTAACAGTTTCTACCAGACACGTCCCGTAAATTTTTATAAATATAATAATAATAATAATAATAATAATAATAATAATAATAATAATAATAATAATTAACTAATAATAATAAATAAAAACAAAATAACTCCACTCATTCTCTCTCTTTCCATCTCACTCCCTCACTCCCTCATTTTCTCATTTCTCTCTCTCTCCTTCTCCTTCTCCCTCTCGGCACACACCCTTCCCTTTCCCCCATTTTCATTTTTTTTCTTTCTTTCATTCTTCTTCTTATTTCTCACTTAAAGCCACAATAAACCCATGGAAAGGGTATACATTCCCTAAGCAAGCTGCTTCCTCATAGTTTCTCAAGTTCTTGGATAAAATTTTTGGGGTTAGGGTTTGTGTTCTAAGGAAAGAGCTGTTGATTGAGACTCATTGAGGTAAATGTCCAACTCTAATCCTAGTATAAATTCATAGAAAAATGTAGCTTTGTTTAAAAACCTTATTTTATGCTCAGAGTAGATTTAGATGATTTTTAGGGTTTTCTAGAGTTAGTTAAATTTTAGAATAGATTTTTCTAAAGGCTTGGAAATATTCTTGATACCCAGATTTGTCTGCTGAGATCCTCTCGGCTACTCTGAGAGTTGTTAGAGAGCAAAGTTAGACGATTCTCCATAACTGTGAGTTGACGAGGATCATCGTCATATATTTTTATATCGCTATTATTATTATTTTACTTGTTTTCTATATTAAAGTATTTATTGAAAATTTTGGGAAACACAACCTTTGAATTTTATCTCGATTTCGTCAATTATTTGATTTAACGGTCATTGTTATATAATATGTTATTATTTTGATTTACGTATGAGCTACATTATTTAAATCTTGAATTGTTACGCGATTGATTATGTTTTTCATGATTTACGATGAAATGATTTTTAATACGTGTTTTGAGAAATCAGTGTTATAATTATTAAATCGTTAACTGCGTTAGGTACACCTAGTTACCACGTGTCGGTTAGGGAGAGTTAACCGTTAGATGGAGCCGCCCCTACGAGAGAGGTCATCCGTAGGAGGAGAGGGCTATCAACGTGATGTAGCTCTCTAATTGATATGTGATGATGCGTTGCGGGATTGAGAGGAGAGGGCCATCCGTTAGATGGAGCCGCCCCTAAGGGAAAGACCACCTTAGGAGGAGAGGGCTATCAATGAGATAAAGCCGCCTCTTGGTTCTAAAAATTTGTATTGTTACTTGTTTGATTTTTGTGATGATTTTAAGGTTGTTCATTTTGATTTCGTATTGTTATTCACTTGATTTTTTAATATTTTTGTCAAACGATTTAACAGTTATTCGTGCCTTTTGTGTTTCCCTTCTAATTGATGGTGGTTGTTGTCTCCTCACTAAGTCTTTGCGACTTACCCTTTATGTTGCTTATTTTTTTTCAGATTCGCAAGCAGCTGAGTAAGAATCAATTATTTGATTCAAGTCTCAACATACTTCTTTTTTGGTAGGCCTCTTTGATCGAGGACCATTTTTGTAACAGTTGTTGAGTCTATGTAATTTGCAGCTATTTTGGAGTTTAGAAAGTCTATTTAGTTTGTTGGAAAGTATATTAAGAAACTTGATTATGTTATTTGAATTGTGACTGGATTGAGAATTTGACAGGGATTTCATAAATTTGGAAATGTTGAATTTACAGAGGAGACTCTGTCGAAATTTCGAGAAAAGCATATATATATTTTTAAATGGTTAAAGAGCAATTTAATTGTTAAGTTAATTGATAGGCTTGCCAGGCTAGGAGTATAGCTTGTGCGCCGGTCACGACATTTAAATTTCGGGTCGTGACACTACCGTTCTAGGAAAGGGTCGTTCTCTCCTAACTACTAGGGATTTTAACCCAGGTTTTTCTCTCGAACATTATTGTAGTAGTAGTTGAATGGAAATTGAAATACTAATGCAGAAGAATTTGATGTAGACAACTAAAAACAATGTTAACTGTGGCTGTATTGCAGGGGAAGTGATTATTAGTGAAGAGGCTTATGTTTGTGTTCCAAATAACAATAACTAATCCCACAAAAGGTGAGATGGATGTTTTACGCCGACACATGGACAATAATGATGATTTGAAAAATCGAAGTAATTGAATGTAACTACATGTTTTTGCATCGTGTTTGACACTGACACGCGTCAGACAACAAAAACACTACTTTACAGTGCTACATAGTTTCCAATACTAATGTAAACTCGAAAATGCTTTACAGTTCTCATGGTTAAAATTATTAGGTAAAGCACTGGAAGAACTAAGATCTTCTCTCTACAATGAGCTCTGAACATCAGAAGGAGCCAAGCGTCAACAACAAAGATATTGTGGACCAGTGGTGGCATTATCTATCAACTTCATGGTTGCAGTTGGAATCGTCATGGAAAACAAATTGGTATGTAACATTTACTTCTTCTGCTGCATGCATTTTATCATCATTATTATTATGACATGTTAGGAAGGTTGAAACTGAAATAGCCCTCTTGAATTTGATAAAACTTTGTTGCTGACAGGTGATGGGAAGAGTTGGCTTCTAACTTCCCAATTTTCCTTACATTTGTTCATTACATCACTGCATGGGTTCTCCTTGCATTTTTTAAAGCACTCTCAGTGCTTCCTCTGTCTCCTCCATCTAAAACAACTCCATTCTCTTCTATATTTGCACTTGGTGCTGTTATGGCTTTTGCTCCTGGCCTTGCAAACACCAGCCTCAAGTATAACAGGTGCATGCTCTTGCTCTAACATATCAATCATAAGAGTTTTGGAACTTCCTTTCATGTTGCTGACAGTTAAGTTCATGCAATGTTGGTTTCTATCAAATGGCTAAGATTGTTGTTACCCCAACAATTGTTCTGGCAGAGTTCATACTTTATAGAAAAACCATTTCTTCAAAAAAGGTCAAAAAATAAACTTTTTCCTTTCTTTTGTTTCTCTCTCTTTTATAAAGAACTATTCCATCCAACCCTTTAATTTTTTCTGTATTGATCATGTCATTGGAATACAATGATGCAGGTTTTGGCTTTGGCTGCTGTATCAGCTGGTGTAGCAGTTGCTACTGTGTCAGATTTAGAGTTCAATTTATTTGGTGCTATAGTTGCCATTATATGGATAGTACCAAGTGCCATAAATAAAATTTTATGGTCTACTTTGTAGCAGCAAGGAAATTGGGATCAGCAACTGTTATATGTACTGATAAAACTGGTACTTTGACACTTAATGAAATGAGGGTGACCAAGTTTTGTCTTGGTCTTGAAAATTTTGCGATGGAAAGTTTTTCCAATGCAATGGCACCGAAGGTTCTTGAGTTATTCCACTGGTAGTGTGTATAAGCCTTCATCAAGATCTTTACCTGATATTTCAGGTAGCCCAACTGAGAAAGCTATACTCTTGTGGGCGGTATCGGATTTAGGTATGCACATGGATGAAATGAAACAGAAACATAAAGTTCTTTATGTTGAAACATTTAACTCGGAGAAGAAACGGAGCGGTGTTGCGATAAGGAAGGAGAATGAGAACAAAGTTGATCTGCATTGCAAAGGAGTTGCAGAGATGGTACTTGCAATGTGTGATAAATATTTTGATATTAACGGCGCAATGAAGTAATGATAAGATTTTGTAAAACGTGCTATTGATCTTAAATAGGGACTTATTCAATTGGAAAGTAATGATAAGATTTTTGGAAGAATTTTCTTTGATCTTAATATGGGATAAGATTGATATTGGCTCCCATTTGATTTATATTTTAGCAATCCTTGTTGCTAACGTGAATTATATTGATCTTGTTTTCTCGTACATTCTGCAATGATTGACTTGTGTTATGGTTTGCAGTGATTGCTAATGGCCTTTCTAAGCAGTTGTGCTTGAAAATGTTTCCTCCATTATCTAGAGTTGCTTGTGTTGCTGAACTGAATCAGCATAGAGTAAAGGAACACCCCGAGGTTGGATCGAGCAACTCTATGGAATCGTTAGCTCTACAGAAAGATAATAGAGTCTATGGTTATCTTGCTAGATGCTGCATATCTCCAGTTGTTATGGATTGCATAGCTAAGGCCATTGGTGCTTCTAGCACTGATAACATCCCTCAGGAGAGCATTGATCACACTATAGAGGAAAGAGACAACATTGCTGGTAGATTTTCCCATTGGTCAAGTAATGGACAAATTAATCCCAATGTTCCTAAGACATTAACATACCAGTTGGGCTCTCAAATATGTGTTATTAAGGAAATCAATATTCAGCCTTTCCAATGTGCTATTTGAAATATTCGCAAATTCGATCCATGTATTTTCTATGCTTTTCTGTTAACTTGTTTGTTAACTGAACATCTCACTTTCAGATGGAGTCACCTATATATTCAGCACAATCTGTTAGGTTTAAAATGGGTTTAAAATGGGTCATGTGAAAGCCTCTCTAGATTCTCTAGCTGATGAAATATTTGTATGGACTTATACATCACCGGAGTTTCCAATGGCTCCGGTTTGTAACTTCTTATTTCATAGCTAGTTTCTGTACATGTTTTACATTGAATAATTTGTTGCATTGATTTCCTGATGCTTGATACAAAAAGGTAGATATGCTTTGCTATTAAAGGATTCCCCGCTATAAATATTGTAAGTGAATTGAAAAATAAATTTGTTGGATGATTAAAAAATGTATGAAGCTCCAAAGTAGAATTACCTAGCCTGAAGTTGCTAAGAAAATAAAATGAAAGCAGCATGACGGAAAAATAACTCCAATGTTTAATTTGGCTTGAGTAGCCCTCTACTCATGTTTTTGACAGTGAGAACTAAGAACTGTTTTATATGCTTGATTTCTGAAATCAATTTCATGTGAACAGGACAACCTGCTACAGACGTTCTAGCTTCCAGAACCTGTACTCTGTATTGGTGACATCTTGCAGGTTGAGCTTTTGGTATGTTCCATCATTAGCAAACTTGAGTGTTGATGTTTTAGTAAAATTGATGGCAGAGTAGTCATAACAGCCTAAATAAATTAAAAATAAACTTCGTTTTAACATCAGACGTGTATTTCAAATAGCATAAATTTTCACATATTGAAAGGTAAAATATATTGTCATCTCTTTGAACGCTTTGATTACAACTATCTTTATTGTATGTTTCAATGGCATTAATTAATAAAAATAAATTAAAATTTTAAATTTAATTTACTGGTATTTATAATTTAGAATTACAATTAGTAGGGAGATAAAATAAATTTATTTTAATAAATAATAATAAGTTTTAGTGACAGACAATATCGTAGGAATAGATTAATTTTTTATTTATATTTTTCTAGGTTTTAGTGACAGACAATACTGTAGGAATAGACTAATTCTTTATTTATATTTATTTAGTGTTTAGTGACGGTCATTATTGTAGATAGAAATCAAAAACATGTAGTGACAATTCTCATAACATGCAGTGACAGTCTTCAAAGTGTAGCAGCACAGTAGAATTAAGTGACACTCAAAGTATTATTGACCTTTACCTACAGTTTTTAACGTTTAGTGACAAATTTTGTGTGTCAAGATAAGTCAATTTTTTTGTAGTACATACGTATAAGAAAATCGAGAATAAAGAAAAATCTTGCTCAATCAGTCAAACATATTATTTAAAAAATGAGGATTCTTTGATTGACTAACTAGGAGGCCAAAGGACCCCTAACTAATGTGGGTTCCAAAGAAAAGTATATACATGGGCCAAAGGACCCCTAACTAATGTGGGTTCCAAAGAAAAGTATATACATGGTGTATATAACGTTAAGCAATGTGCTTTATAAAAAAAAGCCTATATATGTAATGGATTTTTTATTTTATAATATCCTTTTTTTTTGTTATAAATAAATGTCAATTTATCTCTTTTTTCAAATTATTAACCAATCTATTCTACTTTGTATACCAAGTAGAAGATTGCATAATTTATTTTAGTAGTAGGTTGCAACCATATTGCTTTTATCTGAGCTGTACAAACTTATTGTACTAAATTTCTACAACGAAGGATTCATAATGATGCTCATGAAAGATATTGATCCACATATAAAAAGAGATATAGTGTATTACAATGTTAAAATATTGACACTTAAGAAGACTCATCTAAACAGTATTCACGTTAAAATTGAAATGTAGATTAAAAATGTCAAGTACTTATCGTATTAAAAAAAAATTTATAAGAATATTGTTCACACATCTAATTAACCATAAATTTTTGTACGAATATTGTTCGCACTTGATCATAATTTTGTTTTTTATTATTTATCTGTTTTTTCTATTTATATTATTATTAAATTAAAACAAAAATAATAAATCTCAATAGATATATAGTTGCATATCAAAAATACAACTTACTACTAATTGGTTTTTTTAAAAAAACGACTATCATCATACAATCATATATGTATTGAGATTTTTGTAAGTTTTGAACTCTAGATTATTAGATTTCGTTTCATTTAAAAATCAAAAAGTTAAAAATAAAAATATACGTAGTTGTCATATTAATTTTTTTTAAAATTGTGCAACTTTAATCTCAATTATGTGACTCAAAATTGCATTTTAAAAGCAAATTAACTATATGGTAATAATTTGGAGGGTTGTTAAATACAACATTCTTTTCTTTCGTAGAGTCTATCTCTTTCAAATTTTGGTGGTTATCGATTGGTGCTAATTCAAGAAAATTCTCCACTTGGGTTGCCAATTGCCATTATTGAAATATGAAGCATCACTTGGGTTGCCAATACGAAACTAGAGAAAAAACTGGAAAATTACATATTAGTGCAACTTTCAAATTATTCACCAAATTGGAGTAAGTCTGATACTAACGACTTAGCCAACAATTTTTATTTATTTTTATATATATATTTTTATATAATATTTTTAATAATTATTACTATAGAGATGACAAAACAAAATCAAGTAATTTGATTTAAGTGATTAATGAATTTTAGTTAAAAATGAATATTTGAGAGAATTTAAACAAATTTTGATTCAAATTATTTTGTTCGAGAACAAAGTAAGGCAGATTCATATTGCTATTTTTTTAAAATTAACCTACAACTATATTTAGAGCTGTCAATTAGACAAGCCCCCTAATTATTGACTCCAGCCCACATTTTGGAGGGACCAAAAAATTTAATAATTTAAAAGGCCTCCAAACTAAAAGCACCCTAAAATTTTGTGGGCTTAGTGGGCCCACGGGCCTACTTTTTTTAAAAAAGAATCCATTTTTTTTTTGAAAGATAAAGTTTTTTAATTTTTTCACCGATAAAATAATTTTCGATTTTTTTCTATAGAGAATTTTCAATTTTTTTCGATAAAAATGTCCAATTTTTTTTTTGATAAAAAATATCTGATTTTTTTCGATAAAAAAATTCTGGTTTTTTTCGATAAAAAATTTTTGATTTTTTTTTCGATAAAAAAGTTTCCGATTATTTTTTGATAAAAAATTTCCGATTTTTTTTTTTGATAAAAATTTTCGATTTTTTTTCGATAAAAAATGTTTGA
>JBBPBR010000004.1:5463653-5485339 GCA_037974775.1 Cicer pinnatifidum
TTTCGATAAAAAATTTCCGATTTTTGTTTCGATAAATTTTTTTTTTTGGATAAAATGTTTTTCAAAAAAAAACTTAAAATCAACAAAATATTGGGAGCCTAAAGCCCCCTCTCTTAAGCCCTTAAAATAATGGGCCGAAATCTTAAAAAAAATTATTTTGATAAGGGCCTAATAATAGAGGTTTAATAAAAAAAAATTAGGGGCTTATAGTTGGGGACTTTTTTGACAACTCTAGTTATTATGAAGACTACCCATTAATTATTATATTGGAAGTTTTATTGGACTAGGTGGGTTTTTATTCTCTCAATTTGAGAGAAATTTTTCACGTTAAAAAATTGTGTTTGCCTCGTATTTCATTTTCTGTCAATTATTATTGCTCTTAGAAGTGTATTTTCTATTCACCGATTTATGTATGGATGAGGGGAAAAAGATCCCGCATTATTGAAATAATTATCTTTTATTTGTTTCCAACAAGTAACAATGGCGCTGGTGTTGATCAGTAAAATGGTCGAATATATGGACGCAGAAATTTAGTCTCTCCCAAATCAATTGCAATTGAATGAAGGTATTCTTTCATTAGTGTGTATTCTTCGTTCTTCAATAACACAATTGCATTGAATCGTGGTTAGGACCGTCTCATACATAGTAGAAGTTTCGTTTTAAATTAAAAATTAAATTTCTACTAAAAAATAATAAACTAATAAAAGAACATTAAAAATGTAAATAATGTCAATATTATTAAAAAAAAAATATAACTTATAAAATAACATCAATAACAATGAAATTTTAATTCTATTTTATTTTATATTATTTTTCAATTTTTTTTTTCTTTTTAAAATCTGGTTTTATTTATTTATTTTTGATTTTAGACCCTATTTCAACTTTAGAAAAATTAATTTTGAATGAATGAATTTTATAAAAAATTAATTTTTGAGAAAAGTGAGTGGATGGTAAAAGTTATTTATATTTAATTAGTTTAAATACATTTATATTTATATAAAAGTAAATTTAATAATAAATTCAAACTAAAAATCATTTTTAATCCATAACGTGATAGTTCCTTGATAATTGTGTAAAATTATTATAAGAGAATTTATTAACTTTTATAAAATAAAATAAAACACGCACAAAAAATAAGACATTAACATATTCTATAATTCATTTTTTCCCATAAGATTGTCAGTGCACCCTTTAAATTATTGTCTAGCTAGCTGTAAACTTTCTTAATAATTCACATTTTTTCCCATAAGATTGTTGGTGCAAGACACACGAGTAGTAAGAAACCCAAAAAAAAAAAAAAACAGCGGAAATAGTGTTCCGGTCTCTGCTGCCTTTGTTTGCTGCAGAACTTGAATTGCATTGATCACTACCTTATTCTCTTGATGCTAGCTTCTGTAGATTGAAGAAAGGAGAAGATTGTTCATACAACTTGCGCTACGATGCACTGAAATTACTCAAAATCAGGTTAAAAATAATGTTATGGTTTCCTTATATTTTGTTTAGTTTTTTAGTTTATTTTGTATGTGTTCGATTTCCATTTTCAGAAGCTAACTAACTAATCTTTATTTATTTTTGTCGTCATACATCTATTGTTAATGTTTTAATACCTCAACTTGATTTTATTTTTTTCTATAATTATTTAGAGAAATTGACTTGTGTGCATAAGAATGGCCATGTTCTAGCTTTTAAGAAATTTTTTCTCCGGTTATAATAATTTTTTTAACTCAGAGAGACCCTTTCCACTTATTAAGATTATTTAGACTAATCGCATAAGATTTCTCTAGTTGCTCAGATTGGTCCTATTTTTCTCGATCCACTAGCATTGTAGTTATATATCAATTATCAAACATAGCATTAAAAGTTCTCTCTACTTGGTAACTACTTTAGGTAACTATTTTTGGCCATACTTAGTTCGAATCCGAAAGGAAAAAAAAGGCAGCTTTTTAGAGTATGGAGAATGTTGACAAAGCAAAAAGATTGAACCTAGAAATATTTAGTCTCTGCTACTTTTGATTACTACAGAACTTCTGAACATTACTTTATTCTCTCCGTAGATTGGAGAAAAGGAGAAGATTATTCACAAGACTTGAGCATTTGCTGAAAGCGATTATTTGTAAATCTATTGGAAAACAAGGTAAAAATCATATTCATGGTTGGTTAACTTTATTCTATTTACTTTTTCACTTTTTCTGTTTGAAAATGATTTCCACTTTCAGTCTCCACTGCTTCTGGCTACATGATCAATTTGACACAGCAAGCTAAGTAACTATAAGCAAAAATACTTACAAAATATTGTTGATCACATTTAATCTATGCAATCCCAATAAAAATTAAGTCTACTGTCAAAATTATCCTCAATGACTAATAAATTGGGTCATTAGAAATATAAAAAGTTATAATACATGACGTTAATTTAGAGAGATTATCATTAAGGCTTTGTTTGATTAAAATTAGCATATAACTCATAAGCTAGCTGATAGTTGATAGCGGATGAACTAGTTGATAGTTGATTGAAGATAAACTTAATTGAAATACTTGGTAAAATTAGCGGCTCAATTAACTTACAAATGTAAAATGATATTCTTAATTAATAATAAAACTTATATCAATTAATATATAAAATATTTTAAATTTAGTAATTTAATTTTCTTTTTGTAATTTAAAATTTATTAATATGATAAATTTCTTATTTATTAATATTAAATTAATTTTTATTCGCCAAAATGTTATTTTAAAATATGTTCAACATATATGTATATTTTACATTTGTTTCATGGACCATCTGATCTTTGATATTCCTGCAATTATAAAATATACTTATTTTATTTTAAATTATAATGTATTATAAAGGGTACAAAGAGGTTTTAGTTAAAATAATAAGGTAAAATTGATAGAACTCAAAGACTACTTGAAGTAATTTATCAAAAAATGCTATAAACTAATGTATAAAAACTATAAACTCAATGACTGTTACGATATATATATGTATATATATATATATATATATTTGTCATATGAGCTTATAAACTATGAACTAACTTATTTATCTTACCATAAAGACTTTAAATAGGAGAAAAATAATTAATTTTTTTTTTTTATATTTCATTATGGAGGGAGTGATTACTTAACTAACAGCAAAACTACCAAAATAGAAAAAACCAACATAAACAACTATATCTATAATTAAACTACTCTTTTATTTATTTATTTTGGTCATCATACCTTTCATTTTACATTTGTTGCTCGTAAAACTTAGACTAAAAATTAAATAATGTCTATTTGAAGCTTTGTTGAGCATATATGGCTAACTCTGATCTGTTGAAATTGATTTAGATGGTGAGTTACTTGGCTGAATTGGGGAAGACATATGTGGAAAAATTGATAAATAGGGTAACAGCAGAATTACGATTTGTATTTTGCTTCACATGCATTGCTAAGGAATTCGAAGAAAAAAAACCTGAGTTGGAAGCTGAAAGAAAAACTATGGAGCAACGTGTTCAAGTAGCAGTGAGTGAAGGTAAAGTCATTCGGGCTAATGTTCTTCATTGGATAAAGAAAGTTGATATGCTCATTCAAGAGAACACCAAAACAAAACAAACGTGTTTTTTTGGATTTTGTCCTGACTGCATAGGGCGATATAAAAGGGGAAAGGAGTTGGTAAATATGACAGAGGAGATTAAGTCGTCAATAGAAAAGGGAGAAATATTTGAAATTATTGATCTCCCTCAATCTCTTCCAGGTTGTGGTTATTATTCATTGGACTATTACATTCAATTTAAAGGCAGAGAGTCAAAATACAAAGAACTATTGGATGCACTAAAAGATGACAACAACTATATGACCGGATTGCAAGGGATGGGGGGCACCGGAAAAACTACATTGGCAATAAAAGTTGGTAAAGAACTAGAGGAATCTAAAAAATTCGATCATGTCATTGATACAACAGTGTCGTTTACTCCTGATATAAAAAAGATTCAAGATGATATTGCTGGACCTTTAGGATTGCAGTGGGAGAATTGTACTAACTCAGATCGACCCAAAAAACTCTGGAGCAGATTAACAAATGGTGAGAAGATTCTTCTTATAATGGATGATGTGTGGGAACAAGACACCCCTCTTGATTTTGATGGAATAGGAATTCCTAAACGAGACAATCACAATGGTTGTAGAGTTCTTATAACCACACGTAGTAAACGAATACTTGATACAATGAATTGTGATAAGAAAATTGAATTGGAGATCTTATCCGATGAAGATGCATGGATCATGTTCAAAAAGTATGCCGGTATAAATGATAGCTTTTCAAATAGTTTGACCAGTAAGGGACAAAAAATTGCTCGCGAATGCAAAGGATTACCTGTTGCAATTGCAGTAATCGCCAGAAGTTTAAAGGGCCAACAACATCGCAAGCATGAGTGGGATGTGACCTTGAAATCCTTGAAGAAGCATGTGTCCATGCCTAATGTTGATGACGATGTGGTTGGAATTTATAAATGTTTGAAGTTTAGCTATGATTATATGAAAAATAAAAAAGCCAAGGAATTGCTCCTCTTATCTTCTGTATTCCCAGAAGACGAAATAATTTCTGTTGAAATTCTAACTAGACTTGGCATTGGAATGGGCCTTTTTGGGGAGGATTATGGCAGCTACAATGATACCCGAAACGAAGTAGTTGTTGCCAAAAATAAACTCATAGATTCTTGTTTGTTGTTGGATGTCATTGATACTGAAAACAAAGAAAATGTCAAAATGCATGATTTAGTTCATGATGCGGCTCAATGGATAGCGAACAAAGAGATTTGGGATGTAAATTTATCTATAAAAGGTCAAAAGTTATTGGTTCAAAAAGAAAAAAATATTAAATATTTATTTTGTAAAGGGAAGGACATGGATTTGTTTTCTTGTAAATTTGAGTGCTCCAAACTTGAGACTCTAATTGTTGACATAGATAGTGAAGGCCAGGAATGTATCGAAGTCCCAAATTCTTTCTTTGAAAATATTTTCAAGCTTCGAGTTTTATACTTTAAAAGTACTGACAAAGTGAACTCTCTATCATTACCACAATCAATTCAGTCATTGACGAATATTCGATCTTTGTTGGTTGAAGGAGTGGATTTAGGTGACATCTCTATTTTGGGAAAGCTGCCAAGTCTTGAGACTCTTGATTTGGGTTTCTGCAAAATCAATGAATTGCCATTTGAAATTACAAAATTGGGGAAATTTAAATTGTTGAACTTGGATAATTGTGTAATTCGAAGGAATAATCCATTTGAAGTCATTGAAAAATGCTCATCACTGGAAGAGTTGTATTTCAAACAGAGTTTTAACCATTTTTGTCGAGAAATAACCATACCCGAGTTGCAAACCTATCATATTTATAGCGGCTTGGATAGAATGAAATATTCACAATCAAAATATGTGAATTTTTGTGCTAGTGATGTATGTTTTTTTTCAGAAACAACACTCAATTATTTCATGCGAACAACAGAGTTTCTTCGACTAATAGGAATTAAGAGGGGATGGAGAAATCTCATGCCTGAGATTGTTCCTATAGATCTAGGTATGAATGATCTTGTTGAGCTTCATTTGAATTATATTTCACAGTTACAGTGTCTCATTAAAACTATTGGTTCTCAAGTACCAAATGTATTGTCCAAATTGGTTGTACTAAGCTTGCATAATATGGAAAATTTGGAAGAACTATTCAATGGCTCCTTATCCTTTGACTCTTTGAAGAATTTAGAGAGGCTATCAGTGATGCGGTGTAAAAAATTTCAAAGATTTTTTAATTGCAAGCTAAATCTCTGCAATTTGAAGACCTTGATACTAAAGCAATGTCCAATGTTGGTTTCCCTATTTCCATTGATGTCTCAGAATCTGGTGCAACTAGAGAAATTGGAAATAACTGATTGTGAGGAACTGAAAAACATAATAGATGTAAAAAGAGAGGAGGAATCAAGAGAAGAAATAGATGATGGTGATAATGATAACAAAAGGCATGACTCGATTTTTCCAAAACTAAAAGTTCTTGATATTGAGGGATGTCACCGATTAGAATCGATACTTCCCTTCCTCTCTTCTCAAGATTTTCCAGTACTAGAAGTTATCTCAATAAAAAGATGTGATGGGCTGAAATACATATTTAGCCAATACCAACATGTTGAACTTAAGTCACTAAAACAAATGAAGCTCTTTCAATTACCAAGTTTCATAGACATTTTTCCAAAATGCAATGATTCCATGTCTTTGCTTGTGAATGAGTCATGTTCCACTTCCAGAGATGGTTTCAAAGCACAAATACAATTGGACCCTATCACATGCAATATCTTCTCCTGGCCTTTTATATGTTGTCGTGGTGATAAATTTGGGAGTTCGTCAACAACTAGAATTCCATTGGTTTCTGAGGATCAACCACAGGACTACTCAATCACATCGGTAACCCTCTCACCTTTCGGGTTTATTGTGATACTTTATCTTTTTAATGTGTATCTTGTATATTATTTGATAGCTTTTATGCATATTTAGCATCCCAAACTTGAAGATTTCTATTATAAGTTGAATATGTTTTGAAGTGTTTCAAACACTTCGATGCACTAAATTTATTATAGATAATGTAAGCCTATCTTTAGGACTTATAAAAGAAAAATTTATTATAGATAATGTAAGCCTATATCTTTAGGACTTATAATAGAAACATTATAACTTATATGTTTGCATTTATATAAGTTGTATGCACACCTAAGGAATGTTTAGTATGATTTTTAGTTCCTTTACATTGGGATTACATTACAGGTATCAAATTCACACAATCTTCATATATGGGAACGTGCTCAATGTGTTTTGGTACACCCACATCTCATGTGCAATATTAAAAACATTGTGCTGTTTCAAATTTTGAAGATAAAATCGGTGTTTATCCTGTCTGTTGCTCCAAGAATGTTGGAAACTTTGACAATTACAAATTGTGATGAATTGAAGCACATAGTGATAGACACCGAAGATCATGACAGTAGTGGCAATAATTGGGGCAATGTCTTCCCTACATTGAAAAGGCTCGACGTTCAAAATTGCATGCAATTGGAATACATATTTGGACACTACACTAATGACCATCAAAATCACACTGAGATTCACCTTCATCTTCCAGCATTGCAATATCTCAATTTTTGCAATCTGCCAAGTTTAGTCGCTATGTGTCCCAAACAATATCGCCCAACATTTCCATCTTTGAAAGAACTTGAACTAAATAAATGCTCCCAAGTTGATATCAAATCTATCGGTGATTTCATTATTCATTCGGTTTCAAAATCTCAAGACAGTACAATCATGAAGGTATCCCTTTTTTCTTATATATTTTTTGTTTGACAAATTAATCAATGATTTCATTCTTACTCGAAGAATGTTATTGGATTGCAATTGATAACTACTTAATAGAAAAAACTTGAAACGGGAGGTGTTGGTGAATTTAGTTAAGATAGTAGTTCCAAGCAAGATCTAAGACTCACAAGTGCTTGTTTTTTTTAGTAGTGTCTTAATACTTTAGAATGTATCTCTAGGAAATAGATTGTTGCATAATATGTCCCTGTATTCTATGGTTATGTCAATTATTCTTGTCACATTTTTTATTGTAATTGATTAGAATATTTTTTGCATTTCAGGATTTATATATCTCATTTTTTATTTTGAAAACAAATTATAACATAATCACTCAATAGCCTCACCTCAAGATGTTATGAAGGCTTTGATGAAAATGTTTATTTTTTCAACTTCTGTGTCTGTTTAACTATTTTATGAAAATGTTTATATTTCTATTTTAATAATGAATATACATTTTTTTACATCATTTCATATAAAAATAATGGAACCAAGAAAATATCTAACTAACTTGACAAATCATTTTCAATGTATAATTTTTTTATAAAATGGAAGTTTAATTTCCTGTAATTTAAGAATATAATTTTAAACGAGATCTTATTTAATTTTAAAAATGTATTTTGTACTGAATTTTTGAAATGTTATTATGATACAACTAATTTATTTTGTATACATACTTGTAGGTATTGAGCGTGAAACATTTTATTGCTTTGGAAAGTCTCAGGGTAGATAACTCCAAAGCAGAAAATTTATTTTGTCTCAATGAAATGGATGGACAACCAATGAACTTAGGGTTACAAAAGATTCAGTTATTTGATATGCATGATATGAAGTACCTTTTTGGGGGACCCAAAAATTCTTTTGTCCTACAAAACCTTACAAAGATAATAATCATACGATGTGAAATATTGAAAGTGCTTTTCTCCACTTCTATTTTAAGATGCCTATCAAAATTAGTTTTTCTAAGAATAGAAGAATGCAAAGAGTTGAAACATATCATTGAAGATGACTTGCAGAATCAAAACATGTTGAATTCCTTCCCAAAGCTAAAAGTACTTGTTGTAGTAAAGTGCTGCAAGTTGAAATATGTCCTTCCGGTCTCCATATGTAAAGAGTTTCTTGAGCTAGAGGCACTAGTAATAAGAAAAGCAGTTGAATTGGAGGAAATATTCAAAAGTGAAGGTGATCAAAAAGTCAAGATTCCAAAACTAAATTTTATAGTATTTGACAAACTACCGAGCCTCTTCTTCACCCAAGGAATTCAATTTCAGACAACAAAAAATCGTTTTGTACGAAATTGTCGAAAACTCTCTTCGTGTTTAACATCTACTCCCTACAACTTCATTGAAATTTATACCTTTTTCATACAAAACGCAGGTACACACTGTACCCAATACTTTTTAAAACCATTATTACATGTTGGTTTTAATTAACTACATATCATGTTTTGTTTATAAAATATTTTGATAATTGTGTTTATTTCTTGTAATTCTTCTGATTTATAAATGTGTGTATAGACATTTGCACACTACCACATTGCTAGACACATTTGTCAAAATTTTCTTGAGAAATTATTCTTTAAATTTTTCCCTATGCATTTCTTACCAAGTACTAATAGAGAATATATAGTCATTTGTTTTATCTTTACCAACCAATTATATGTCTTTTAATATTTAAAAAATTAAACTAGTTGGTTGAAGAATATAACAAATTATCTAAAGTAGAAATGTGCATGAATAAGTGTTTTTGAAAATGCAAGAGCACATAGAGTTACCTATATACTTAGAGATGCTTTATGAAAGTGGTAAAATTTTAATTATTAGGCATAGACAGATAAATAATTGTACATCTAGTTAATATTTTGGTTTTATTGTTGTGCTCATGAGTTTCTGTTTTTCTTTTCTGAGGAAATGTTATATTTATGAGTTACTATCTACTATCTAATAATATTTTCCTATAGATGAAGAAACATCTAACAACGTATTTCAACAATTACAAGAAGAGTCCAATGGTAGCGATAGTGGTAATGAAAGTCCAAGTGCAGAAACCACTGAAGATTTTGATGGTGGGATTGAAGTTGAAGCGGCATCACAGGTCAATACCATTCTATTTACTCACACCTGAATACAATCACCATGACAATGTCTTTGAATCAAACATCCTTTTTTTTGTGCAGATACAAATGAAACTTACACCAGAAGCAGAGCATGAATTTGTTGAAAATGTTCCGGATTTAGAGATACCATCAATAGCAATATTACCAACAAATTCAAAAGTAATTTGCAGGCCATATCAAATTTCCTCTCCATAAACTCATTCAATATACGACTTCGGTAATGAATTCATCTGTTCTTAATACAGGAGTTTGTGAATGAACAATCAACGAATCAACAATGCTTGATGAACCAGCAACATCGACTTGGAGAAATTGATACTACCGCCAAACCTTCTCAAGGAAATAATGTAAATATAGTATCACCTTATTGTGCATATAAATCTAAAAAGAAATAGATATATTTCAAGTGCTTCTTAAAAATAAACTACAGCTTATTTACATTTTCCTGCTACACAGTGTTTGAAAGAAATAGAGGACCAAAGTATTCAAGAGGGTTATACACGAGAAAAAACTGTTGCTGCAACTATGTCTACCATTTCAGAAACGAGAAATGGGCCACCTATACAATTAATTTCTCCTAAAAAAAAGGCATATCCCCTATTTTGCATGTTTTCTTTGACTTTTTAATGTAGGAATTGAATTTTATTACCAACTTAAACTTCCTTTTAATTTTTATGCAGTGTGTTGAAGATGGAACTGCATTAACAAATGCCAACACAATAACACCCTCAACTCATTTAGAATTAGTCACTTCATCAAAGGTAACCTAGTTTTCAAATATGTTCTATTGGTTTCAAAAATTGATTCTTATTTCTTTCTATGATAAAGTTAGGCTCTTCCAAACTAAATATATATTTTTAATATAGTGAGGCTAATCGTATAAAAATTAATATTTTGGATATGTTAATATCATTTTTTATTTGAATATGTGTAGGAACAAGATGTTGATGTTAGAGACTATGTGGAAACTACCAAGACTAATGATGATCAAGGTGAAGATTCTTTGGATAAATTTTATTTTCTTATGTTACCTCATCACCCTTTCGATTTTTGAAGTTGATCTCTCTCCACTTCCACCTTTTGTTCAGTTTCTCTAAATGATGATGCTGACATTAAAGTAAGCTCAACTCTTGAGGAACAATTTCCTAAGGATGATGAATTTAGAGTTTCAAAATCTAAGCCCTCTCCAAGCAATAGCATTCCTTTGCCTCTTGCATTTCAGACTCCTTCCACGCCTTCTAAAGGTATTTACTCCCTTAGTTTTATTTTTAATCATTTTGTCTTATTTCTTTGGAGAGTCTTAACTAGTTTTTTTCTTCTCTAGTAGGGAACCCTTCTCAAATAGTGAAAGATTTAAGTTCTCCTTCTCTTGTCACAAGGGAGCTTGAGGAACTGGTCTCCGAGAAGCATTTGGATAACCAAAACTTGTCTTTGTTGACTGATTTTCTTGTTAAGCATCCTTCATGTGTTTTAAGGGACACCTCACTTAGTAACCGATACAAGGGTTATGCATATCACTGCCTAGCTGAGCTATTGAAATTCCTCCAAACCCACAGTGCGTTGGATGTTTTAGGTTCAAGCCACTCTGTATTTGTTGAGCTAATACAAGATGCGCACAAATTTGCTTTTGATAAGGATTGGTTGGATGGTGTCGAAAAGCGCGCTTTGTTTCCCGATTTGCAATTCTCTCAAGATGCATTCCAAAAGTTATTGGATTCCAAGAAACAGGTTACCAAGGATGTTGAAGATATGCGTTGGAAGATTGACGTTTTAGCTAAACAAATGGATGTTTTTAACCATCAATTGGCCTCATCTGAAGCTGTTTTGCAGGATATCATTCAACAGGAGACACAAATTTTAGAAACTAAGGCTGCTTTAAGTGCCCCTCTCGGCTATTAGACTATTTTTCCTTGCATTCACTTACTGATATATCTTTTATTGTTGGTGTTTTTATCCTTGACTCTTGGATAGTCTCTCATAGCACGTTCTGTATGCAGAGGAAATATTGATTGCTTTTACCTAATTGAGTGGATCAACCATGCTTGGTTATGTGTGGCATCTAAAGCTCATATAACCTCTCATGATATTTGATGTGTGGTGTGAAACTTGTTAGAATTATCCATAGTGAACATTTCAGAATTTATAGTGAACATTTCAGAACTCTGCTTACCAGTTTTCATGAAATTTGTGCGTGCATATATTAAAAGTATTGTGTTTTAATATTTCACTGAAAAGTAGGCTTATCTTGATAAACTTGGTTTTCACATGTAGATTTTTTCACTCTTTAAGTTTACCTAGTTTGTTTTGAAGTGATTCTTTTTTAGAGGAAATTAATTATAACTGAAAATAAATTTGAATCATAGGTTTTCATAATTCTGAAAAAGAGAGTAGCATTAATAATTTATGCCTCTCATAGTATGTTGACCAACCGCTGCTTTCGTCATAGCATAACATCATGTAAGAATTAATCAAAGTTGAAAAGAACTCATACAGGTGTACCACAAAATGTATGGAATTACTTAAAAGCATGGATAAATGAGGCCTACATAAACTAAAAATTCATTTTTTTTTCTTCAATATATTGCATAAAAAAGAAATATTGGTGTGATGGCTAAAATACTTTTAAACTATATAATGTTGTTTGTGTGAAAAACATATTGACAATAATTTCTTTCTTTAACTTTGTCTGATTTGTGCCTAGTGCAATCTGTTTCTAATTTTTTATCTCAACTTATCAATGGGCTAAGTAAAAACATTTTTGTTAATTGGTAACCATGCAACTGACTTAGGGTGATATGTTGAATGTGATTAGGTTGACGGTATTTTTGAAAAATGGAAAATGAAAATAACTTGATCCTCTAATAATATATAGAATCCTCCAGAAACAAATCTTGAATGCTCAAGGAAACACAAAGCAGATACATGTTATAACACAATATTGTTTATTACCAAAAATAATAGAATAAGTAATAATGAGGATGATTGGTTTTTATGGTGTGTGTCCCATATTTGCAGCACATTTGATGCTAATAACAGTGGCTGCTTCTTGAGGTAGTAGTAGCATTGGTTTTGAATGCCGAGAAGTATTGTGATGTTAGATGTTATAATTTTTGCTTTGCCTTCATTGTAATACATCAAATTTTGGAGATCCTGTGTTTGTAATACATGTGCACATCCTGTGCATATCATTAATATAGTTCATTTTGTTTTTGTAAAATAAGAAAGGGATAGATAAATTTTTAATTTCTATAAAATTTTAATATTTTATTTTTAGTTTTTAAATTTTTAGTTTTTAAAATTTTTCATTTTTATTTTTTATCCCTGATTTTAAACTAACTAATGTGCTCATTTGAATTTCTGAATGTTTTTTACAGGAATGTTTAAGGCATAATAAGAAATTTCTCTATAAAATTTACAATTTTTAACAACTAAAAAATTAAATGTGAATTTTTAAACGTTAAAAACTTAAAAATTCATATTTAATTTATCATTTGTTAAAAAATTATGAATTTTTGTTATTTTATCTCCTTACTAATTGTAATTCTAATTTATTAATACTAGTAAATTAAATTTAAATTTTTAATTTATTTTTATTTACTAATGCCATTGAAACATACAATAAAATATAATTTAATTTTACTAATTATATTAAAACATACAACAAATAGTTATTTTGCTTTAAAAGATTCAATAAATTTTCAACAGAAGCCCAAATGAGTTTCTTAACATTTATTGTGATAAACTGCAAACTAATTTCATAAAGAACGAAAATCATCTTCCTAAACAAAATATTTGACAAATACTCCAAAATAACTTTCTTCCATGCTTCCAAGGGAGCTTGCACCGGAGATTTTACGGGACAAATTCCCTACATCACAAAGTATATTATCGAAAATATTACAGACAAGATAATTGAGCCAAGTGATGTAAAAAGAAGCAAAGTATCACACCGTTTACAAAAGCACAATTATGATTTTTTGTGGGAGTTTGATATCATGACGACATATAATAAACACGCATGGTCTTCTCCAGATCTGATCGAGCAGCCTTTTCTTTTTCTATTTCTTAGAAGAAAAAAAAGAACAAAGTACTTGATTCAGGAACTTGAAAAACAATATTTCCCGTGGTTCTAATAAGATGGATGAAATTTAACATTGTTACTAAAAATACCATATCCCATCAATTTTTTGTTTTCATTTTCATACATGGTTTCAAATTTCAATTTCATAGCTTTCTCAAATATTTAGGTCACTAACATAAGTTCTATCACAAGCACCCACATCATGTCTTAAAAGGTACCTGAAAAAGTAAGTTGACTTTTTTGTTAAATTTTTCGGAAAAAACCATGCAGCATATATGTTACTTTAGTTGGTTCATTCAATGACCAAAGTAATATAATAATTGAAAGATAAGAGCAATTTAATGGAGGAATTGAAGTCAAAAAGAGAAACTTTACGTGCAGATGCAGAAACTTTCGACGGCATAACACATTATTTTCTTTGGTCCTTGTCACCATTTTTCCTGTGAGCAAATCATATATACATACATCATTAATAATTGTCCCAAAATTTATTTCTCAAAATAAATAAATAAATAAATAAATAAAAGTTTCAGAATTATTGGCTATTTATGTGACCATATCCAACTTTTTGCAATTTTTTTTTTTCATATCATATCCTTTGCTCCAAAAATATTATTAGAGATTTACGTTGAATTAGCTCAGTTTTCACATTTGTTTCGAAGTTCATACAATTTTTTAAAAAAATATTTCAATAGAGAGAAAAAAAGAAAAATAACATTGTGAATGCTAGAGAAAAAACGATATATTAATAAACAAAACCAAAGGAAATCAATTGGAAGTTATATAAGAGCCTATCAAAAATATGTATATGTATCACTTTGTACATCTTGGACACCCCTTTGCTGCCCAAATAACTAAGGAAATTTGACAGTCTAAATTAACAGTTTAACTTATATGTAATTCACTGTATTATTTTTGTTCAACCAATATAAGCTATAAGCTAGTTGCGTCACTCTATGCTCTTCATATGATGTCCATCATACATGATCAACATCGATCTCATAAACTGATTTCTTAAAGGGACGAACCAAACTCTTATTCTTATTTGGCTTCCATCAAGTGGAATTGGGTTTCTCCTCATCATATTTAGGAGAATGTCTACAGCAATCAAGACATAACGTAGGGAAATGTTCATAGACCAAATTCTACTCATGCATAATAACATATCATTAATTTATTAATAATATAATTTATCAACATACTAAGCAACAACTTCAATAATGTAAAAGTGTCAAATACCCAGAAATCGTTCTTGTGTGATGCATACGAAATTCGTAGAGAATATCATATAAGTATGCAAGAGAAGTAGTCCCCCATGTGTATCCTCTACATAAATCGAGGTATCGGAAACACTCTAGGTAGAAAACACTGGCGGCAAATACACTCTTGTCGCTGAAAAGGGTGCAACCAACTAGAAAATTTTGAAACGCCCTCACAACCATCTTTTAAAGTTTGTCACAACAACGCTAATTGTATACATCAAGTAGCCAACAAAATCGAACTTATGTTGTTCGTGTGACATTAAATTCAACATGACTAGGGGATTCAGTAACTCCAAGCAATTTGACTAATACCTCTACAACCACATCTTTGTCAAATATTATGACAGTAAAAGAATCCTCATGTGATGAGTGACCAAACATCATCAAGCATGATTTTCGTCTCTCCAATCGGAAGATGGGAGTTCTTGATGTATTCCACCTAATGACTATTATAAAGAAAAAAGTGATCTCAAATTTTGATCACTAATATAGGCAAAAATTAACTATTTTTGATTTGTTTAACACTAGTATTCCTAATATATCCTTACTTTAATAAATCATATTTAATATTAATAATTGATTGTTCGTCATTCAAATAGAAAATTTAATAAATTTGAATCAAATTTTATATAAGGAGGTAGTGTTGGGTGGGCTCACTCCCCAAGTGGAACCCACCAATTTTATTAATATTAATATTAATATTAATATTAATATTATTATTATTATTATTATTATTAATGTTGTTATTATTGGAAGAAAAAAATGAAAAAAAAAGGAGAATATATGGTATTATTGAGCTAGGCCCATGTGAAGGAAATGAAAGAGATTTGAAATCCCTATTTTAGATGTGAAGAAAGAAGGCAGTTGAAACAAACCACAAAAGGGAGGAGAGAAAGAAAAGTTTGGTTCTGGAGGTGGTAACAGGTGTGTAGCAAACTTGTTTCGTTTGATCTACAAATTTAGCATGTTATTCCTACCACTGAGTTTGTTATTTTCATATACAGTCTGAGTTGTTTTACCTTCTCTAAGAGTTACTTTGACATACCCACTTTAGTGGAAGGTTGTTATTGTTTATTGATGTTCCCTAATTGTTATTAGGAAGATTGTGGTGTACCCATTAATTATTATAGTGGGAGTTTTACTGGATCAAGTCCCGTGGTTTTTATTCTCTCAATTTGAGGGAAGTTTTCCACGTTAATTAAATGTGTTTGTCTCATATTTAATTTTCTTCCAATTATTATTGCTCTTGGAATTGTATTTTCTGTTTAGCCATTTATCTGCACAGGTGAGGGAAAAAAATATTCCGCATTATTGAGATAGTTATCTCTAGTTTTTTCCCAACAATGAACAAACTTTATTGAGATAGTTATCTGAATATGATTAAACTCAACTCTTCTAATTACAAACTTTGGAAGACTCTCATGGAAGATATGTTATACAGTGAAGATTTGTATGATCTTATTGAGGGTAACACTGCTAAACCCCCAGATAAATTTGACGCTAAATGAAAGAAGATGAATAGAAAGGCAATGGGGATAATCAGGCAGTAGTTGGATCAGAGTGTATATCCACATGTTGAAACTGAAATAGATGCTAACAAGATGTGGAAAAAATTAAAAGAGTTGTATGAAGAAAAGAATGTGCAAAATAAAGCATTATGGATTAGGAAGCTGGTGAATATGAAATACAAAGATGGGGATTCAATGGCAGAGCATATGAGTATTTTTTAGAATACAGTGAATCAGTTGACAACTGCAGAAATTAAATTAGATGATTAGTTGCAAGCGTTGTTATTTTTGAGTTCCATGCTTGATAATTGGGAAGTCCTTGTTGTGACATTGACCAATTCGGCTCCAAGTGGAAAGTTGAAAATGTCAACAATTAAAGAGAGCATGTTGAATGAAGAAGCTCAAAGAAAGGAACCAAATCCTTATCCCTCTTTGGCTTCCATCAAGTGGAACTAGGTTTCTCCTCAACATATTTAGGAGAATGTCTAAAACAATCAAGACATAACGTAGGAAAATGCTTAGAGACCAAAGTTTGCTCATATATGTAGTACCCCAATTTTGTCCATTTTGGTTAAAAATAAATCAAAAAAGGAAATATGTATTTTAAAAAAGGAAATAAAAATAATTACAATAAATAATTTTTTTATGTATCATAAATTTACAATTTTAATCTAATTAGAGTTTTAAAACCAAATCAAATTACAAACTAAGAATAAAGCCAAAAATAAATTACAATAAAAATTAAATCAGATCAAGCCATGCTATGTTGACTTTGTTCACTGCCAAACCCTGCTATGTTGATGCTGACTGCCATTGATGCACAAGTCATGCTTATTGATACATCTGTTCCTGTTTTAACTAATTAGAGAAACATAAAAACATAATTTTTTAAGTCAGTCTTGGTACACATTGTGCAGAACAAAGAGACAAATTTTTGAGTTTAAAAAAAAAAAAGAAACTAAAAGACAAATAAAGGCTCAGCAATGAACAAATCAAAACAAATAATCTAAAATTATGAAGGCATCAAAGGTGCAGAAAATGCAGATGATGAGCAAAGAAATCAAAACATCAAACAGGAAATTGATGGAGAAGGACCAAGGCAGGCAAATAAAGCAACTAATCAAATAAAAAACTCTATAAATACATCCCTATTTTGTTTAAAAAAGAGAGGAAAAAAGATTAACACCACTGATAAAAAACACACAAAGAAATAGGAAGAGGAAGAAATCAGAGACCAGTAACAACAACAAATAGAAATCGTATGTATTTTTATTTTATAGTAAATCTGTTTCGACATCTTCATCATACAACTAATATTTCGTTTAAAAATGTTGTTTTTATTTTATTTATAAAAATAAAAATTAATGAAAGAAACTTATAAAAATATGAATAAAATTTCGAACCTGCGCCTGATGTCACTATCGTTCGCCATTTACGCCTTTTGTCACTTCCGTCACCGTTGACGCCTTTTTCACTGCCATCGCCGTGGTTGCCTTTGTCACTGCCGTCGTTGCTTCTTCGTCCTTCTTCGTTTTCGTGTTGCTTATCCACAGAGTTCTCATTTTGTGGTTGCTTCCCTTAATGTGGCCGCCTCCCTTAACATGAAACTAGGGTTTTTCTAGTTTCTGTTTTGACTTGCTTGGCTGCCTCCTTAAGATAAGCTAGGGTTTTCTAGTTTCTTGTTTTAACCCTGCCTTGGCGCCTCCTCTGTTTGACAGCCCAAATCTATTCATTTTAATCTCAGCCCAAAACCTAGCCCATTTAAATCCATTCATGTTATCTTACTAATCTCAGTCCATTTTATCTTACTAATCTCAACCCATTTAAATATTACTAATCTAAGCCAATTTAAATCTATTTATTTTATTTTATTTTTTATTTTTTTTTATTCTTTTTTTTTTTTATTTTTAAAATGTTTAATTTTCTTCATAATTAAATATCAATTTCATTATAAAAGTGCAAATAAATATCATGTTAAAAATTAATTAGATGTGATATCTTTTTAATCTTTGAGTTGTTAGGACATAAGTGGTACAACTTGATAGTTCTAAAACTCTCTTTATTTCATTTATTTATTTATTTATTTTATTCTATTTATTTATTTATTCATTCATTTATTTATTTTAATGAATTAATTTAAAATCGACTTATTTATTAGATGTAGCTCTTTTTAATTTTTGAGTTGTTAGGACACAAGTGGTACCACTTGATAGTTCTAGAACTCTCTTTATTTTATTTATTTATTTATGTATTTATTTTATTCATTTATTTTATTCTATTTATTTATTCATTTATTTTATTTATTCATTCACTTATTTATTTTAATGAACTAATCTAAAATCAACTTATTTATTAGATGTAACTCTTTTTTATCCTTGAGTTGTTAAAACACAAGTTGTACTACTTGGTGGTTTTGAAACTCAATTTAAAAATCGAGAGTAATAAAATACCTTTTTAGAGGATTAAACTAGATGTGACATCTTCTTTATTCCTTGAGTTTTGGGACATAAGTTGTACAACTTGATCGTCCAAAAACTCATATTTTAAAATATTTACTCAAATCAAACTCTTTTATTTTTTTTTCTATTTTGTCAAGACATTTTTTATCACAAAATAATTTTTCTTTAAAACACACTCAACACATCCACATTTTTTTAAACCAAGAACTACGTAGCTTTGATTTCTCCATGGCACCGGGAGATACGTAGGAGCAAGATCACATTCTTGTCAAGCACATAAATAAAAGTTTCTTTTTGTTGTCCTTTATTTGTTAAGTACATATTTATTTCAAAATCATATTTTAAATATAGTAGTAATTGTCATTCATATTTAATAATAAAGAAAAATAAATATACTTAAGTTAAAATTAATTTTGCACAATTAATTATAGGTAACCGTTTTTAACGGATGTCGTAGGGTGCTAATACCTTCCCTACGCATAATCGACTCCCGAACTCAAATTTGGTTTCAAAGACCATTTTTTTCTATTTTTAAGGGTTTCCCAATATTTTCCCTATTTTAAAATAAATTTTGATGGCGACTCCATTGAATTCGAGAAACACTCGAAATTTTATGTCGCGACAATATATAATAACATATCATTAATTTATTAATAATATAATTTATCAACATACTAAGTCAAATACCTAGAAACTGTTTTGGTTTGATGCATACTGGATTCGTAGAGATTATCATATAAGTATGCAAGAGAAGCTGCACCCCATGTGTATTCTCTACATAAGTCGAGGTCTAAGAAGCACTCTAGTTAGAAAACACTAACAACAAATGCACTCTTATTGCTGAAAAGGGTGCAACCAACCAGAAAAAGTAGACATGCCCTGACAACCATCTTCCAAAGCTAGTCACAACAACATTGATTGTGTACATCAAATAACTAAATCAAACTGTTGGTGTTTGTGTGACATTAAATTCAACATGAACATCAGCTTCAATAACTCCAAGCAATTTGACTAATATATTTACAGTCCCATCTTTGTCAAATATTGTGACAATAAAGAATCCTCGTGTGATGAGTATATGCAATAGTGACCAAACATCATCAAGTGTGATTGTCATCTCCCTAATCGGAAGATGGAACTTATTGGTGTCTAGATGTCACCTCTCTACGAAAGTATATATGATCCCTTTGTCGATCATTTCGTAATTGCATGTTAGCGACATATATAATCCTCAACTTTATACCAACTGCTCCTCCTCATCAATTTCAATGAAAACTTTTTTCAACTTTTATCCATTACTAAATACCCTTAGCTCCCCACGATCCTGAAAAAAATGTAGGTTAAACACATTATGACAACAATTAATAAAAATTTAATATGACTAAAAAAAGGGATAGATAAATTTTTAATTTCTATAAAATTTTAATATTTTATTTTTAGGTTTTAAATTTTTAATCTTTAAAATTTTTCATTTTTATTTTTGATCTATGATATTAAATTAACTAATGTGTTGATTTGAATTTCTGAATGTTTTTTACAAGAATGTTTAAGGCATAATAAGAAATTTCCCTATAAAATTTACAATTTTTAACAACTAAGAAATTAAATATGAATTTTTAAACTTTAAAAGCTTAAAAATTCATATTTAATTCATCATTTATTAAAAAATTATGAATTTTTGTTATTTTATCTCCTTACTAATTGTAATTCTAATTTATTAATACCATTAAATTAAAGTTAAATTTCTAATTTATTTTTATTAACTAATGCCATTGAAATATATAATAAAATATAATTTAATTTTACTAATTATATTAAAACATATAACAAATAGTTATTTTGTTCTAAAAGATTCAATAAATTTTCAACAGAAGTCATAATGAGTTTCTTAACATTTATTGTGATAAACTGCAAACTAATTTCATAAAGAACGATAATCATCTTCGTAAACAAATATATTTGATAAATACTCCAAAATAGCTTTCTTCCATGCTTCCAAGGGAGCTTGCACTAGAGATTTTACGGGACAAATTCCCTACATCATAAAGTATATTATCGAAAATATTAAAGACAAGATAACTGAGCCAAGTGATGTAAAAAGAAGCAAAGCATCACACCATTTACAAAAGCACAATCATGCTTTTTTTGTGGGAGTTTGATATCATGATGACACAGAATGAAAACTGACGGTCCTCTCTAGATCTGATCGAGCAGCCTTTTCTTTTTCTATTTCTTAGAAGAAGAAAAAAAACAAAGTGCTTGATTTAGGAACTTGAAAAACAATATTCCCCATGGTTCTAATAAGATGGATGGAATCTATTATATATATTTAAAACAGACTCTCGAATGTCACCTCATCATATTTTGCCAACTCATTATATTGCATCCACATCAGTCAAAAAACTCATGTGTACCTCTTGAGAAGTTTCTCATTCTCCTTCAACAACTTCTTTAATCTCTTTAATTCCTATTTTTCCTCTTTCTTCCACAATTTCTTTAATACCTCCAAAATCTATTTGATAATATTTTTTATAATAAATTTATAAATTATAAAATTATTTATAAAAAAATTATAATTTATAAATTATTTTATAATATTATTAGTCATTTACCAATGGTAATAATTTATATTATTAATCATTAAATTCAATAAAAAAAAAACTGACTAATCACTCATAAATATCGATATAAATACTCTTTATCTAATACCCATTTATAAATTCTTTCAATTTATGTCACTCTATTTTTTTAGTAACATTTTATAAAATAAAAATATATATTCTATTTGATAGAAAATACATTTATTAAAAATAATCATAAAATACGAATATATGAAAAATTATTAAAAAAGTTACTTCCAATTATTAAAATACACAAATTTATTTA
>JBBPBR010000004.1:5501164-5520999 GCA_037974775.1 Cicer pinnatifidum
TTTTTTTTTTTCGATAAAAAATATTCGATTTTTTTTTGATAAAAAATTTTCAATTTTTTTCGATAAAAAATGTTCAATTTTTTTTCAATAAAAAATGTCCGATTTTTTTTCGATAAAAAATTTCCGATTTTTTTTTCAATAAAAAAGTTTTATTTTTTTTTTTGACAAAATGTTTTTCAAAAAGAAAAACTCAAAATCAACAAAATATTGGGGGCCTAAAACCCCCAAAACCCCCTCCCTTAAGCCCCCTAAAATAATGGGTCGAAATCTTAAAAAAAATTATTTTGATAGGGAGCCTAATAATAGAGGTTTAATAAAAAAAAATTTAGAGATCTTGTAGTTGGGGTTTTTTTGACAGCTCTAACTATATCTATACAATGCACGAGATATAAGAATTTTTTATTAAAATAAATCACATGCATGGTTGAGAATTGGTATGAAATTTTTTCAATTGACACATTAATACACTTAAAAATAATAGTACATTTTTTTTTTACAAAATTAAAGTATAATGTTATATATATATATATATATATTATCTATTTTCAACATCATAATTTTAGGGCGAATAAAAAAAATGGGCAAGTCAAATCTCTATGGAACAAGGTGGAGATTTCATGAATGTGCGAATAAAAATCGCTATAATTTTTTTTATAATGTGCGCATAAAAAAAATGGGCAAGTCAAATCTCCATGGAACAAGGTGGAGATTTCATGAATGTGTAAAATAAAATATAATGATTTTGTTTGGTTGACGTTTATTTTTTTAGTTTTCAAAGGTAATCCTACTGGAGAGATAACTTTATTGGTTTTCTCCAATAAAGATAACTTATTTGAGACATATCAACACTAAATGTAATTATCTCTCTTATCGGTGATTCGAACTCAGATTTACCATGTTATAAGAGTCTCTGTATTACCTTAATTTAGTTCGATCAACTAAAAATAATTCAAAAAAATAAGCAATAATATCATCTTCACCAATTGTATACTCGATCAAAAAGAGGAGTCACATATTTCCATAATTATATGTAGTTGCTTGATTTTTGCAGTAAAACAATTAAAAAAAAATAGAACTCAAATTTATGTAATTGACACAAAATTCATCATTTTAATCTATAAATTGAGACAAAAAATCAATCAAAGCAGAGAAAATTTGGGCCAAAAAGTGTTGGAAAAAACTAGAGATAATTAGAGATAACTATCTCAATAATGCGGAATATTGTTTCCACATGTACAGATAAATGGCCAAACAGAAAAATACAACTCCAAGAGCAATAATAATTGGCAGAAAATTAAATATGAGACAAATACAATTTTAACGTGGAAAACTTCCCTCAAATTGAGAGAATAAAAATCAAGGGACCTAGTTCAGTAAAAACTTTCACTATAATATTAATGGGTACACCAGAGTCTTCCTAATAATGATATGGAATATCAATCGACAATAACAATCCTGTAAAAACCTTATAACAACCTTCCACTAAAGAGGGTATGCCAAAGTAACTCTCAGACAAGGTAAAACTACTATTAAAATAACAAACTCAGTGGTAGGAATAACATATTAAATTTGTAGATCAAACGGAGCAAGTTTGCTACACACCTGTCACCACCACCGGAACCAAACCCTTATTTTTCTTCCCTGGCAGCCGTTCTCATTCATTATAGTTCTTACGGATTTCTAAATCCCATTTATTTCCTTCACAAGGGTCAAACCAATTAAAACTTTTTTTTTCTTTTCTTTTTATTTCAATAATAATAATAATATTAATAAAATTGGTGGGTTCCACTTAGGGAGTGAGTCCACCCAAAAAATCTCCCCCTCACGACTCAAGTGGGAAGGTACTGCTCAACCAGGCTAGCTTTGTTTCTACAACATATCATTTTTGACACATGCAAGGTCTTCGTCATCATATATGAACCATTCTCATCATTATGAATCTTCTCAATTAAAAATAACTTCATTTTCAGTGCATCTCGTATACAATGATATCACACTTCAATATGCTTCGACTTTGCATGAAAAGTTGGATTCTTGCTGAGATGGATCGCACTTTGACTGTCACAGAATAACACAAACTTGTTTTGCTTGAGGCATAACTCATGTAGGAATTTCTTCATCCACAAGAGTTCTTTAGAAGTTTCAGCTGCTGTAATGTACTCAGCTTCAGTAGTAGATAAAGCAACACACTTTTGTAGTCTTGATTGTTAAGACACAGCTCCCCCTACAAGCTTCATCATATAAACAAAAGTAGATTTTCTAGATTCAAGATCACTTGTCATATCTGCATCTGTGTAGCCATCGAACACAGGTTCACCACCTCCATAACATAAACACTCTTTGGAAGTGCCTCTAAGGTATCTAAGAATCCACTTCACTGCTTGCCAATGATCTTTACCAGGATTAGAGAGAAATCGACTAACAACTCCAACTGCATGAGCAATATCTGGCCTTGTGCATACCATAGCATACATCAAACTACCAAATGCGGATGCATAAGGAATTTTCTTAATCTCTTCTTTGTCTTTCTCACTTGTAGGACATTGAGCAGAATTCAGTTTAAAATGAGTAGCAAGTGGAGTACAAACAGGTTTGCAATTGCTCATGTTAAACCTCTCTAACACCTTCTCAATATAATTGTGTTGAGACAATAATAATTTATTATTCTTTTTGTCACGAGTGATTGTCATATCTAGAATTTTCTTTGCAGGACCCAAGTCTTTCATTGCAAAAAAACTTGTTCAAATCTTTCTTTAAAGATTGAACCTTCTTGGTATCATGACCAACAATCAACATGTCATTCACATATAACAAGAGAATAATATAATCACCATCATAGAATTTCTTGATAAACACACAATGGTCATAAGTAGTTTTACCATACCCATGTTTCTCCATGAAAGAATCAAACTTTTTGTACCATTGTCGAGGTGCTTGTTTGAGCCCAACTCGGATAGAGGACATCTTCACCATAGGTGAAAAAATTTCATCAAAGTCAATACCTTTTCTCTGATTAAAACCTTTCACAACCAATCTTGCTTTGTATCTTGGTTGAGAACTATTCTTTACTACCTTTATCTTGTATACCCATTTGTTCTTGAGTGCTTTTCTACCATTAGGCAACTTTACCAAATCAAATATGTGATTCTCATGCAAGGAATTCACCTCTTCTTGCATGGCCTTCAATCACTTGTCTTTATCAACATTTGTAATAGCTTCTTGATTGTACTATGAGTCTCCACTATCAGTGATCATCACATACTCATGTGGAGGATATCTTTGAGAAGGTTGACGTTCTCTAGTAGATCTTCTCAACTCAAACTCGATTGGTGGCTCAACTAGAACTTGCTTATCATGGTGAGGCACATGATCATCAATTACATTCTCATCATCTACCTGTATATCTCCCCCATTAACAAGAGTTTCTGTAGTGGGCTTAGGCGCAACATCAATGTAACTTCTGGAAATTGGTTTCTATTTTTCAGTTTTATCAAAATTTTCAACAGTCTGGTCTTCAAGAAATATCACATTTCAGCTTCTAATAATTTTCTTGTCAATCGGATCCCACAATCTATAACCAAATTCTTCATCACCATAATCGACGAATATACACTATTTGGATTTACTATCAAGCTTGGACCTCTCATCTATTGGAACGTGAATAAAACATCTACAACCAAAAACTTTCAAATGACGGTAAGAGACATCATTCCCTGTCCACACTCTATTTGGAACATCACCATCAAGTGTAATAGAATGAGAAAGATTGATCAAATCCACTGCAGTTTTCATTGCTTCACCCCAAAAGGATTACGATAACTTTGCATGAGATAGCATACATCTGATTTTGTCATTAATCGTACGATTCATTCTCTCTGCAATACTATTATGTTGAGGTGTCTTTGGAATTGTTTTCTCAAACATGATTCCACATCCTCTACAATATGTTAAGAAAAAATCTCAATTTAAATGTTTTGATGCTAATTAAACAAAAGATTAATTAAAGATTATGAATTATGATTCTAAATGTTTTGATATTTAACATGTTCATTTGAGTGTGTTAAAACAAGATAGGAATCAAACATCACAAATCAGATCCTTTTAAAATCAAAGAAAGTAGTTCTAGAAAACGAAGATTGTTCTTGAAGCAAAATGAAGATTGATCTTGACTTATTGTTGAGATACGAAGAACGATCTTTGTTAATGGCAGAAACAAGAATAATCAGTTTCCTTGTGAAAGATTGGATCCTGGAAACATTATTCATCTCATATCTTCATCTAGAATAAGCAAGGATCAATCTAAGTCATATTTGTTCCAGAATTTGAAGAATAAAAGACATGCTTCATTAAAAGCATAATACAAGATCATTTTTCATATAAAGCAAGTGCAAGTATAAAGCTACAAGCTATAAAGTACACTACTGATTGAAGAATAAAAGTCATATGTGCTGTCCCAAGCTATCTTGAAGTCTATAAATGCAGCTTCAAGATGAAGAACAATACACAACTTGAATCACAAAAAAAAGCATCAATCATTTCAATCATACTTAAGTGTCTCAATATTGTTCTTTAAGCTTGTTGTTGTCAATCTTTGTGTCGTGAATCACTAACAACTAAGGTATATTTACAGAATCTATTTCTCAAACAAGAGTTGAGTAAATACTCAGATTCTAAATAGTCTCAAATCCACCACTTTGTAACTCAAGGTTATCTTGTCAACATAATATTGAGTAATTTGCAAAAAATCCTTTCATGTTTTGAAAGCTAATTTGTTAAAGCCTTTCTGAAATAGTAAGGTTGAACTGAAGAAATCCTTTCTAGGTAGAAGGGTAAAAATTGTGTAAAAATCAAGATTGATCTGTGAGAGTAGTGTGATAATCAAGAACAATCTCCATTTGAGCACATAGTGGAAAATCTCATTCTTGTGAGGACTGGACGTAACCCGTGTTTGGGTGAACCAGGATATATGCCTGCATAATCTTTCTATCTCTATCTTTGTTTACTGTATGCTTAACAATCAGATTTTATTTTGATAAAATTGATTTTACTATTTTTAAAACAAATCAAGATTGATCTTCAATATTGCCAAGATTGATCTTCAATATTACCAAGATCGATCTTCATTATTACCAAGATCAATCTTGGATTAAGTACTTAACTTTAAAACAAATTTTTTTTAAAAGGGGCAATTATAATTCAAACCCCCTTCCTTATAATTGACATTTCTACTTCAATTGGCATTAGAGCCAATCTCTAAGATTTAAACACCCAAAAAGTGTTAGAGCAAAAGATTCAGGAAGAAAAATGTCAAAATCTAAATACATAGCTAAAGGAAGGTCTTCAAACAGACCACCATATTTTGATGGCTCAGATTATTACTTCTAGAAAGGCAAAATGCAGCTGTTTCTAAAATCACAAGATACGAGTATATGGAGAATCATCATAGATGGAGACTTTATACCAAGAATAGATCAAAACAATCCAACATCAGCTGAAAAGAAAGAAACATATTGGACAGCAGATGAAAAATCGAAGGTACTCTTAAACTCAAAAGCTCAACTGTTTTTATCGTGTGCTTTAGGTAGGGAAGAAAGTGAAAGAGTAGATGAATGTGATACGGCCAAGAAGGTATGAGACATACTGCAAACTCACCATGAGGGAATAAGTCATGTTAAGGAAACAAGAATTGACATTGGTATATGAAAGTTCAAATTGTTTGAAATGAATGAAGGAGAAACAACCGATGAAATGTATTCAAGGTTCACAACTATAGTGAACGAAATGCGTTCCCTTGGCAAAGCTTATTCAGTACAAGACAGGGTAAGAAAAATCATGAGATGTCTTCCAATCATATGGAGACCTGGTGATAGCTATATGTCAAGCCAAGAATCTAGAAGTACTGGGCTTAGAAGAACTTATAGGAACTCTAAGGGCACATAAAGTATTGTTACTGGAAGATAAACCTATAAAGAAAGACAAAGTAATTGCTCTTCTCACAAGAAAAATACAAAGAATGATGAGGAGAAGAGATCCGATCAAAAAGGATCCCCAGACATAAAAGACTTCAAGACTGAGATTGATAAAAGCAAAATCACTTGCTTTGGATGCAACAAACAAGGACATTACAAAACTGAATGTCCATCAAACAAAAAAGGACCGAAGAAATTTCGTTTCAAAAAGAAGTCAATGATGGCAACCTGGAATGAATCTGATGAATTAGAAACAGATGAACCTGAAGAAGCGAATCTGTGTTTAATGGAAAACATTGAAGAAACAGAGGTAAAAAATTATGAACCATGTCTTGTGTGCAAACAAATGGAAATCGAATTTGATAATTTACTAAATGATTCAAGCTTTCTCATTCAAAAATGTAGTTCTTTTAAAGAAAAATTTCACAAAGAAAAAGAAGAGAAAGAGAAAATTCAGGATATGAATGATAAACTTAAAGAGATCATTCAAAATCTGAAAGATTCTCAACTCAAAAATCTGTAAATTGAAAAATCGGAAAACCAAGATTGATCTTCATCTCAAATGAAGAACGATCTTCTCAAGGCTGAAGTTGAAACTCTTAAGAATGATTTGAAAATTTTTATTAAAGCTACTGAGACCTTTCAGAAAATCATGGGATCCCAAGTAGGGATATTTGATAAAGCTGGGTTTGGTTTTGATAAAGCTCAAAAAACCAAAATGTATGAAACTTTTTTTGTTCCTGAACTAAAGGAAGGAAAATGAAAAATCAAATGTTCATATTGTGACAAAATTGAACATTTAGAATTTGCATCTTACTTTAAAAAAAAGGGATGAAAAAATCAAAAATAGAAGAATCTTCAAAAAGGAAGAACATTTGACGGTAAAAGCAAACTTTTCTAAAAAACTAAAAAAGCAAGAATGATCTTCAGTCAATGTAAAAAACAAAGATCGGTCTGGAGGCTTATAAAAAACAAATGATATTCAGTTTTTTAAACAATTTTCAAAAACCACTAAAGATTCTTCTCTGTCTAAAATTGATCATTATGAGAAATCATTTAACACTAAGAAAAAATCAGATTTCAAAGCTAACTCCTCAGGACCCAAAATCAAGTGGGTACCTAAAAAGGATATAACACATTATGCAGGATGGATCTCAAGATGTCAAGAACAGGCAATGGGTTTTGGACAGTGGTTGTTCAAGGGATATGACGGGTGACAAGAACTGCTTCATGTCATTTATAAAAAAAGATGGAGGGTTCGTAACATTTGGAAACAATGATCAAGCCAAGATCAAAGGAAAAGGAACCATAGGTAAAATAAATTCTGCCAAAATCAATTATGTTCAATATGTTGAAGGATTAAAACATAATCTTCTTAGCATTAGTCAACTCTGTGATAATGGCTTTAAAGTTATTTTTAAACCAAACATATGTGAAGTGAGAATGGCAAGTTCTGGAGAAATCATATTTTCTACATCTAGAAAGAAAAATCTCTATATTTTATACATTGAAGAATTACCAGTTGAATCTTACCTCATGTCGATAAATAAAGACAAATGGATATGGCATAAAAGAATGGGACATTTGAGTATGAAAATAATTTCAAAACTTTCAAATTTAGATCTTGTTAGAGGACTTCCTAAAATAAGTTTTGAAAAAGATAAGATTTGTGACGCTTGTGCCAAAGGAAAACAAGTGAAAAGTAGCTTTCATTCCAAAGGTTTTATATCAACCAAAAAACCTCTTGAACTACTTCACATTGATCTTTTTGGTCCCATCAAAACCACAAGTTTAGGAGGTATGAATATGGATTTGTCATTGTTGATGATTTTTCTAGATACACATGGGTGCTATTTTTAAAACAAAAAGATGATGCATTTGATGCTTTCAAAAATTTTTGTAAAAAAGTTCAAAATGAAAAAGAATCCAAAATCATCAATGTTAGAAGTGATCATGGTGGTGAATTCATTAATGCATCCTTCAAAACATTTTTTGATGAACTTGGCATCTCTCATAATTTATCTTGTGCAAGAACTCCACAACAAAATGGAGTTGTTGAAAGAAAAAATAGAACCTTGCAAGAGATGGCAAGAACAATCTTGGAAGAGTCAAATGTGGAGAAGTATTTTTGGGTTGAAGCTATAAATACCTCGTGCTACATTTTAAATCGTGTTTCAATCAGAAAAATTATAAATAAAACACCTTACGAAATTTAGAAAAATAGAAAACCAAATATTTCATACTTTCACATCTTTGGTTGTTATTGTTATATTTTAAACAACAAAGATAACTTGGCAAAATTTGATGCGAAATCGGACAAAGCTATATTTCTAGGATACTCAACAGAATCTAAGGGATATCGCGTGTTTAATTTAAGAGCCAAAACTGTTGAAATCAGTATGCATATTTTATTTGATGAGTTTGATGATCTTGAATTAAAAAAGAAAGATGAAGAGGAAGAAGATCAATCTGGGCAAACACAGCAGATCGATCTTCAAGAAAACAAGATTGATGAACAATCTCTTTTTCCAAATCCTCCTAGAAGCTGGAAATTAATAGGTGATCATCCTCCAAATCAAATCATTGGAGATACAGCTGATGGTATTATAACTAGAATGTCATTTAAAGATGATGCAAACAGCAACGTGGCAATGATATCTCAAGTAGAGCCAAAATCCATTAAAGAAGCAATAATTGATCAATCTTGGATTGATGCAATGAAAGAAGAACTTCTTCAATTTGAGAAAAATGAGGTATGGAATCTTGTTCCAAATCCACAAGATCCAACAATTATTGGAACACGATGGGTTTTTAGAAATAAGCTAGATGAAGAAGGAAAAGTTATAAGAAACAAAGCAAGGTTGGTTGCTCAAGGTTATTATCAACAAGAAGGAATAGACTATGATGAAACCTTTGCTCCAGTTGCAAGGTTAGAAGCCATAAGAATTCTTCTTGCATATGCATCATATAAAAATATCAAACTTTTTCAAATGGAATTTAAAAGTGCATTTTTAAATGAACAAGTTTATGTTCACTAACCTTCAGGCTTTGAAAATCAAAAGAAACTAGATCATGTTTTTAAACTCACAAAAGCCTTGTATGGTTTAAAACAAGCTCCTAGAGCTTGGTATGAAAGATTGAGTTCGTTTCTAATCAAAAATAATTTTTCCTGTGGAAATATTGGCACAACACTTTTTAAGAAATTAAATAAAAATGATTTACTCATTGTTCAAGTGTATGTTGATGACATTATTTTTGGTTCAACAAATGAAAAAATGTGTGAGGATTTTTCAAAACTCTTGCAAAGTGAATTTGAAATGAGTATGATGGGAGAATTAAGATATTTTCTTGGGTTACAAATCAAACAACATAAAAATGGGATTTTCATTTGTCAAGAAAAATATATCAAAGATCTTTTAAAGAAATACAAAATGAGTGAAGCCAAGATTATGTCTACTCCCATGCATCCATCATCCTCATTAGATAAAGATGAAAATGGACAACCAATTTCCGAAAAAGAATATAGAGGTATGATAGGATCATTACTTTATTTAACTGCAAGTAGGCTTGACATTGTTTTCGATGTAGGTTTATGTGCTAGATTTCAATCCTCACCAAAAGAGTCTCATTTAACAGCAGTTGAAAGAATTTTTCGTTATCTCGTAGGTACTACTGATCTTGGCATTTGGTATAGCAAATGTTCTCATTTTGATTTTGTAGCTTACTACGATGCTGACTATGCTGGTGATAAGATGGAAAGAAAGAGCGCAAGTGGTGCATGTCAGTTCCTAGGGGAAGCCTTAATAAGTTGGTCATATAGGAAGCAATATACAATCGCCCTATCAACTACTGAAGCTGAATATGTCTCAGACGCGAACTGCTGCTCTCAAGTATTATGGATCAAAAATCAACTTAAAGATTATTCAGTTAGGTACTCTCATATTGCGATATATTGTGATAATACTAATACTATTAATTTATCTAAGAATCCTATTCAACACACAAGATCAAAACATATTGAGATAAAACACCATTTTATTAGGGATCGTGTGAGTACAAAGGAAATTGAATTAATCTTTGTTGATACAAAGAATCAGTTAGCTGACATTTTTACAAAGCCCCTTGTTGAAGAAACTTTTAATTCCATCAAAGAACGTTAAAAATCATGCAAAATCCTGGTCAGGATCGTTAATACTCAAACAAGAACATTCTGGTCAAAATGAAGAATGATCTTCGTTTTTGCTGAATCACTCAAGATTGATCTTCTTTCCTCATCATCACTAACTGTTAAAATTACACTTTTTACTGAAATGATTGCTACTTTTAAAAAGGTAAAGGTTACTCATGATTGCCTAACTACATGCCTTCTCTTTCCACCTTCCCAATGTTCAACTGCCCCATCCAATCAATCCCACGTGTGGCACTCCATCCCCTTCTTAAACAACTACACCCAAATCAAAACAGTCATCTTTTTCCTCTTTCACTATTCAAATTCTGTTTTCTCTCAGAACTCATCCTCTACCTTTCTCTTCATCAAGCTTCTATTCTTCAAAAATGGCTCGTACCAAAACCAGGGCTCACAAAAATCCTATATCACCAGTAATCCGTTCACCATCCCCAGCTTGTTCTCCATCTCCTCCACCCAGACCAACACCTCCCCATTCATCCTCTGAAAAAACTTTTTCAGACTACCTATCTTCTTCCCCAGACCCATGTCCTCAACCTCTTTCAACTCAGTTTCCTCCCTTATATCAATGTCCCACCCCTTCTGTTAGTCAATGCCCACCCCATCTTCGCACCTCTATGAACCCTAGCTCCAGCACCACATCTTCTCAACGAAGATCAATGCGCATACTTGCAGGAATTGGCACTTCCAAAAACAAAAAGGTGGACAACACCATTCACACGATTTCTGATGATGAACCTTCATCACCTCAACATAACTCCGATCCACAAACTGCTCCTACACCACAGTCCCCACATATTTCAAAATCACCAGCAATGCCAAACCCTATATCATCATCTCCAAAATCCTCTTCCAAACATCCTTCAACCAAAAACAAACCTACAAAATCAAAACCAAGAAAGACAAAATCCAAATCTCCCTCCACACTCTCCTAGTTTTTTGCCTCCAAAAAGCTTCAAATCCCTAAAAAATCTCACAAAAAACCTCCACAAGAACAATTTTCCCTTCCTTAGGAACGATATTCCCCTCCTCAGGAACGATCTTCCCTACTTAGGAACAATCTTCCCCTCCTCAGGAACGATCTTCTTCTCCACAAGAACGATCTTCGCCTTAAAACTCAAACCCAGAAAACCCCAAAAGGTCCCACCAAAACAAACCCTAAATCCTTTCCTAAAACTCTTCCTCAAAAATCCTCATTCCACCTCTGATTTCTTCCAAACTCCAACAAGTGTTTTATGAAAAATGGGCTCAACGCCCTATTGGTATTGGAAGGGTTTTTTATTTTGAAAAACTTCAACTTGAAGGGCTCTCCATCCAACATCATATTGATGCCCTTTGATGGACCTTTTTTTTGAAAATCTCTGATTGTCATTATCCACAAGTCATTAGAGCCTTTTATTGCAAAGCTGAAGCTTTTGAAGACAAGTCTCTTATAGTTTCAACCTTGAAAAGTATTGAAATTCGACTTGATCCTGTAATCCTGGCTGATATTCTGAAAATCACATATGAAGGCTTAACAATCTATGGCAAAGATTGGTACCAGGCCTTAAACATTTCAAAAGATGAAGTGTTTCAAGAGCAATTTGTTGATGGATCCATAAAATGTCTTTCTGCTGATTTGAAACCTCTGCCAAAATTTTTTAACAACATAAGCCAACACAACATTTTCCCTCACTGTGGCAGTCAAGAATTCGCCTCTGATAATGACACACTTGTCATTTATCATCTTCTTCATTGGAAGAAGTTAAATCTGCCATATCTGATCATTCAACATATGATTGAAGCAACCAAAAAGCAGTATAAGCGCAATACTGTCCCTTATGGCATGGTGTTCCCCCAAATTTTCAGGCATTTTGAGCTTCCACTCTCAACTGAATCCTCAGTTATCAAAATTTCCAAGTTCTCCACCAAAAATGTCTCTCATATGAAACAGCTTCCCTCCATCCCACCCTCACCACAACCTGCTTTCACACCATCATTAAGCAAAAGAAAACGGACTGAACATATCTCTGCTGCACACCCCACAACTGAAAACCAAGAACGTTATTCCCCTCACCTAAATACTGAAGAATGTTCCTTATTTCCTGTTATTTCCCCACACTTGAATCCTGCCACTTCCACAATTCCATCATTCACAATTCTCTCATTCCAAGACCATTTATGTCCCACACACTTCACAAATGTTTCTTGTATTTCTCTCGCCTCAAAAAACTGCATCTTCTTCTCTCTTTGGAATAAGTCAATATTTGGCTTTTCCAAATCTAGATACCATTAGTCCATCTATTCCTCATCCCCATCATTCTGTTTCCACTTCCATTCCTCCAATCAGCAACACTTTTGCTACTTTATCTACCTTCTGCACATCTGCTACTCCCTCCAAAAGCGCTCCTATGGATACTCCTCAATGTCCCTCAAAAAGGACGAAACTGGAAAATGAGTCATCACGGGCTTACAAGAATATTCCAAGAATCTTTGATGCTCTACAAACCATAATTGTGCGCCAAACTCATCAAGATAAGGAGCAGGCAATTCTGCGTGACTGGATGGAACATCAGCTTGCCCCAAAGCTGGGTCTCGAACTACCTATGCAAAATCCTCCTCCAACATTTCCAGCCATTCCTCATCCTTCTTTGTCTCCATCCTTTGAAGGATCTTCCCCATCTTTGTCATTTTGAATTACTGCTTTACTTTTATTCTCTTGTTCCTTTTTGTTGTGACAAAGGGGGAGAAATTATCCACGATTTTAAACATCTGATATGTAGTATGATTACTTGTATTTTTTTTTGTTTTCGAACCAACATGTAATGATCGAAATATCTTTCTTTTTTTTGACATGAATGAAACATCATTATTTGGTTCGAATGATAAGCACATATTGAGGGTGAGTTTTTAATTAAAAAGCTCTTTGAATTGTTATTAGAATCAAATTAAAAATCTAAATTAACATGTTTTGTCATCATCAAAATGGGAGAGATTGTTAAGACAAAATCTCAATTTAAATGTTTTGATGATAATTAAACAAAAGATTAATTAAAGATTATTAATTATGATTCTAAAAGTTTTGATATTTAACATGTGCATTTGAGTGTGTTTAAACAAGATATGAATCAAACATCACAAATCAGATCCTTTTAAAATCAAAGAAAGCAGTTCTGGAAAACGAAGATTGATCTTGAAGCAGTTCTGGAAAACGAAGATTGATCTTAAAGCAGTTCTGGAAAACGAAGATCAATCTTGACTTATTGCTGAGAAACGAAGAACGATATTTGTTTAAGGCAGAAACAAGAATAATCAATTTCCTTGTGAAAGATTGGATCCTGGAAACATTATTCATCTCATATCGTCATCTAGAATAAGCAAGGATCAATCTAAGTCATATTTGTTCCAAAATTCGAAGAATCAAAGACATGCTTCATTAAAAGCATAATACAAGATCATTCTTCATATAAAGCAAGTGCAAGTACAATGCTACAAGCTATAAAGTACACTACTGATTGTAGCTTTCTAAATCTGCACACGTGACTGAAAGGCATGCATTCCACTCAGGCAACTGACACAATCACAAAGTACAAGATAGTTCATCACAAACAAATTCGAAGAACAATCTTGGATCTCAAGATCGATCTTGGATGCAGCTGTGATCAATCTTGCTTTTTGGCAGATTTTATCCAACAACTATCTCATGACAGCTGGCCCTATTTCAACGGTCATACGAGCTGTCCCAAGCTATCTTGAAGTCTATAAATGCAGCTTCAAGATGAAGAAGAATACACAACTTGAATCACAAAGAAAAGCATAAATCATTTCAATCATACTTAAGTGTCTCAATATTGTTCTTTAAGCTTGTTGTTTTTAATCTTTGTGTCGTGAATCAGTAACAACTAAGGTCTATTTACAAAATCAATTTCTCAAAAAAGAGTTGAGTAAATACTCAGATTCTAAATAGTCTCAAATCCACCACTTTGTAACTCAAGGTTATCTTGTCAACATAGTCTTGAGTAATTTGCAAAAAATCCTTCCGTGTTTTGAAAGGTAATTTGTTAAAGCCTTTATGAAATAGTAAGGTTGAACTGAAGAAATCATTTCTAGGTAGAAGGGTAAAAACTGTGTAATGATCAAGATAGATCTGTGAGAGTAGTGTGATAACCAAGAACAATCTTGCCTTTGAGCACATAGTGGAAAATCTCATTCTTGTGAAGACTGGGTGTAACCCGTGTTTGGGTGAACCAGGATATATGTATGCGTAATCTTTCTATCTCTATCTTTGTTTACTGTATGCTTAACAATCAGATTTTATTTTGATAAAATTGATTTTACTGTTTTTAGAACAAACCAAGATTGATCTTAAATATTACCAAGATCGATCTTCATTATTACCAAGATCAATCTTGGATTAAGTTCTTAACTTTAAAACATAATTTTTTTACAAGGGACAATTATAATTCAAACCGCCGTTCCTTATATTTGACATTTGTACTTCACAATACTCTTCAAATGGACCTCTGTATTCACCACCATTATTTGATCGAACACATTTCAATTTTCTTCCCTTTTCTCTTTCAACACTTGCATGAAAATGCTTGAAGACTCCAAATACATGGTCTTTAGATTTCAAAGGAAAAGCTCACACTTTTCTAGAGTGGTCGTCAATAAAAGTAACAAAATGTGGCGCACCACCAAGAGATTTACCATCCATCATACAAACATCAGTATGAACTAAATCAAGAATATTTTGCCTCATATGAGGACCAGTATTATAAAAGAAACTCTATGTTGTTTTCCAGCAAAACAATGAGTGCAAGTTTTTAGAGGCGTACCTTTCACAGGAGGAAACTTTTTCTTCGCAAGTATGTTGAGTCATTTCTCACTCAAGTGACCAAGGCGCATATGCTATAAATCAGAAGATGCACCTTTAATTGCATTCATTTATTCCTTGCATAGCTTCGTAGGCATCCTATAGAGAGAAGTGGAACTTTGTTCCTTTGCAACCACTAGGGATCCTTTGGTGATTTTACATATACCACCACCACCACCAAAGAAAGTGTGATAACCATCAATATCCAAGGCTTTCACCGAAATCAAATTAAGACGAATATCTAGAACATGTCTAACATTCTGCAATTGAAGCTTACAACCAATCCCACTTTCAACCCAAACATCTTCCATACTGATAATTTCACACACTCCTTCATCTCCCATTTTTACCATGCCAAAATCACCAACACTATAAGATGAGAAAAAATCACGCCTAGGAGTAACATGATATAAGGCACCAGAATAAATAATCCAAGTAGAATCCTGACATGCAAGATTTATAGAATTATCATCACAAACAATATAGACATTATTAACATATGCAACTGTTGTTGTATCTTTATCATTTTTCTTCTATTTGTCTTCATCTCTTTCCCTTGATTGATCTCTCTTAAAGAATCTGCAATTTCTTTTTATGTGACTTGCTTTGCCTCAATGATAGCATATCACTTCTTTTCTAGTCCTCGACTTGCTACGACTTTCAGAGTTGTCACGTCTATAGAAGTTTCTAGATTGACTTATCCCCCGTGACTCTGTAACTAATGCTTCTGACTTTGAGGAAGAACCAATCAAACCACGTTCCTTTCTTTGAGCTTCTTCATTAACATGCTCTCTTTAACTATTGACATTTTCAACTTTCCACTTGGAGCTTAATTGGTCAACGTCACAACAAGGACTTCCCAATTATCAGACAAGGAACTCAACAATAACAATGCTTGAAACTCATCATCTAATTTAATTTATGCGGTTGTCAACTGATTCATTGTATTCTGAAAAATACTCATATGCTCTGCCATTGAATCCCCATATTTGTATTTCATATTCACCAGCTTCCGAATCAAGAATGCTTTATTTTTCACACTCTTTCGTTCATACAACTCTTTTAATTTTTCCCACATCTTGTTAGCATCTATTTCAGTTCCAAAATATGGATATACACTAAGATCCAACCACTGCCTGATCAACGTCAATGCCTTTCTATTAATCTTCTTCCAATCAACGTCAGATTTATATGCGGGTTTAGCATTGTTACCCTCAATAGGATCATACAAATATATATTGTATAACATGTCTTCCATGATAGTCTTCCAAAGTGTGTAATTAGAAGAGTTGAGTTTAATCATATTGGGACCTTTATTTTCCTCCTCTATTTAAATGCACAAATCAAATAACCGAGCTCTAGATACCACTTTGTTGGGAAAAACCAGAGATAATTAGAGATAACTATCTAAATAATACGGAATATTTTTCCCACCTGTGCAGATAAATGGCCAAACAGAAAAATACAACTCCAAGAGCAATAATAATTGGTAGAAAATTAAATATGAGACAAAAACAATTATAACGTGGAAAAATTCCCTCAAATTGAGAGAATAAAAACCATGGAATCTAGTCCAGTAAAAACTTCCACTATAATAATTAATGGATACACCAGAGTCTTCCTAATAATAATAGGGAATATCAATCAACAATAACAATCCTGTAACAACCTTATAACAACCTTCCACTAAAGTGGGTATGCCAAAGTAACTCTCAAAGAAGGTAAAACTATTCAGACTGTATATTAAAATAACAAATTCAGTGGTAGGAATAACATACTAAATTTGTAGATCAAACGGTGCAAGTTTGCTACACACCTGTTACCACCACCAGAACCAAACCCTTATTTTTCTTCCCTGGCAACCGTTCTCATTCATTCTTGTTCTTGGGAATTTCTAAATCCCTTTTTATTTCCTTCACGTGGGCCAAACCCATCAAAACATTTTTTTCTTTTCTTTTTATTTCAATAATAATAATAATAATAATAATAATAAAATTGGTGGGTTCCACTTGGGGAGCGATCCCACCCAACAAAAAGAAAGAGAGAAAATAAAAGGAAAAGTGTATTTTTCTAAATAAAAAAATATCAAAAAAAGGAAACAAAAAGGAGGGATTCTGAGAAAAAAAACTAAGGAGACTAGAGAAGAAATAACAAACCAACTCTATTATTGAAACCATATATTTCAAAACTAACAAAAAAAGAGGAGAACAAAAGAATTAGAAACCTAGCATAATTTTTCGTCATCACTTCATCTATCCACTAGACCAACACACCATATTTCTGTATTTATACTTTTATTAAATCATTAAATCTTATGAATTGTGATAACTGGATAGTTCTAAAATTCGTTTTTATTTTTAATAAATTAATAGTCATACAAAATTTATTTTGAAGTGGTTAATTAGATGTGACATCTTTTTAATCTTTTGAGCGATTATAACACAAGTTGTACAATTTGCTAGTTTTAAAGCTCATTTTTATAACAAAAAATAAAATAAAAATATTCTTAACCGGGTTAACTAGATATGAAATCTTTTTAGTAGTTGAATTTTTAAGACATAAGTTGTATAACTTAATAGTCTTAAAATTGACATTTTAGAATAATTATTCAAATTGAACAAAGTCATTTCTGTTCGTCAAAACATTTTTTTTCAACAACAAAACAAACTTTCTTTAAAACATAATCAATACGTCTACATTTTCTACTTAAGAACTACGTAGTTTTGATTTTTCCATCGCACCTGGAGATACGTAGAAGCAAGATCACACTCTTGTCAAATACAATGATAAAAGAAATTTCTTTTTTTTCTTCTCTATTTTAAGCACCCTTTTATTTCAATATTATATTTGTAACATCCCAAATTTTATAATAAATATTTTCTTAATGAAATATAATTAATTTGGTGTTAAAACTATTTTAGAATATATGTGGATATATCTTGTGACTAACTTTCTTTATATGGGAGCTTTCTATGATACGCTAATTTTGTATATATTTGACTAAATAAGTGATATAAATAACAAATATTATATTTTATTATTTTATATATTTTTCTATAAATAATAGTATTTTAATGTAGATATTTTAAGAAATAAGATTTTAGGCAACTCTACATGTATATGTGCGTTGCAGTTAATGTGATATTTTCTTGTATGTTTGACTGATGTTAAGTGTACACATAATTATATTTAATTATTTATAAATTTATATTATTTTAATTATTTATTTTACAAATAATTATCTTGATATATTAGTAATTTTAATATTGATTTTCTTATTTTTATATAGTTGCACATATTTATTTTTAATTAGTAAGTAATATAAATTGTTGATGTTATATTTATTTATTTTATTATTTCGACTATTCTATAAAGATGATGTATAAAGATGATACAAATTATGTGATGATAATGATGATGTTATGAAAGTGTGATGAGTTTATATGATGATCATGATTATGTATGATTAATGATGTTATAAAATTGTGATGAGAATATTGAAGTACCCCATGGTTGAGGAGATAGTAATGATTCCTAAAAATGATGCTCTTAATGGAGTAGTCTAAACTAACGAGGGGAGAAAATATATTGAGAATTTGTGAAGTGGAGATTATTTTGTCATCATATAGGTAGGGCCTAACAAGCCTAGTGATTCTGGGGAAGTACAACTGAATGAGTCTGATCGTGGCGGTCTACTGTCGAGCCTTAAGGCAAGATTGTTAGACATTTAAGGTATTTGGGTGAGGAATTCCTAGGTGACTTGGAGGTAGCACTCCAAATGTCGGGAGCTACCACGCAACATACGTTTGCCTCGACTGTTATGTATATGTGTCTCGGGTTGAGTTGAGGAGATATATGAGGACAGAGCCTATTTGAATTGTCCGTCTATCGAGATGGTGGCATAGTATCAAGTCTTCTAACCAAATACTTCAGAATTAGAATGGTACCACATTGTGAAGTAGAGTCTAAGCTCATGCATAGCATTGCATTTTATTGTGATTGTTTTGTTGTGATTAATATGTATCGTATGTGGTGATAATTTCTCTTAGACGATTTGATTTTATAGTGAAATTTATTGATTTTCCTTCAGTGATTTTGACTTTTTAATGTGATATTTTCTTGATGGAATGTATGTGTAATGATACGGTTCTCTTATGATTTTGTCTGCGTGTTCTTCTTACTTGTATTATACAAGTTAATCAGTCTTGAAGTTCAAGTTTGGGAGAAACCCCGCTCTAATATGTGATACCGGGAATTAAGAGTTGTAATATGTATTTTACTTATGTAATTACAAATGACTTTTTATATGAAAACTTAGTATGAGTAAGTCTTGGGAATTAAATCAAGAAATTCTAGTTAAATCAAGTTCATTGATATTGCACTATTTTAATTGAGGAACAAAGTTGAATTGTTACATGTGTATTTAGAGAAACGTGATATCCTAAATTAGATATTAAAGTTTTTATTCTCTTTAACATATTTTCTTTATCCGCCGCAAGTTTTCTTCAAATAATGTGATATAAATTATTATAAATGTTATTTTGAGGTTTAGGGTGTCACAATATTCATAAAAAAAATAATTTATATTTGTATTAATTAATTAATTAGAAAGAAAGTAAAGGTGAAGTATATTAAAATCCAATATTTTTCATATTGAAAGAGAAAGAAAGAAGTGGATCAAAAATGAAAAGTTAATTGTCCTAAAGGAAAATATGAAAATGCAGTCTTTATCATCACCTGCTAATAATCCCAAACGAACAAGCCATGTGACAAAAAGAAGAATTTTTTTATTCTCCTGTAAAGCCCATATTAACATGTAACATAA
>JBBPBR010000004.1:5521326-5545887 GCA_037974775.1 Cicer pinnatifidum
AAAAAAAAAAAAAAAAAGACAACCTATATCGCAACAAAAGAATCAAATTGTTCTTTGGAAATAAAGTAAAAAAGAAACACAAATAAATTCAAGGTTGTACACATAAATAAACAAAGTAAAAATGATGTCCTTAAAACAATTTGAACTTTTTAATAAAAAAGAATTAAGTCTACATAAATTTTATAAAATTAATTATAGATGACTGTTTTTTAACGGATGTCATAGACTGCTAATATATTCTCTGTGCATAATTGACTCCTGTACTCTAAACTTGGTTTCAAATACTATATGTTTTTTTTTTAAAAAAAAAATTTCTAAAGTTTTCCCTATTTTAAATAAATTTTAGCGGTGACTTCATTAAATTATATAAATACGCGAAATTTTGGACCGCGACTGAGTCTAATCCCTTCAACTAGATTAAGTATTGATTTTAAATGATGTAAAACCATACCAAAATCAATCGAAATTGTATATATTTATTTTGGTTTAATTTGAACTCAAAAAAAATTGAAATAATTTTATTAATTTTGAATGATTTTTTTTTAATTTATTGTATGATTGTTTGATTTTTATAACACAATTGTAAGTTAAGATATAAAAAAAGAAATTTTAAAACTACAAACGGTGTTAAATAGAAAAGATAGTCGTTAACAACACTAACCATTTTAGATTATGTTTTTTTTTTTAAATAATATAATGTTGGGACCCTTGAGAATATAATTTATCTTTAGACTGTCTTTGTAGGTAAATGTTACTTTGTTGATGCTGGTTATCCCTAACTTTAGGGAAAGAAACAAAATGTTCAATTTTATGTACTCTAACACAACTGAACGGTCATTTAGATGTTGCAAATCTAAGTGGAAAATTTTAGGAAGCATGTATCCTTTTTTCATTGGATATAAATCAAATCATTGTTGCTTGTATGACATTGTACAATTTTATAAGAAGGAATGACATAGACGGTGTGAAATTTCACTTATTTGATGAAGATGTTGTGTTAGAGAATAATTTTGAAGTACAAGATTATATAGTTGAAGATGTCACATGGGAAAAGTCAAATCAACAAGTATGAAACAAATTGAGCGAGTAAAAATACAATTAGGAATCAAATGCCAGGAAATATCTAGTTTTTAGTATTTTTTTTATGTTTTTATTAATAGTAATAAATTGTTTTTAAATTAACATATTTAGATGATAATTTTGTGCTATGGATATTAGTAATTTTTTGTTATATTTTGATATTATATATAAAAATATATTATTAGTGTATTTTGAATGATGATTTAATTTCTATGGATAGACGGTATAAAATGTTTTATATTATCAACCTCTTACGACCATTAATGTTTGTAATTTTCTAAATGTTTTTAATAATTAAATAATTATAATATAGATTGACAGTATTAAAAATTATATAAATTAAATACAAATTATATTAGCACTTTATAAATGCTTATATAATAATACATCCAGACACTACAAATTTTGTAAGCATTTCTTATCATATATATCAAAATATAAATAACTTATTGAATATAAGAGCTTACGATATAACTCTCGTAATATAGACTCTTTTTTGTTAAATATTTTGAAAGTTGCAATAGTTTGGTAATTTAACTGAATTTTTGCACTAGTTTGGTAAAAGACTCCTACTACCTTTATTTCTCGACCCATCTATGTATGATAAAAATGCTATATGGTCTTATAAGTTATAGGGGTAAGACAATTTAGCAAGAAAAATTCTAAACTAGAAATGATAAATGCTAACATTGAATTCCTCAATAGCATTTCCTAATGAAGAATCATACCAAACAGTCTTTGCCAAAGCATACCCCCTTGCAAACCTAAAGGCACCAGTTCCTCCAACAATAGGCATTTCTCTAACTTCATCCACAATAGCATTTCTTCCTAGCATGGTAAGTGTGCTCCCTTTGTAGCTACCTTTTATAAAAACAAAATTAACATCCATTTTCAAAGCAAAATCACCTTGTTGAGAAGCTAATGCATAGGTTCCTTGAGCTCTTCCAATAAGATTTGAATTTAAATCTTGTTTTTCAGTCAAAGGGTTATCTATAATGTAAGTGGCTCCAAATGGAGCATGAGAATTGCTAGGTGGGTTGATAATTTTTAGTGTAGTTGGGTTTTCACTATCTAAGATGTCATGGAAATAGAAGTGTAGTTGGGTGAAACTATGTGGTTTCTCTAAGGCTAGCATTATATTGGATTCTTCTAAGGACATTTCTTGTCCTTGGATACTTATCAAGTAACTAGTGATCAAGATAAACAATAAGCTATAAATTGAAGCCATTCTTTGTCAATTATAGAGCTACCTAGGTGATTGAGTGTGTAAGAATTATATTGAAACTACCAATTTATAGAAATGTTAAGTGTTAAATTAAATATTGAGACCTCATCCATCACCATGACAATAATTTAGTAGCCAAATAGTTAGACTAGTTAAGTGTTAAATTAAATTTTTTATTTTTGAGTCATGTAGCCAAATAGTTAGACTAGATTCGGACATCTTAAATATAAATAAATAAATAATTTAAAAAATTTATTAATGTAGAAAAAGTGGAATTTTTACAAATTACAATTGCTAGTTTCTTTAAGTTGTTGAGTGGTTTACAATGTTTCTAAAAGAAACATGACGAGACATGGTCTTTCTCATGACTTATTTGTCTTCTAGAAAAGTGAAATCACATTACAAATGTGATACACTAGAAAAAAAAATAGGTGAACGAAACAATGAATAGTAGATAAAAATAAAGAATGAAATTAAGGATGAATTATGTTATTTAGAGTCGAAACAATGAATAGTAGATAAAAATAAAAAATGAAATTAAGGATGAATTATGTTATCGAAATAATGAATAGTAAATAAAAATATAGAATGAAATTAAGGATGAATTATGTTATTTAGAGTCAAAATAGAACGTAGAAGTTAAGTCCCCAATGTGTAGCCATGCAGTTTGGGTAGGTGAGGAGCATGATTCAAGCCTTTGGCTTAGGCTGTAAATGACATAAGACAAACCAAAAGATTTTCAAAAGTGCATAGTTAATTAAATTCAAAGCACATTCAATATTCAAATATAATAATCATACTTATTGACTAAAGTGAGGGCCATATATCATACAACATTGATGTACTTAATTAATATATACCGATTACTCTAAAAGAAACATTAGACCTTATTTTTAATTTTTTTTTCTCTATTTAGTCTGAAAAAATTCGATAAAATATATTAATTTTTTAAATAATTTTTTTTTTAAATTTCATCAGAGTTAGGATGAAAATTCTACAATGTTAAATTAATGGACAAAATTTCGATACATGATATAAGAAACGTTATATCTCTTGTTAGTACTATTCTCCTATAAGAAACATGATATACATTTTGTTTTTGCAGCATTTATTATGAAAATAGCACCGCCAAAGCTGTTACTTTTTCTTTTAATCTTTTCATCTAGTGCTAACAACAAATCGAACTAACTCTAAAATAGATTGAGACTCAATTTTATAATTAGTTCGTCTAAAATAGATTGAGACTCAATTTTATAATTAGTTCGTTGAACTCGATTTTTGAACCAAATAAGTCGAATTTGAGTTAAAAAATTGAACTTGAGATTTGTTAATACAAGTCCGCCTATTGATTTTTTAGTCTAGTATCAATTTTATGAGTTTAGTTAATTTTTAGATTAATATTATAATTTAAAGTTGAAACACGTTTGTTCTTTTAAGTTTTTTTTGTCTTTTGGTTAATTTGATTTGAACTATCGAGCTAAATCCAATTGCTTGTGAATGTGAATCGAGTCGAGTTCGATCTGAAAAATAAGTCCATAATAAACTCAAAGTGAGTGTCGAGTTGAACCAATTCTAATCTAATCGAGCCGAGCTGAATAATCTCTTCACTAGACATTAAAATGTCTATTACCTAATCTCTTCGTTGGTGTGTAATGAACTCAAACTGAATTTTAAATTGAACCAACTCTTATCGAATCGAGTGTAATGAACTCAAAACGAATTTTAAGTTGAACTAATTCTTATCAAATAGATCTAAACAATCTCTTCACTAGGCATTAAAATGTCAAGATAAATTTTTATCGAATTTGACCATTTAAAATGTATATATTTACCCAAAAACACTCTGTTGATACAAAGTAAAAAGGAACCAAAACAAAAGCAAAATTAAAGAATCTTCCCATGATTAGACGTAGAAACTCAAAACAAATTTAAATCAAAGTCACTAAAAATTGGATCTTTTACCCTCTAACACTAGTAAAAAAGTGCATTTGTGGAATAAAATGTTGGGGACCCAAATGCAGAGAAGAGAGACAACAAATGAGGCAATGTGTGACCCAATTTTTCACATGAACTTTCTTGTTGTTGTCTATGAATCACATATTCCGACGCGAATATCACTACTACTTTTAAAAATATAGGACACGGTAACAAGTAATTTCAATTTTGAATCCTTCACTTCTCTTTTCCTTTATATATATATATATATATATATATTTTCTTTTTCAATGAAACTAAATCCATACATTCTGTTCAGAGCTTTCTCCAATTTTCTTACATTCCCAAATGTAAGGTAGAAACATCATTTTACACTTTAGGTTTGTAATGAGCAAAAAGAAAAAGATAAGTAAAAAAGGCCCAAGGGGTAAACCATGGAAAGGTGGCTACTTAGAAATGTGGAAACGAGAACAAAAATGTCTTCATCATGTTAAAATGTGTATGTACAAATGTAGCTTCAAAAAGAATCAAAGCAAGTTCTAGAGAGTAACAAAATACATGAATGAAAATCACACAAGAATGGAGGGAATTCATAGGCTCAAAATCTCACATGGTATCATTCAATCAAACTTGATCTATCAAATTCAATTTTCATCACCAAAACTTGTCAAAATTTAAGAGAGACAATTTACTCACTCATGCCACAACTCATTTAACTTTAATTGATTAAGATTAAAGACTCAAATTTTTATAAGTCTCAAATCTTCAATTGAAAATAGCACAAAAAATGGCAAAAGATCAATAAAAATAGTTGCAAAATATAAATAAAACATAAATACTAAAACACAATAAATATTAAACCAAACATACTTTTTACAACAAATCTTTGCTTTATCAATCAAAACACACATCCAACAAAATTTCAACTTTCCTATTTCACGTAAGAGAAAACAAACATATAGCCGATGCAGTTGTAAATTAGCTTCTTTATTTTATAGACAAACTGTTAGTGGCTTCAAACATTTTCTAAGTAGAAACATATATATTTACGATCATCTGATGGATATATTCATGTTTTATGAACAGCTAGCAACTTCTACTGTGTCTAAGGTGAGGGAATGTAACATATGGTTTATGAATCAGTAATAGAAAATTAAGTTTTTTAATACATACACTTAAGTTGTTTACGTGTCACCAAACATAAAAAATGAGGCGGAGGTATATTTAACTCGGTTAAATGGATAAAGGACTTAATAAAATGGTTAAATAACTTCATAAAAAGGAGCGGTGACAATTTCTAGAAATATTTGAAACTGATATGTTTAAACTCGGTTAATTAATTGAATAAAGAATGACAATTTTGTAAATATTTAAAATTTAATTATACACAACAAGAATACATTGAATTTGTGAGGGCCAAAATCCCTCACAAAGCGGGAGAAGCAGCCACAAAGAAGGTATTTGTGGCGGCCTTAGACAGCCACAAATAAGGTGGTTACAAACCTTTGTGACGGCCAAAACGGCCACAAAATCTGACAAATGCCTCCTTTTGTGAGGGCTTAAGCCGCCACAAAGGCTAAAGCAGAATTTTAAAATTAAGCTTGTGGGGCCCCACCACAAATGTCTCTCTTTTGTGAGGGCTTAGGCCGCCACAAAGGATGAAACGAATTAAATTTAAATTTTTTGTGAAGGCTTAGACTGCCACAAAAGTTTCGCTTTATTAAAAAAAAAAAAAATTATTAAATTTGAAATTAATATTAAAAATTGATATTATATATAATAAATTAATATCAATATAAATTTAAAATATAATATTACAATTTAATTAAAATTTAAATTAATTTAAAATATAATATTACAATTTAATTAAAACTTAAATTAAATTTAAAATATAATATTTAAATTTAAATTAAATTTAAACTAAAATTAAATTTAAATTTAAAAATTAAAATAACTATTATATATTAAAATATAATATTAATATTAATTAAAGTAATTACTACCAAACCAAATAAAACATTCCAAAATTAATAAATCATGTCTTACATACTAAAAATTAAACACACCATCATTAAATAGGACAAGATATAATATATTCATATAATAAATTATCATCAAGACTATAATTTTATAGACCGAAATAAAATTTTAAATGATGTTTAGTGAAATTTTTCATAAAATAACTTCTATATATATAAACAAAAATAGAGACTATTAAAGTATATAAATTTTTCATATGAACTCAACTACAACTCTTTTTAATAAGTAACAACAAATATTAATATCATTAGTTTTAATAATGTTTTTTTAAAAAAATAGTTATATTAAAATCAATAAATTTTACATGTGTTTCAAATTTTTATTTATCATATATTATGGAAACAACATAATTTCTATTTTTTTTATAATAAATTTATAATAACACTTATTTTACTAATCTATATTTTTAACATAATATAAATATATTTATAATATCATATATTTTACTAATCTGTGTTTAAAATATATAAAATACTAACTTGATGTCGGGTAGTGTCTGACTGGAAGCTTTCACAGAGCTGACAACTCTTCGAAGTAAACACAATATATCACCACTGTGAAAATAAAAATTCAATAATATTAATTAAATAAATAACTTCAAATCAAAAATAAAATTAAAAAACTAAATATATAATATAAACTTACCAAAATTCAAGATAGTAAAGAAAAACTTGGAGAAATAATTTTTGTAGAGAGAAGGTGGAGAGAAATTTTAGAAAGAAGGTTTAGAGAGAAGGTAGAAGTGAAAAATGATAAGAGGAGTAGAGGGATATTTATAGAAAATAGTTGATCATTTGTGGCGGCCAAAGCAGCCACAAAAGCCAACTGTATAAAATCCTTTGTGGCGGCTTTAACGGTCATAAATTAAGTCTTTTGTGGCGGCCTGAGCGGCCACAAATGGCTTGCCTTTGTGGTGGCCTTTACCCTCACAAAGGATTGATTTTGTGGCTGCAAAAGCCCTCACAAAAGGCTCCAATTTCAGCTGAATTTTGTGGCGGCCTAAGCCCTCACAAAATGACAACGTTGTGATTTTGTGAGGGCTTAGACAGCCACAAAATCCAGATAAAATTTTAGTCTTTTGTGAGGGCTTTTTCAGCCAAAAATAAAGAGCAATTTGAATTTTTGTATTTGTGAGGGCTTTTTCGGTCACTAATTTGTGAGAGTTTTTTTCGGCCACAAAATATTTATAAAATTTGCCACAAATAAGGGTATTTCTTGTAGTGATATTGATAACCGATTTAAAACATATTTACAAAATATATTATCGTCACGTCCTCTCGACTTCACCGTAATCTCGACTTCACATTCATTATCCCCATTTTATCATCACCACTCGGCAGGTTGGATTTTCATTTGTGTAGATATATTAGTGTAGAGATATTTTCATCTCCATTTTATTTTCATCATTCCACGCCACAGTTTGATTTTCATGTTCATTTGTGTAGAGATATTAGTATTTTTTTTTTATATAATTTCCTAATAGTATAATGGTTAATATATAACAATAATTTTTAAACTTTAAGTTGGTAAAATGATTAGTATTGTTATAAATTCATTTTTAAAGAATAATATCTCGAGAGAGTTATACACTATCATTCTTTTTTTTTTTAGATATTTGATGTCTTGAGATAATTTCATCCAAATCAAATTAAAAAAGTTCAAAAACGTTATGTGGATTTTATCTTGGATTAATTGAAGAAAATGACAATGCTAATATAAGTGTATTGAATATTGCTATAATGTGATTTTATAATTTTACTAATGGAAGTCTAAATTATTTTTCCATCTTGTCATTACTCAGAAATGAAAACATCTCTAGATTTTGTATGAACATCTTGTATTGTATATTTTAGTTATTAAATAATTATATAAAATTGTGGTTGTAAGTTCAAAACTTTTATTTGAAATTTAATACGAAATATTACATATATGAATGAATCAAGAGCATAAAAATAAAATAAAAAATAAAAAAATAATTATTTTAATTATATCTATTAAGTCAGTTCATCAAAATATCTGACTTAAAAAATTGACTTAACATGGCGAAGTTCTGTTAAATCGATTCATAAAACAAGTTAAAATACAACATATTTTTTAAGTCGTTTAACTCGGACACGTAACTGACTTAAGTTACATTTTAACCTACTTAAAAAGGTAAAATTCTATTAATAAGTATTTTAAATAATTGTGGTCCACATATCGAAAATAATTGCTGGATCAATATTGATGTAGGTCTTCACAATTGCACAACTACAATAATTATGGTTGTATTGGTCCATGATTACAACTACAACTTTCAACCATTTTAAATCCAACAACAAGTTCTGGTATATCTAAATTTATGCAATAGATATTTGGACTAGACAAACAATGGAAGGAGAAATGACACTCCAAAAAGATGTATTCATGCCCATAATGCAAGAAAATTGAACTTTTAATTATGCTACTGGCACATTACTTGTTGTTATTAAGACAAGGATTAGAATAAATATAATCAAAACAAAACCAACATTTGTAACAGTAAGAAAAGCTACACTAGCACCAATCACATTCTGTACCAAACAATATTCAAATCAAATATGGATCAAGAATAACATATTAAGGCTAAAATACCAAAAAATCTAATCATGATATCATGACAAGCAAGTTTTGTCCGTGGTGTATGCAAAATTGAGTTTTTCTTCACACTGCTTTAATAGATAAGAAGACTCCTCACAACGTGTTATAAACATATCAAGAAACAACTTTTCAGGCACTATAAAGGGACAAATTAAGCTTGCATTCTTTTTTCGCAAACCTTTCTCCAGGAGATATTGCACTACTTGGTCCCTTGGAATGATCCATTTTTTCCAAACTTAACAAAAAATTGGGGATCCTTTGACAAGGGCCATAGCATCCCAACCCAACTGATTGACCCAAAAATTCATCACTAAATTAATTTTATGAATAGATACTAACATAGTAAGGCTGAGTTCTAAATGCTACCATAACATCTTCATCGGACCAACCCCATTTCTTAAAGGCATTAAATTTAAGACAGGACCATAGGGTTCTTAGTGAGAAGGTTAACAATGTCAGAGTTAGAATCACCTTTGGAGAGAAAAAATTGAAACTTTGGCAAAACCCTTTTGATGGGATTGCAGGAAAGAAGCCATGGTGCCTTTGTAATCATGTAGTGTAATTGGGTTTTTGAGAAACCATAGTTTGTAAAGAAGTTAAGAACTGAATCAGGCTTTTGGGTGGTCTTGAAACGTACGTTGTAAGATGAACAAAGTTTGTTTGCCTATTAAAGGGAGAACCCAAAATTGTGTATGAGGTAGGAGACTTGAAAGGAGGTTGAATGAGAAGTGTTGTGGCAGAATTGCAGACAAAAGGGTAATGTGTTTGGGAAAATATGGTGATATTTCATGTCAGTGTAAAATCATTTTATACTAATAATATATGACCACTCTGCACTAAAAGAATATCACCAACGATGAAATTAAAACCAAAATTCTTATTACTTAATTCATAGTTACAGTTATATATTTTTGTAGATGATCATTGCTTGAATACCAAAGAAGAAGAAAAAAGAGTGATTAGTTGAAAAATAAGTCATCTAATGACATTTTCTTTTACGAAAACTAAATATATTTTTTTTAATCACTGACAAGGATCAAATTATTCATTTTTAATTATTGTTGAGACTTAATTGTCCCTTTTTGCAATTGTTCAGTTGACTTGTTTTATCTTTTTAAGAGACTAAACGTTGTTTTATTTTTCTTTTTTTAGAGAAAACAAATTTGAGTCGTACAATTTTCTCAAAGAAGGGTGGAAATATTGCCACAAGAAGGTGACAAAACAAGCATTATTGCCACAAGCTCACAAGAAGGGTGGAAATGAAGGCTAGAAAAGTAAGAAAGGGAAAAGAAAAATGAAACAACAGCAAGAAAAAGCACTATGGAAATGAGAAAGGTGGGAATTCTAAGCATGACAAGGAAGGGAATTCTGAGCACTAGTGGTAGGAAGAAATTCAACAAAGACAATATTCAATGCTACAATTGTCAAAAGCGGGGTCACAAGGAAAAAAGGACGACGAGGCCCAATTTGTTCATGATGATGACTCAAATTCTGATGTTGTAATGTTAATGGTCATCGCAATATCAAACGTTGAATCTACAGCATGATGGTATCTTGACACAGGCTGTTCAAATCACATGACTGGTCATAGAGATTGGTTTTGTGAACTTGATGAAAAACCGAAGAGAAAGTTAAAATTTGCAAACAATAGGGCTCTGATAGCAGAAGAGATTTGTATGTGCCTGAAATGGAAAGATGGAAAGAAATCTTTGATAAGTGAAGTTTTGTATGTGCCTAAAATGAAGTGTAATCTGTCGAGCCTAGGTCAATTGTTAGAAAATGGATATTCTATGAAAATGAAGGAGAATAACATGGAGGTGTATGATTTGAAGAAAAAATTGATCTTGAAGGAACCACTGTCCAAAAATAGGACCTTCAAGGTTGGTATTACCTTGCTAGTAAATGAGTGTTTTGCTGTTGAATTTGACAATGAAGAGTGGAAATGGCATAGAAGGTTTGGACATCTCAATTTCAAGAGCCTATGTTTTCTTGAGAAGAAATGAATGGTGAAGGGAATAACTTCAATAAGCATACCAAGACAAGTGAGTAGAGGATGTTGTGAAGGAAAACAACCTAGAAAGTCATTCAAATCCACAATTCCCACTAGAGCCACAATGAAGCTAGAGGTGATACATTATATGTATCAACATATATTCTATAATAATTTTAATATTAAATTAATTATTTAAAATCCTATTTAATTAATAAAATAATTTATTATAAAATTTAGGGTGTTATACATCGAATCCAACGATAAAATTACACGTGGTTCGATTTAGATGACAAGTTTTAAAAAATCTAATGAAATTTCAAACATTTTAATTTGGATCGGTATTTAGATATCTTAATTACAAATGTAAAAAAAATAATATTAATATTGTAAAACATTATAAAATAGCAGGTTTGATGTTAAATAAAACATATAATATATTTAAAATTAACATTGCAAAATAACAATGATCAGCTATACTTAAAATACATGAAATAACAACAAAATATATTGAATTAAACTAATAATAATTATTAAGAAAAAATAAAAAAAAAATCATAAAAATAATATATAAATGCAATATATTTTACTAATAAAAATAAGTAAGTATTAAATTTTATGATTACAGTTTAGTTTGGATTTCGAAAAAGAATCTGAAATCTGATATGTGAAGTTTTCACAAAAGCACAATTTAAAATATTCAAAAGTATCTGATTTTGTGCAATTGTCAATTGAATCGGTTTGCAGTAACTTTTTAAATTGATTTAGAGGTGAACACCACTTATTACAATACAAGGTTGGTAAGAAACATTTAGTTTGCCTAATCCATTTGTAGTTATCTCTTCCAATTATGTTTTTTGGTTTATTGTCCAAATTTGTTAATTGTTCGATGATAAAGTTGTTACAGTATAATTTTATTTAGTTTAAGATTTTAAACAAATGTAGCCATCTTGTTTCTATTCATAGTTTCTCCCTAAAACGCGTCGGTGGATCCCTTGGCCTTAGTTTGACAAACAACCTAAACAAACTTCTAAGCCCCAAACAATCTTACTAACCATTTTAATCTATATAATCACAACCTCACATCGTTATTCTTCAATATAAAAACTAAGCAAAACATTTCATCCATACTATCCCTCTTTTCTCAATAACTCAATTTGTATTATCTTTGAATTTATTAATAAATAAGTATATTAATTGAATCATGGATGATCATCAAGTAATCAATTTCTCCATTTGGAGCTTTATTTTAGTTGTTGTGATGGTAACGTTTTTCACTACAAGTGTTAGTTCTGTCGAACAATCTAAAATAAAAGGCATGGAAATGAATGTGATTGATCAATGTTGGAGATTTAATCCTGAATGGAGGAAACATCGGCAACAACTTGCCATGTGCTCAGTTGGCTATGTAGGAAAAATGACAAACAACATAGGTAAAGATCTCATTAACTATATAGTTACTGATCCTAGTGACCACCCTTTAAACCCACAACCCGGAACTTTGAGATATGGAACTTCTAAGATTCAAGGTAAAATTTGGATCACATTCGAAAGAGACATGAACATTAGACTTGAGAGACCCCTTCTCATTAGTAGTTTCACTACCATTGATGGTCGAGGTGTCAATGTCCACATCGCTGATAATGCATGTTTGATGATCTATAAGGTAACGATTAATAGAAAATTTGATATTACTAAAAAATAATTGCATTTGAGATGAAAATTAGAGATGAAACAAATACAATTTATATATGTTTTATCATTTCTGACAATAAAATAGAGACAATTTCTTATCGTCTCTAAAAACTAACAATAAATTTAGAGACAAATTATTATTATTTTATCTAATTTTCGACAATAATTTTTTTATCATACTAGATTTTATAATTTTTAAATTTCTTTTTTTTATTATTCGTGAACATATCTTCCCCTTCTTAACTTAGAATGATTTGTTTATTATTTTTTATTAGGCAACAAACATAATCATCCACGGAATTAGAGTTCATCATTGTCGACCTCAAACTCCTGGAATGGTGATGGGTCCCAATGGAAAGATAATGCCATTGGGTCAAGTGGATGGAGATGCAATTAGATTGATTTCTGCTTCAAAGGTTTGGATTGATCATAACACGCTTTATGATTGCCAAGATGGTCTTCTTGACGTTACACGAGGTTCTACTGATGTGACAATCTCCAACAATTGGTTTAGGGAGCAAAATAAAGTTATGCTTCTTGGACACGACGATGGATTCTTAAGAGACAAAAACATGAAAGTAACAGTTGTATACAACTATTTTGGGCCTAATTGCAACCAACGCATGCCTAGGTAATTTATAATTGCAAAATTTAGTAGTTAAAGAATAAATTCAATAGAGATTCATTGTCAATGAAAACTCATCATATTATTACATAAACTTAATTTGTAACCATATTTAAAAAATAACAGCAAACACACCATATTTTTGTTAGACTTCGAATAAACTAACAATGCATCTTTAAAATTCTCTTAAAAAACTGACAAAGTTATTGATTATCTTAATTATTAATTAAAAATATTGTAGAATTCGTCATGGATATGCACATGTTGCAAATAATATGTACATGGGATGGATGCAATATGCAATAGGTGGAAGCATGGGACCAAGCCTTAAAAGCCAATCAAACCTCTTCATAGCACCAACACAGAATAAGGAGGTAATGATTTCATGCAATATATATACCAATTTATTATGACCATGTCCTTTAAAAAATGGTTTCAATATGTTATATTGATTGATTAATTATATAATGTGAGCAGGTGACATGGAGAAAAAGTAGTAATGCAATTGGAGATACATGGAAATTTTATTCAGTTGGAGACGCTTTTGAAAATGGTGCATCCTTCATAGATACAAAAGATGGACAAGTGAAAAAACCCAATTATAGCCTTCAACAAAATTTTGAAGTTGTTGATGTCAAATTTGTGAGATCATTGACAAGCTTCTCGGGAGTGCTAAAATGCAGTAAAACTTCAATATGTTGAGCTAAAATTCGTGAGGAATAACTTTCTCGATCTCACGAATAACAATCTTATTAATTTTGAAAAATCGGATGTTTTTGTACTAAAAAAATGAATGATGCAAATTTGTTTTCCATTCTATGACAACTCCACTATTTATACATAGAACAATGTAATGAGTATTATTACACGCTTAAACTTACGCTTGGAATATACTTTGGGAGGCTGTCATAGGTTGAAAAGTCCCTTGTTGTACTAAAATTTTAAAATATTACCTACATTATTATTTTATCTAAAATAAATTATAAACTAAAATTATTAAATTATGTGTATTAAAAAAAATAGTCAATTCCATTTACTCTATAGTATTGTAAAAAAATTGAGTAAAGTTATTTACTTTCTATAACAAATAAATTGAATCAACAAAAAATAAATTGAAAAATTAAAAAGTTAAGAACTTAAATTAAATGAAAAATATTTTATAAATACTATTATTAAATATTAAAGAAGTTAATGATATCTTCTTATATTTCATTGTAAAATAAATAAATAAATTTTGTTTGTTTTTTATTTTCGAGAGAGTAGAAGTACATGATTTTTATGGCACTAGTTTTATTCCATTATATATTATTTGTCTTGAACTACGTAATAAAACTAATTTAACAACAAAAAATTACAAAGTATAGTATTTACAAAAGGAAGGGAAAAGTTAAATTTATTCCCTCACAACGTCATTGGGTGATATATGCACGGATCTTTTATCATTGATACGGCCATTTTGACAAATAGTATTAAGCTCACTTGCATGACAATCACAAAATGAATTTTAAAAAATTATTGTAAGCTAAAAGAACACTATATAGAAGCTGTTCACTTAAGTTACACTAAAAAAGACATGAGACTTTAAAAAATATAAGTACATTATGTTAACAATGAAAACAAAAAGAAGAGAGACAACCAAGAGACAACAACTCTAGGGTTTCATAACATAAAATGAACCAAAACTTAAGTTAATAGGGTTACAATGAGTATATATATAAAACAAATAGAAATATCTAAAATACCCTTATTAGTAATATATAATAATATTATCTAACATCTCCCCTCAAACTCACGATACATTAATATTGAGCATCGAGAGTTTGTCAACTAAAAAACGGAAACGTTTAATAGAGTGCATCTTTGTGAACAAATCAGCAATCTGTAAAGAAGAAGAAACAAACGGTAGAGTAATGGTTCCATGCTGAAGATGATGACGAGTAAAATGACAATCAATCTCAATGTGTTTGGTGCGTTCATGAAAGACCGAGTTGTGAGCAATTTGAATAGCACTCTTGTTATCGCAGTGCATCGAAGTTGGCTCAGAAAGAGAGATACCCATATCAGACAAAAGCCAACGCAACCAAATTATTTCAGCGGTAGTGGATGCCATAGCACGATACTCAGCTTCTGTAGAGGAGCGAGATACAATGTCTTGTTTCTTACTCTTCCAAGAAATAAGAGAGTCTTCAAGAAAGATACAAAATCCTGTGGTGGATTTACGATCTGTGGTGTCACCAGCCCAATCAGCATCAGAATAAGCTCATAACTCTAATGAGGATGACGATGGAAAGAGAAGGCTTTGAAATTGAGTTCCTCGAAGATAACGAAGAATACGAACAACTGCTGCCCAATGTATTGTAGTGGGAGAGACAACAAACTGACTAACAACATGAACAACATCAACAATGTCGGGTCTGGTAATCGTAAGATACACTAAGCTGCCAACCAAAGTACGATACAAAGTAGGATCTGGTAAAGGAACACCATCCGAGGGAGCATATTTCACATTCAACTCAAGAGGAGTATCTGTTGCTCTAGTATCAGAAAGACGAGCCTGGTCAAGAATGTTGGCAATGTACTTGGATTGAGAAAGAAGGTAGCCTCTAGGAGAGTAGGCAACTTCAATCCCCAAGAAATAGCGAAGAGTTCCCAAGTCCTTCATCTCAAACTGTTTGGCTAATTGCAATTTCAACTCATTGATTCCATTAACATCATCACCTGTAATAATCATATCATCAACATATAGAGAAAGTATAATGCGACCATAAGTGGTGGACCTTATAAACAATGCAGAATCATGTTCACTAGAGCGGAAACCAAGAGAAGTGATCACAATAGATAATTTCTCAAACCAAGCTCGAGGAGCCTATTTAAGACCATATAGAGCCTTTTTTAACTTACATACTTCCCCTTGATTATGAGAAACTCCTTGTGAGGGGACCATATAGACTTCTTCATGAAGCTCACCATTTAAAAAAGCATTTTTGACATCCATTTGGGAAATATGCCATTGACGAACAGATGCAACTGCAATAAGAGTACGAATAGTGGTCATCTTGGCTACAAGAGCAAAAGTTTCTTCATAATCCATACCATATTGTTGAGAGAAACCCTTAGCAACAAGACGTGCTTTGTAGCACTCAATTGACCCATCAGATTTAGTTTTGATCTTGTATACCCAACGAGACCCAATAGCACGTTTTCTAGGAGGAAGAGGTACTAATTCCCAAGTATTGGTTTTGTGCAATGCAGATAGTTCTTCTGCCATAGCCTGCTACCAAAGAGGATCAAGAACAACCTCTTTATAGGAAGAAGGCTCAGAAAAACTGTGAATAGAGGTTAAGAAAGAAACAAACGAAGTTGAGTAAGTGGAATAGACGAAATCAGGTAACTTGGTAGACTTACGTTGACGAGAGGGGTAACGAGGAGGATCAACAATCGTAGGAGGTGGTTGGACAGCAGGGGGGCAAGGGGAATGTCATTATGTGGAGTATTAGTATTTGTCCTGCAATTCTCAACATTACAATCACTAGAAGCATAATCATTAGGACCAAACAGATCAATGTGGGTTAGTTCAGAACTCTTAGTAATTTGATAATCAGAGGAAATAGTGTAAAAAGGGATGTGCTCAAGAAAAACAACATTACGAGATACATAAAGTTTTTTTGCATGAGGATCATAACAACGATAAACCTTTTGACCATCCCCATAACCAAGAAAAATACACATGGCTGAACGAGAAGATAACTTACTGCGTTCTACTTGAGGGCGAAGAACAAAACAAGTAGAACCAAAAACTTTCAAAGAATAGTAATCAGGGGTAGAAGCATACAATTTTTTCAAAGGGAGACAAACCTGATATGATAGAGGATGGAATTCTATTAATAACATGAACAGCAGTAAGAATTGCTTCTCCCCAAAACTCACTAGGAACTGAAGCAGACAACAAAAGGGAACGAGCAGTCTCTATAATATGACGGTGTTTCCTTTCAGAAACTCCATTTTGTTGAGGAGTATCAGTACAAGATGTTTGGTGGAGGGTGCCATCATAAGCAAGTAATTCAGAAAATTTATTAGAGGTATATTCACCACTTAAATCACAACGAAAGCACTTTATAACAAAATTATGTTGAGTTTTGACCATTGCACGAAACATATGATAAATGTCAAAAAATTCAGACCGATTTTTCATAAGATAAACCCAACAATAATGAGTGTAATCATCAATAAACGAAACATAATATCTAGATCCACCTTTGGTGAGAATTGGTGAGGGACCCCAAACATCAGAGTGAATTAAATCAAAGGGCGCATGTGAAACATAAACACTTTTACTAAACGGTAAAGCTGGAAGTTTAGCAAGTTTACAACCACAACAATCTGAGATATCACAAGTTTTCAACTTTCCTAAGGCTCCAGTAGAAGCCAAATATTTTAATCTGGAAGCAGAAACATGTCCAAGGCGGGAATGCCATAAATAAAAACTAGAAGATAAGGAATTCAAGCGAAAACTAGATAATAAGTCGGCAGTAGTTGTTGAGGCTGCAGTATCTGGGAGTCGCAGGTCATCCAAAACATAAAGTCCCCCTTCTCTATGACCTGTCCCAATCAGTCTCCCAGAATGTGGATCCTGCACACAACAAGAAGTGGGAGAAAACATAACCGAATAATCGAGATCACATATTTGACTAACAGAAGCAAGGCTCAAAGTAAGATTAGGAATATAATAAACATCATACAGAGACATGTTAGGTGTGGAGACAGAACCAACGCCTGCTAGTGCGTAGGAGTGCCATCAGCAGTCATAACCGACACAGACGAGATAGGTTTCACATACACAAAAGATTTATCATCGTATTTCATATGATGAGATGCTCTCGAATCAAGAATCCATATGGAAGGAGATATACCTGACATACCAGAGGAGTTCAAACCATTAGAAGAAGTGGAAGACATGGCATGTGATTGAGTGGTAAGAAGTTTTTGAAGCTGTTCTGCAATATCAGATATTTGGGAAGCAATCTCAGATGAGTATACAGAACCAGAACTAGAGCCAATGGTAGGAGGAGCAGAAGCAACAACATTGGACAATGGTCCCCTAAAATTCTTCTTATGTGCTCTCCCCAATTTCGGACAATGTGCTTTCCAATGTGCTTGAAGAGAATCATCCTTAGCACCAGCCATAACAAATAATGACAGAAAAATACAACAAACACAATCACTGAGACAAAATAAATCTGGTCCTGTGCGAGCACGATTTCTCCCCCTACAGACGTCGTTTCGCCGATCCGATTGTTGAAGACGAAGACATAAATGTTGTGAACCTTCTGTCCAAAAATCAGCCCGATCAAACGGTTAACGAATGCACAATCGATGTTTTTGTGAGACTGATTTAATAAAATCGGGAATAGGGTTACTCTTCTCTTTTTCTCTTTTGGTGGTTGCCTTTCCTATCAAAATAATCTCCCTCTTCTTTATAGTAGATCCCAAAATCAACCAAAGCTCTTTGATACCATGTTAACAATGAAGAGAGGAAGAAGAGATACAACCAAGAGACAACCACTCTAGGGTTTCATAACATAAAATGAACCAAAACTTAAGTTAATAGGGTTACAATGAGTATATATATAAAACAAATAGAAATATCTAAAATACCCTTATTAGTAATATATAATAATATTATCTAACACGTTAATATAATTTTATTTTAAATACACTTCAAATTATTAGAATTTAACACTTGAAAATTGGAATTTAATTTAAAGGAACATGACCAAATTTAGAACATCATATGTCTCTTTTCAGTTTAGACTGAGCCATTTCTTTTATCTTTATCCAACAATTAAGTTTTTTGTGACGTTCATTTCACAAGTTTTATCATTTATCTTCTTCGTAGAAATTTGAATGTGATGCTTTATTTTATTTCTATCTTCTATATATTTTTTTCTTTGTTATCATTTTATTCTTATTTTTTTTTCTTCAAATTTTGCACTTATAATTATTGCAATTTACAATTTCTTGTCTTAACATCCATTTTTTCAATTATATATTATTGTAAATTGCTAATAATACGCACAAAGGACGACAAATTATAGATTTATGTATTTATCTTGTGATATTAGAGCATCTCCAACGGTGAACTCAACATTGGGTTCATTGAATGGGGTCCACTATGCCACATCATTTTACAGCAACTCATCTATTTTTACTCCAACGGTGAACTCAACATGGGTTCATTAAATAGGCCTACTAACTATTATCAATTTATTACTATTAATAAATTAATTAAAAAAAGGTAACGGTAATATAAAAGTATCGTTCATTCGTGAGAGCACCGTGATGACACTTTGCCACAACTCCAATCGTGAACTCACCAAGAACTGTAAGTTACGTAACTACAAGCTGGCGGACGAACTCATATGGCTACCGTTGGAGATGCTCTTAAGAGCAAAATTCTGATTGAACCATTTCTTTCTTTAATTTGAGTTTCACATATTTCTGAATTTGTTTCTTACCATTATCCTTGCAATTCCTTTTGTCGCGGCCTAAAATTCCCCATTTTCCTCGAATTTAATGGAGTCGCCACCAAAATTTATATTAAATTAGCGAAAATATTGAAAAACCCTTAAAAATAAAAATAAAGATAAAAAATTGTCTTTGATACCAAATTTTGAGTTTGGGAGTCGATTATGTGTAAGGAAGGTATTACCACCCTATGACATCCGCTAAAATACGGTTACCTATAATTAATTATGCAAAATTATATCAACTTAAATATATTTATTTCTCTTTATTATTAAATATGGATATAAATTGTTTTCATGTGATTGTTTGAAATAAAAGTGGGTTAAAAAAGAGTGAAAAAAGAGTTTTTATTATTGTGCTTGACAATAGTGTGATCTTGCTCCTATGTAACTCTCGGTGTGATGGAGAAATCAAAGCTACGTAGTTCTTGGTAGAAAATGTGGATGTGTTGATTGCTTTTAAAGAAAATGTGTATTGTTCTGGATAAAAAGTTATTTTGACAAAAAAATGAGTTCGTTTGATTTGAGTAATTATTTAAAAATGTTAGTTTTAGGACAATTGAGTTGTACAACTCGTGTCTCAAAAATCCAAAGATTAAAAACGATGTCACATCTAAATTAAACAAATTTTAAGATGTCACAACTTGCGTCCTAAAATATTAAAAAGATATCACATCTAATTAATCAAATTAGACTAAATTTCATATATTTATTTATTTATGAAGATGAGTTTTACAACTATTAAGTTGTCACCACTTGAGTCCTAACAACTCAAAGACTAACAAATATCATATCTAATTAACCTTTCAATATTTGATTATAATTTTAGATTTGTTTTCTTTATAAGAGCTTAAAAAAAATTGATTCTAAATATTAAATAAATTTAAATGTATGACCTGGTAACAACAACACATTTTAATAATAGAACCAAAAATACTCATTACAAGTGTGAGTCTCTTTTAAAATAATAAGTGATAGAACATAATTCATTTTAATATTAAATAGCACCACCCAAAAGGAAAAAAAATTGTTATAACATAAAATAAATTATATTTATTGCTAGCTAATTATGTTAATAATTTTATATAATAAACAGAATCATTTATGTTAAATGTAATAAATATAGAAAATAATAATTAAATAGAATAAAGACACTAATATATAATGTGTAGCAGTTGAATAGAGGAACAGCTGGAAAAAAGCATAATTAAATGTGCGTGCAGTTGAATAGAGAACAACTGGAACGAAAGCTAGTGTCTAACCATACCATTTGAAGTGAGAACAGATTTCAAATTTCCAACACACAACACAAAAAAAAAGGTATTCTTCTGGTTTGTTGTGGGTAAAAATCTGTTTGTTCTGGTTTGTTGTGGGTAAAAATCTATTTATCAAAAAAAATTTCCATTTTCTTAATTTTGTTGTCTTGTCTCAATTTATATGTAAAGTGGTAAATGTTTCCTTTCACGAGATAAATCTGATCTCTGTATTTTGTATTGTTACCTAAGAAAGTTTAGTTGGATTTTACATTGTTTTTGTAACAAATTTTAAGCATGATTAAGAAATGAATGTCTTCTACCTTTTCTTTTGAGTAAAAGTAATTCCTTTATTAAGCTAATAATATGTGTATATTAGGGATGTTAATAAGATAAAGAAAATAAAAGAATGCATAGTGAGAGTGAAACAATATGCAAAGAAAATGAATGAAGATGTGTGTTGGTTTTGCCAGGAAGCTGTGTTAGTGTTTGACAGGAAGCGCTTTGGCTAATTTGGAAGAGTTGACAAGAAGCAGAAAGCGTGTTGGTAGGGTTGATGGTGTTCGACTGTGTTGGTTGGCAGACCAAATAACATGAAATTGGCATATCAAAATTAAAAAACAGGAAAATAAAATAATAAAAATAAAACAGTTAAATAAAATATAAAATATTTATTAAACTTATATTTATATATTTCTTAGAGTTATTTTAAGTTGATCGGACAAAACTGAGGTACTACAGCTGTCCTGTTTAATTATATTTTAGTAGTAAAAATAATGTGGCAAAATATAATTAAATATAAGGATCTAAATTTTGTATAAATTGTGAAAGTAAATTAATTTTGAATGTAAGAGAAAATTGTAACATCCCGCTTTTTCGAGACAATAACTGATGAAATTCTAAATGTAAACAATACAAATTTATTTTTATTTATTTATGATTATCTTAAATACCCATTTACCTTAAAATCAATTAATAATATTTTTAGTTATATTTTCAAAAATTATGAATCAAAGTATTTGCAATTACTAAAAATAAATTTAACACGTTAAATAAAAGAAACTCTTGGAGGCAAAACTCTTGATATTTTACTACCCAAACATAAATCCTAGTTGGTCATGAACTTTGAACTTGTGGAAAACTCACCCAACAAGTCTAACCCCAGCACAAAAGTATCTCGGAGCCTCCAACTACATGCTATTATATTTCCTCGCATTTCTCCAATTGAGTTGACCGTGACATTATTCACTCAAGTAACACTATATGTGACGTCGTGTCAAATGTAAGAGTCATCTCCAAATAACAAACACAGGGCAAATATGCATGCATATATAGTTGTTATAGCAAAAATATAAATAAATCATATATTTCATTTAACAGTTAAAAATCACAACGCATTAAAAATACAAATCAACCAAAATGCACAATCTATTTGTTAGACTATATGTCAATGCATGATTCCAAAATATCACCTCCCTTGCGAAGGCTTTGTGGGTCCTTCCAAGCAACACCACTAACTCAAAATCCCTGCAAGGATCTGTGGGCTCCAACCAATTATGGACACACCACACAACTTTGGGCTCCAACCAATTATGGACGCACCACACAACTATGAATGCATGAATGTAGACACTTTTGTTAGTAACAATATAGATCACTCAACCAGAACGTCCAAGACCATTCAACATTTTCCTAAACCAACCTAGCTTAGACACAAGGTCATGACCTTAAAAATTCACCCAGTACCAATCAACATACGCAAATCATTTAATCTCATAATATCATTATTAAACATGTAATTCATATAACACATATTTTGAAGATAACATACAAACAAAGAAAATACATAACATCATAGTATATTTATTTCACGTATAATTCAAGTAGGAAAACGAATGGAGTGATGTCCTTACCGTTACCAAAGTTGTTTCCAGAATTATGCTTCACAAACTTTTGTCTCACTCGTTTCACACCTGCTGCTGGGCAAGCACGATTTCTCCCTCTCTGAATGTCGTGTTGCCAATCCGACCATTGTAAACGTAGACCTGAATGTTGCGAACCTCCTGTCCAAAAATCAGCCCGATCGAACGGTTACGAAATACGCAATCGATGTTTTTCCAAGACTGATTTAACAAAATCGGGAATAGGGTTACTCCTCTCTTTTCTCTTTTGGTGGTCGCATTTTCTATTAAAATGGTCTACCTCTTCTTCTCTCCTAAACCCTTTTTTCTATATCACAGAACGTTTTTGAATGGAAGGCGTCGATTTTGTTTTTTAAAAAGTGGGGAACGTGGTATTAAGTGAGAAAAGTGGTTTTTCAACTAGTATTAAGTGGGTAACGTGGTATTTCAAGTTTCAACCTAAGCCATTTAACGGTTCCCGCTTCATGCTTTTATTTTTATTATTATTATTATTATTATTATTATTATTATTATTATTATTATTATTATTATTATTATTATTATTATTATTATTATTATTATTATTATTATTATTATTATTATTATTATTATTATTATTATTATTATTATTATTATTATTATTATTATTATTATTATTATTATTATTATTATTATTATTATTATAAGGTAAAATAAAATAACACAATTAACTATCAATTATTAATATTATTACCAAAAATTAAAATAACACAATTAACTATCACCAACAATTTCTAGAATAATTATCTCAACTCCTAATAAGGTAAAATATAAAAATAAAAATAAAATAAAATGACTGATGTTACATTCTACCTACCTTAAATAGTTTCGTCCTCGAAACTGACACTAATGAATAAAAACGCGGGTCTTACAAAAATAGAAAATAATTTGACATGTGATGTAAAGAAAGTTGATGATTGACAAAATGAAAAATGTAAAAAAATTGGTGATTGACAAAAAATAAATAAAAATAAAATAATAAAAAAATGAAAAGAATCACTATAGTTGAATTGATGACCAATGGTTGAGCGACAAAAATAAAAAGCATGATCGTCTTCGGATTGGTTTTCGATGCGTAGATCGACATAGATAAAATGATTGTCTTCGGGTTGGTTATTGATGCGCTGATTGACATAAACAATGTGATGACATAAATAATGTGATCATCTTCAGATTGATTACCGATGCATTGATCGACATAAATAAAATGATGACTACAAGCAAACATGAGTTTATAGGGTAAATAAAAGGGAGATAAATTTGTTTTTTATTTTATTTTAAAAGAAATATGTTTATGGTAGTTGCAATGCAAACCTATGATGAATAATGTGACACAAAAGTTGTTGAGTATAAATAAAGTATACATATGCATGATTCATTCATTATACATGACATAAGGTTGTTGAGTATACGTAAAATATGAGTGAAGATGCATAGATCATGTGTGACTATTTAATAAATGTAAGATGCATGCAATGAAGATAAATTCTTGTTTATTTTTTGTTCCCCAGTCCTTATGCGACTTTATACACCTACAAGATTCAATGAATCAATGAAGATAATAATTGTTCTTTGCATGATGATTCTAATATATCTTGTGTAATCACCTTTTTGTTTTGTTTTGTTTTTTTTTTT
>JBBPBR010000004.1:5545991-5567178 GCA_037974775.1 Cicer pinnatifidum
TTTTTTGAGACCAATCAAATTTGCATTGTTTAAAATGCTTACCCTTCATTTTTTCTTATACACCCATATATCTCACGTTCTTGTGTGTATATTTTCAAGCATCAAAATATTTAAGATATTTTTTTATATTTTCAAATATTTCAAATTCCAATATTTATTATCATAAAATAACATTTTAAAATGTTAGAACAAATGAACCATGAAAAATAATTAATTTAGAAACAGTGTAAGGTACAACATCGAATGACAACACTGGAAAATATACATTCATTACATTAGAAACAAAACAAATGGAGTTACAATATATGGATAAGTGTGGTTTTTTAGTTGAAAAGATAACAAACAATAGTCATTCTTGTAATTTAGGACTCTTGTTGGTCAACTTCCAAGAATAATAATTGTCCTAGTTTGAATCGTTTGATCCTTTTTGTTATCCCTAACTTTTGCATCGACCACTCTTCTAAGTTTTCAATCCATCGGGATGCTTTATTTTTGCCTAGGTTTCCTTTTTCAGGTTTTCAACCTAGGGAGCCCAATTTTCTATTATTATCATTTTTTTTAAGCATAATATTTCTTGACTGCATCTGAATTTACTAGAAGTGGAAGCTCGTCTCCATCCATTTCTGCGAGTATCAGAGCTCCCATAGAAAAAACTTTTTTCACAACATATGGTCCTTCGTAGTTCGGAGTCTACTTTCCCCAAAAATCCATTTTTATGGGCAATGTTTTCTTTAACACTAAGTCTCTTTCTCGAGGACGAACTTTTTTCTCGTAGGCCTTTTTAAGTCTTTTTCGATATAGCTGACCATGACACAAAGCTATCATTCTTTTTTCTTCTATGAGATTCAATTGGTCATATCGTGATTGAACCCACTCTACCTCTTCTAGTTTTGTTTCCATCAGGACTCTGATCAAGGGAATTTCAACTTCAATAGGAAGTACCGCTTCCATTCCATACACCAATGAGAAAGGAGTTGCCCCTTTTGAGGTGCGAACAGAGGTTCTATAGCCATATAATAAAAGGGAAGCATTTCATGCCAATCCTTATATGTCTCCACCATCTTTTGTATGATCTTCTTGATATTCTTATTTGTTTCTTCTACAACCCCATTCATTTTCGGATGATATGGAGAAGAATTATGGTGCTGAATTTTGAAACTATCACAAAACTCTTTCATCATTTTGTTATTAAGATTAGTCGCGTTATCAGTGATTATCTTATTTGGCAAGCCATATCGACAAATTAATTCTCTTTTGATGAATATGACAACCATACTTCTCGTCACATTGGCATAAGAAGCGGCTTCAACCCATTTTGTGAAATAATCAATAGCTACTAGGATAAACTGGTGTCCATTTGAAGCCTTAGGTTCGATGTGTCTAATAACATTCATTCCCCACATTGAAAATGGCCATGGTGATGTTAAAACTTTCAAAGAGGTGGTTGGTACATGTACTTTATCAGCATAGATTTGACATTTATGACATTTCTTTACGTGACTAAAGCAATCGGATTCTATGGTCAACCAATAGTAGCCAGCCTTTATGATTTTTCTTGCCATTGTGTGCCCATTTGCATGAGTTCCGAAAGAACCTTCGTGAACCTCTTGGATGATTTTCTTCGTTTCTGCATTATCCACACATCTGAGGAGAACCATATCATGATTTCTCTTATAAAGCAAATCCCCATTTAAGAAGAAGTTCATTGACAACCTCCTTAAAACCCTTTTGTCGTTCTCTGAAATACACAATGGATATTCCTTATTTTTAACATATGATTTGATGTCATAAAACCACGACTTGCCATCAGACTCTTCTTCTATTGATAAGCAATATGCAGGTTTATTTCTTTGTTCAATTTTTATGATCGACACGTCCTGATTAGTGCTTACTTTGAACATTGACGACAAAGTGGCCAAGGCATCAGCTAATTGGTTTTCTTCTCGAGGGATATGGTGAAAAGTAATCTTCGCAAAGTGTTATGCTAATTCTTTGATATGGGTGTGATACGGAATCAATTTGGAATCTCGCGTTTCCCACTCTCCTTTCGTTTGATGGATGACCAACATAGAGTCTCCATATACCTCAAGAAATTTTACATTTGATTCAATAGTTGCTTCAATGCCCATAACACATGCCTCATATTCTGCAATACTGTTTGTACAATCAAAACACAACCTAGCCATAAATGGAGTGAACTGGTTTTCTGGGGAAATAAAAAAGGCTTGAATTTCGTACCTTAAGGCATTAGAGGCACCATCAAACACCAACATCCATTTTTTTATCAAATGATTCAGTCTCTTCAAATAAAGTCATTATGCCTTCATCGGGGAATTCACAGTGTATTGATTGATAATCTTCTGCAGGTTGTTAGGCCAAATACTCTACTAGTGTGTTTCCTTTGATAGCTTTTTGTATAACGTATACTAAATCGTATTCTGATAACAACATATGCCAACGGGCAATCGTTCTAGTAAGAGCAGGTTTCTCAAAGATGTACTTAATTGGGTCCATTTTAGACACCAACCAAGTTGTATGACATAACATGTATTGCCTCAACCGACGAGAAGCCCATGCCAATGCGCAACATGTTCTCTCAAGCAGTGAATACCTTATTTCACAACTGGTAAACTTTTTGTTCAAATAATAAATAGCATGTTCTTTCCTACCAGATCCGCCATGTAGCCCCAGTACACAGCCCATTGACTCATCAAGTACTATTAAGTACATAATAAGCGGTTTCTCAGGAACAGTAGGCACTAAGACGAGAGGTTTTGATAAGTATTGCTTAAGCTTTTTAAAATCTTTTTGACCATTCTCATTCCATTCAACCTTTTGGTCTTTGTGCAACAGTTTTAAAATCAGCTCGTATGTAGCGGTGAGATGCGATATAAACCTTGCAATGCAATTCAATCTACCCAAAAAGCCATGAATTTTTTTTTCCATGCATGGAGTCGACATTTCTTGTATTGCTCTTACTTTATTTAGGTCCACTTCTATCCCTTTTTGACTAACGATAAACCCAAGTAACTTGACCGATCTTACACCAAAAGTGCATTTAGCAGGGTTTAAATGGAGTCTTAACTTCCTTAGTCGCACAAACAACTTTTGAAGGTTAACAACATGGTCTTCTTTGGTCCGTGATTTTGCAATCATATCATCCACGTAAACCTCTATTTCCTTATGCATCATGTCATAAAACAAACTTACCATTGCTCTTTGATAGGTTGCCCCGCATTCTTCAATCCAAATGGCATCACTTTATAGTAGAAAATTCCCCATTGTGTGATGAATGTATTTTTCTCCATATCTTCGGAAGCCATCTTGATTTGATTGTACCTTGAGAAACCATCCATGAAGGAGAAAATAGAGTATTAAGTTGTGCTATCCACTAGGACATCAATATGAGGCAGAGGAAAATCGTCTTTAGGACTAGCTTTATTTAAATCCCGATAGTCAACACATATTCGAACTTTTCCATCCTTCTTTGGAACTAGTACAATATTAGCCACTCATTGAGGATATTTTGCTACTACTAAGAAACCAACATCAAACTGCTTCTTGACCTCTTCTCTAATTTTAAGTGACATATTAGGTTTCATCTTTCTCAACTTCTGTTTAATTGGAGTGTATTCAGGCTTGAGCGGTAGCTTGTGTTCAACTATGTTAGTATCTAGCCTAGGAATATCTTGATATGACCATGCAAAGACATCCACATAATCAAATAAAAGTTTAACCAACTTTTCTCGTTCACTTTATTTCATAGACATACCAAATTTAACTTCTTTCTTATCATGTTTAGTCCCTAAATTGATCACCTCAACAGGTTCTTGATAGGGTTGGATTATCTTAGCTTCATGTTCAAATAACCTTTCTAGTTTTGAGGGAGGCTCATAATCGTATTCACAATCATCATCAGTGTGATTAATTAGACGTTCAAAATTACAAGAAAGGGTTCTAGCACTGTTATTTTCAACATATTCATTTTCGACCCTGCATTGTTTAAATTAAGAAGAAAAAGGAAAAAAGAAAATATGAATAAGGATTGCCAAAAGACAAACAAAACCAGTTGGAGAATTCAAAAATGCATTTATTGATAATAAGTACGGAATTGAAATACATATGCCCTAATTAGTTGTCCTTATAGCCTTGGGCAGAGCAAAAGCAGTTAAAAATACATAATTACTTTGAACATGAATTAACAAACACGGGAAACTCGATGATCTTCCAATTGTTGAGACTGATGTTTGGAGAACTAGGGTACACTAGCTTGAGGGTATCATCATCACAATAATCCTTTTCCGCAACAGCCACCTGATCAACATATATTATTCCGGCGCTTTGATAAATTTGGCGAATGTCACAAATAGGAATCTTCTGTGAATTCGGTATCCAGTTTTCCCAATGAGTCATCCTATTTTCTCTTTTTTCCTTTGTAGCCTTTTCTTTGTCATCTTGAGTGGGTACATATCCCAACCCATACCTATTGTTCTTTTCTGGTATTTCTATCAACTTCCCCAAATTAACAAAAACTCCTCCTTCTAACATGGATTTGGTAGACTTCAATGATGTGGTAGATAATTTTGGTTCTTTTAAGCGATATCCTTCACCCATGAAGACAATATAGAAATTTCTAATGCTTGAAAGGAAGTCTTTATGGCTTCCTCCGTGTCCTCAATGTAGCCTGTAGAGGATAAATGACTTACTATCATATCTATTTCCCCATATATTATTATCGGCTTATTGTTCACTATAAACTTTAGCTTTTGATGGAGGGTGGATGTCACTGCTCCAAAAACATGAATCCACAGTCTCCTTAAAAGACAATTGTACGCCGGTTTAATATCCATCACTTGGAAGGTTATCCCAAAGATACGGGGTCCGATTTGAATCGCCAGGTCAATCTCACCAACAACTTGCCTTCTAGATTCGTCAAATGCTTTCACCACCAAACCACTCGACTTCAAACAATCTCCCTCAACAAAAAGTTTTGATAGTGTTGATTTAAGCATGACATTTAACGATAAACCATTATCTACTAGCATTCGTGCAAGAATATGATCGTGACACCTCATAGAGATGTGCAGTTCTTTATTATGCTTTGTCCATTCAGCTGGTAATTAATTATCGCTAAAACTCCGACAACTACTAGCACTGATGTTACCGACAACTCCATCAAATTGATCGACGGTGATATCATGAGTAACATGGGCCTCATTCAAAACTTTCAACAGTGCCCTTTTATGTGCTTCAGAGTTCAATAACAAGGAGATAACTGATATCTTGGAAGGGGTTTGATTTAGCTAATCCACCACCTTATATTCACTTTGCTTGATAAACTTCAAAAATTCATTAGCTTCATCTTCAGGCATTGTCTTTTTATTGTCTCTTGTCCTTTTATGGCTTGATACATAACTTATTTCCCTTTTTCTCCATGAACCTCCTTTTTCCTAAGTTGTCCAGGAGTGTATACTCAACCACTCCGAGTCATTCAACAAATCCCTGAAATGTTAGTGACATCAGTTACTTTAATTTCACAGCCATCACTTGATTGATGATTGGCCAAGTGGGATGTAATTTCTTAATTCCACGGTACCGCCTTGGTATTTCCGTAAGGAAAAGGGGTTGGTGCTTGCACTTTAGATTTTAGGGCTTGGAAATCTTCGACATAATGTCCAACGGCTCCTGCATGGTATTCACATTTGGCATTTGTATTGTACCATTTTGGAAATGGTGGTTCAAGAGGTTTCATTGGTCTTAGGACTACCATTGAATTTTGAAGTAAGTGAGGCAACAATTGGTTATACGTGACGAGAATTGGGTCAAAACGAGTTATCCTTTTTTCTGGATTAACTGGTGGCTGTAGTGATTCGGGATTTGATTTTGGTTCCATTGATTTTGTTGGGAAAATGCGGTAGGTGGTGGTTGATAAAAAGGTGGTCTTGAAGGGGTTACGACCACATATGGATAAGGAATGTAAGGAGTTTGTGGTATCAATGGCTAGAAGTTTGGGGGTAGATAAGAATTGATGGGTGGAAAATAGGAGATTCTTGGGTTTACCATTATAACGTTGGCATCCTATTCTTTTTTTTTTTTAATATCGTATAGGGTTATTTCACACTAGTTGCTGCACATACGATCTTGCCATTCCTCATTCCACTTTCTATCCTTTCTCCTATCATGACCAGGTCAGAAAAGTTTGATGACATGCTCCCAATCATCTTATCATAGAAAGGTGACTGAGGAGTATCCATAAACATACCAACCATTTCTCTTTCAGATAAAGTACGTTTTACTTGTGATGCCATTTCTCTCTACCTTTGTGCATATTCTTTGAAAGTTTCGTTGTCCTTTTTCAATGAATTTTGCAATTGGATCCTATCAGGGGCTATGTCAATGTTGTACCTGTGTTGTTTCAAAAAGGCATCATCCAGTTCTTTCCACGAACGAATTCAATTTCGTTCGATATGCATATACCAACTTAACGATTTCCCACTCAAACTGTCTTGGAAAAAATGAATGAGTAGCTTGTCGTTATGAGCATGAGAAACCATTTTTCTGCAATATATAGTTAGATGATTTTTAGGACATGTAGTGCCTTTGTATTTTTCAAACTCGGGAACCTTGAATTTTGTAGGGATAGTCACATCGGGAACCAAACACATATTAAAAGCTTCGAGACCGTAAACATTAAGCCCCTCAATTGCTTTTATTCGCTCTTCTAAAGCATTGAATTTTTCCTTTGATTGTGTATCATCCCCAACGTGAGGTTGATGCCAATTCCCATTAGCATCAAAATGGGGGTACTTGGGGTGCAATATATGGAATATTTTCTGAGGGTAGAGTGTTTTAGGGTGGCACGTAGCCCAGAGGAGATGGGATTTGTTATTGGTTTAGGTTTTGGGGGTTGATAGTTGAGTGGTTTAGGTTGTTGTCCATGGGGTTGATCACTAAAGGTGGAGTATAACCGGGTGGGAGACCGTACATAGGAAATTGCATAGTTGTTGTATTAAGTTGTTGGGTAGTCGGGGTAAAGCCTGGTGGGTGAGAAAGAGTGGTTTGGTGTTCTTCATTTGCAGTTAGAGGATTCCCATCTGTATTATCCTTCCTTAACAAAGCTTGTATAGCTTCTAGGATTTGATCAACCTTGTCCTTCAATTGGTTGACATCCACTCTTATCGCTTCTTGATTTTGCTCAAGTTCTTCCCTGATCTTGGAGTTTGCACGAGTCCGATAAGGGTGTCAAGGAAACAACTTTATTGATTTTTTATGTTTTTTTTTTAAATAGATAAAAAAAAAATTATAAGTATGTATTAAACATGAATGGAATGAAAATGCAATTATTATCTCTCTTTTTTTTTTTTTTTTTTTACATTTGGATGTTGGGGAATCATAAGATGAATATGAGAATCGTTAAACAAAACAACAAATCCTTCATTGATGAGAAAAAAAAAGTACATTGCATTTAAATTAAAAACTACATCGACTATGGCATTTCAATCATCCCTTTCAATAGGACAACCAATCCTCTCCTCCAATTCTTCTACTAAATATTTGCAATACTCAACAAACTTGTAGAATTTGATTGGAGTATTGAGTGGATGCATTACTACATCAATCTCTCTTAGATGTTTTGGAATTTTTATGATTGCCTGATTAACTAGCATTGCCAATTTTGAAAAGCAATTTTCCAATGCTTGCCTTTATCTTCCAACTCTTTATAGATCTCTTGATTCTTCAATTGTCCAAGCAACACCATAAAACACTTCTCCCAATATATGGTTTCATCCTTTAAGTCGTTATAGATATTTTCTTGATAATAAATGTAATTCTTCAACTCACTAGAAGTTTCCATTTCTGTTCTTAGTGCATCTTGGTGTTTTGAGAGTAATTCTTCAATTTCTTCCTTTTGTTGCCTCTCATTCCTTACTTGAATCTCATATTTAGCTACCATTTCTTTCAGTTATTTCTTTAAATCTTCAAACTCCTTTTTTATGTTCTTCTCAGAGCTTGCTGATTTTGTCCACAACTGATTCCACATATAGGCCTCTTCAATAGTTGCATTCTTTTCTTGCTTTCGCACATCTAACTCTTCATTTGCGCCTCGCAAAAAATCTTGTATGTCAAGTTTATTTTCTTTTTCAATTTTCAACCTCTTGTTGCTTCTTTCAATAAATTGACTCTTACATGTATTTTCTGATCGTAAGTTCTCGTTCTCTGGGAGACTTTTTCTAACTTTGCTTGTAGCTTTTTTTTTCTCCTCTTTAGATTTTAACAATGATGCTTTGAGCTCTTCTATTTCTTCATTTGTAACAAGGGTAGGTTCAAGCATTTCCTGAACATTTGAGGGTGTACTATGGAAAGGCAACTTGATTTCTTGGACTCATTTCTTTACCCATTGTTGAAGGGTTATTTTGTGCTGCAACTTCTACATCCAAGTACTTTTCCTTTTCTGAGGATCAACTCCCATGCTCGACTTATCCTTCTCAACATTGGTGGATCTACTATACTCGTATTTTGCAAACCAAAAGCTTCCAATGACTTATCATCTGGTTTATCCAACACGGTGTAGCCAAGTTATCTTAGAGCTACCATTGGATTGTAATTAATACATCCTTTCGTTCCCATGAGAGGTACATTTGGAAAATCTCCGCATTGGCATATTACCTCTTCCACCCTTTGTTCTCTATAGTACCATAAAATTGTATCCCCAATAAGGCTAGCTATACTCTGAGCCCATTCACGATTACTCTTAACCCCAACATGATACCTTTTCTTAAACATGTGAGACACAAACCAAGTATACAACACTGGAACACAACACAAAATTGTTCCCCCTTCTTCTCGTGTCGTAGGAACTGGATTTTGTTCATCTTTGTTAACAGCTAAGAAGACATTAATGGCAGCAAAATCTACAAAGTTATCAAGGTTTGGGAATAAAACAATGTCATAGATAATGAGAGCCAAAACATCTATAAAAGTAATCCATTCTTTTTTAACGGCTAAATCTTGGCACTTTTGCTCTAGATATTTTCTTGAAAATCCATGAATAGCCCATTTTTCCTCCTTTGTACTTGCCAACTCTCTTATGTCGATTTTCAACACTTCAACAATTGCGCCCAAACTCGGTGGTTGCCCAGTATATTGATAAGAATTTCCTTTCTCTAGGGAGTAACCCAATATTCACTCAAATTCCTCTAATGTCGGGGACAACAGAAAATCATGAAAGGTGAAACATCTTAAGAGATGATCGTAATACTGAGCCAATGCCGTGAGGGCCCCTGTTTGCACATTCACTCCCAAGAGATTTAGGATCTTCCCATATTTGTGAAAGAAACTCTCACGTTGTATAGTTTTAATTTGATTGTTGATGTCTCTTAAACTTTTCAAATCAAGTTGCTTGAACTTTAAAAGTAATTTTTTTCTTTTTTCTGATCCAATTGTCCACTTAAATAACACATGACTAAGGTCTGTATGATTCCCCAAAAATCCTGAAAATTTATGCAAAATGCTATTTTATTTTATTTTTTCCTTAGAAAGAAAAAAAATGTCATGAGATATGAATGAAACTATTATATATAAAGTCTTGAATATATGAGATATTTTTTTGGCTTTTAGGGATATTGTTACAACGAAAGGGTCTATTGGCTTATATAGTGAAATTCTCACAAGAAAGGCTCAATGGTTCTAAACATGTTCCTTGAGCTAATAATCCTATTTTGGAATATTGTCAACAACAATAGGTAAACTATTTGGAGTGACAATAATCTCAACAAGATCAAACTCTAGGTGAGATCTTCATGCTAACCAAACAGGATGTACATCCAGAAGGCTACCACTACGCAATCTTGAAACTAAACTTAAGTTTTGTTCAAATCTGAGTATAAGGTTCACTTATAAGTGTGTTTCTTAGTAAAAGTGTAGGTGTTGAATAAGCATAATTCAATAACTCCATAATACTAACAAACATATATACATATACAAAATAAATAAATAAAAGAAAATAAAATAAAATAAAAATGATCTACAAGCTTAAAAGAATATTATAATGTCAACTAATACTTATAAAAAAATAATAAACACATAAAGAAAATGAAAATGAAAGACAAACAAATATAGAAAAAGTTAAAAAAAAAATTATGCACAATTAATTAGTTAGGCTTGACTCTCTAAGTATCCCAAGTGGAGTCGCCAGCTGTCGCGGCCTAAAATTTCGCGTTTTCCTCGAATTCAATGGAGTCGCCACCAAAATTTATTTTAAATTAGAGAAAATATTGAAAAACCCTTAAAAATAAAATAAAAAATGGTATTTGATACTAAATTTTGAGTTCGGGAGTCGATTATGTGTAGGAAAGGTATTAGCACCCTACGACATCCGCTATGTTAACCTATAATTAATTGTGCAAAATTATATCAACTTAAATATATTTATTTCTCTTTATTATTAAATATGGATATAAATTATTTTTTATAAATGTGATTTTTTAAAATAAAAGCGTGTTAAAAAAGAGTGAAAAAAAGTTTTTATTGCTGTGCTTGACAAGAGTGTGATCTTGCTCCTACGTATCTCCCAGTGCGATGGTAGAAAATGTAGATATGTTGATTGCTTTTAAAGAAAATATGTATTGTTCTAGATAAAAAGATATTTTGACAAAAAAATGAGTTCGTTTGATTTGAATAATTATTTAAAAATGTGAGTTTCAGGAAAATCGAGTTGTTCAACTCTTGTCTCAAAAATACAAATATTAAAAAAGGATGTCACATCTAAATTAATCAAAATTTAAAAGTCCACTTTGGGTTAATTTAAAATCGAGTGTTAGAACTATCAAGTTGTCACAACTTGCGTCCTAAAAGATTAAAAAGACGTCACATCTAATTAATCAAATTAGACTAAATTTCATATATTTTTTTATTTATGAAGATGAGTTTTAAAACTATCAAGTTGTCACAACTTGTGTCATAACAACTCAAAGACTAACATATATCATATCTAATTAACCTTTCAATATTTGATTATAATTTTAGTTTTGTTTTCTTTATATGAACTTAAAAAAAATGATTCTAAATACTAAATAAGTTTAAATGTACGACCTCATAATAACAACACATTTAAATAATAGAATCACAAATACTCATTACAAAGGGTGAGTCTCTTTTAAAATAATACGATATAGAACATAATTCATTTTAATATTAAATAGCACCACCCAAAAGAAAAAATTTGTTATAACATAAAATAAATGATATTTATTGCTAACTAATTATGTTCATAATTATTTATAATAAACAGAATCATATATGTTAAATATAATAAATATAGCAAATAATAATTAAATATAATAAATGCACTAATAATGTGTAGTAGTTGAATAGAGGAACACCTGGAATGAAGCATAGTTAAACGTGGGTGCAGCTAGTGTCTAACCAAACAAGTTGCAGTGAAAACAGATTTCAAATTTTCAACACACAACACAAAAAAAAAAACAATAATCTCAAACAAAAACACCCCCACTCATTCCAACCTTTACACACATAATTTCATCCAAACCAACATTTACATAGAACAAAATCTCATCTTTCACATATTTTAGTTTTTTTCTAAAGTTTATATCTTCTAATAATATTATACCCTTTGAAACAAAAGAATGAGAAAATACATGCCTTTCGCATGTTGGTGAAGATCAAAGCAATGTGTGGTTTTCTGTTCTCTTTTCGTCAATGTTGTTAAGGTGGGTTTGAATATCCTTATATTATAAATATGGATCTTTCTTCTAGTTTGTTGTGGGTAAAAATCTCTTTATCTAACAATAACTCTCTCTTCTACCTTTTTCTCTTTTGTAGTCTCTCTGATCTATTTTAAAAACAATATTTCTCCCTTTTCTTGATTTTTTGTGTCTCAATTTATATCTAAAACTGTAAATGTCTCTGAGCTCTATATTTTGAGCAATGTATGATTAAGGAAAAATGTCTTCTACCTTTTCTATTGAGTAAAAGTAATTTCTTTATTAAGCTAGAAAATAAATAGAGTCAAAGAATTGGTTTGTAGTATGTGCATATTAGAGATGTTAATAAGGTAAAGAAAATAATAAAAGAATGCAGAGTGAGAATGAAATAATATACAAAGAAAATAAAGATGTGTGTTGGTTTTGCCAAAAACGTGTTAGTGTAGGAACTGTGTTAGTGTAGGAACTCTGTTAGTGTAGGAACTCTGTTAGTGTTTGACAGGAAGCACTTTGGGGCTCTTTTTTTTTCAATACCCTTTTTTTGAAAAAAAAAACACTAAAATACCCTCATTTGAAAAAAATATACCAAAATGCCCCATTTTTTAAAAACCAAGTAGGAAGTCGCCATTTGGAACTCAGGCTTCCTTAAGGAAGTCGTCATTCCAAATGGCGACTTGTAACTAAAGGAAAAAAAAATGAGCATTTTGGTATATTTTTTTCAAATGAGGATATTTTGGTGTTTTTTTTTCAAAAAAAAGGTATTGAGAAAAATAAACAGCACTTTGGCTGTTTTGGCAGGGTTGACCAGAAGCAGAAAGTGTGTTGGTTGGTTGGTAGACCAAATAACATGAAATTGACATGTTTAAATAAAAAATAGAAAAAAAAATAATTAAAAAAAATAGTGAAATAAAATGTAAAATATTTATTAAACATATTATTATATATTTTTTAAAGTTATTTTTAGTTGATCGGACAAAATTGAAATACCACACTTTCCTTATAATTTCTTGTTTGTCTAGGAAGAAAAATAAATTCATTTCTTAGAAAAACAAAGTAAATTTTTTATGGTTGGTATTCTTGTTCGTTTGTTTCCGAACTCTAATCTCCATAAAAAAAAATGAGATTGGTCCTTTATCATTGATTCTTTCTTATTCTTGTTATTGTTTTCCTCAAGTCTTGTGTGTGTTTAATTTTAGAATTTTTTTTTTTTTAGTGTGATTGGGGATTGAGTTCTTTAAAAAATTGAAAAGAGCATTTGAGTGGAATTTGAGAGAAATACGAGTGTTAATTTGTTTTGCGTGAAACATGTGAGCAACGGGCCTGGCCATTTTATAATATATGCATGTAATACTTCCAATTTACAAATTTTTGTCTTCGTATCAATTTTTTAATCATATATTATGAATTACTAATAATATACTCAAATATGATAAATCATCAATTTGGGTAGTCGTCGTATATTGACAAATAAATAAAGATGTTTATGGTGTAGTTTGGATTGGTTTTCAGACAAAGACTCATTCAATCCAAAGATAAACTTACACGTAGTTTGGTTTAGATGACAAATTTTAAAAAAAAAATCTAACTAAATTTCAAGCGTTTTGATTTCTATTGATTTTTGGATATTTTAATTACACTTCTAAAAAAATAATATTAATATTATAAAAAAACACAAGAAAATAGTAAGTTTGATACTAAATATAACATATAATATATTTAAATTTAACATTTTGGAATAATAATGACCGACTATATTTAAAATACATGAAATAACAACAAAATAGATTGAATTAAACTAATAAGAATTGTTAAGAAAAAAGTAAAAAAATTAACAAATAATATATTAATGCAATATATCATACTAATAGAAAATTAGTATTAAATTTTATGATTGCAGTTTAGTTCTGATTTAGAAAAAGAATTTGAAATTCGATATATTCAGTTTTCACAAAAGGACATCTAAAAATATTCAAAATTATTCGATTTTATACAGTTTTCGATTTATTTGAATCGATTTGTAGTAATTTTTTAGACTGATTTAGATGTGAAAACCCCTGATAGCAATACAAGATTGGTAAGAAAATGATGAAGTTGAAAGTGGACGACAAATATGCAATCAATGATGCAAAACACCGAGTTGCCCATGAGAAAAACAAACATATAGAGATCAAGTGTCATTTCTTAAGAGATCAAGTCAATAAAAGGAAGCTTGTGTTGAGTTACTACAAATTAGAGAATAATGTGGCTGACATTCTGACTAAAGCATTGAAGACAAGCAGATTTGAAGACTTAAGAAACAAATTAGGAGTTTGTAACTTAGCTAGTTTGAATTAAGAATGTGTGTTGTTATGTAATTCATAATTAGCTAAGTGTAAAAATCAGTTAGTTAGGTAGTGTGGTAGTTATGAAACAGTTAGTAAGTTAGTGTGGTAGTTAGTTAATTATAGTAAAGTAATACAAATCAATAAAAGGCAGATTTTGATTCTCATCATTTTTTCCTCTCATTATTTTCTCTCTTCTCAAAGTTTGTAAACAAAGTAAAGAGTCCCCATTATCTCCAACAAAAGTCTCATGGTGGTGACTGATAGCTAGGCTTTTTAGAATGAGACTAACAAAACTTGGGATTCTAACCTAATTTTAACTTACAAGAGAAATAAGAGAACCATCTAGAAACATAAAAATATTCATTTCATTCTTGTTAATTTGTAATCCCAATGAGACTACATATATAACATTAATAAGGGATAACCTAAAAGAATTAAAGGTTAAAAAGCCTGATTAAACAATCATGAAAATAAAATTTCAACTCATAAATTCTACAACTAATTTCTTAAATATTTAAATTTACTAATTAAGTATAATTTCATCCTCTATATATCAATGAATGTCACGGTTTTGGGTTTTTTGGCTACTGATTTCTTTCTATTCTCTCTACTCATTTTAGGGTTTTTTCATCCATTGACACTAGAACTAGGGTGGAAGGAGAGTGAGGGAGTTATTGCAAATATATATTGTGTTTGTGTGATTGGTCTTCTTATCTATGAGAAAATATGAAATGCAACTATTTGTGTAAATTAGTTTTTAACATAAGATTGAAACATTTGATGGTTATTTTAAAAAACAGTTACAAAATATAATTATATGGTAAAATCAAGGGTTGTGCGATTAAGTAATGGTGTAAAACTATTTTACATCGTCATGATATTATATTTTTAAATATTTTTGAAAATTTTTATTTGATTGTAACATATTATATTTTGTTTGTTTTCTTTATTTTGAGTTTTATATTTTATATTTTATAAATACGCATAATTTCTTTTTATTATAAATTCATTTCATCTGTCATACTATGTTTTTAAATAATAATTTTGTTTTTACTTTCTTTTATTTTCTCTATGTTTCGTTAATCGGTAAAAAAAAATTGAAAAGAAGATAAAAATTAAATTATCTTAATTTATTTCTTTTAGAGATTAAAAATTACTTTTATTTTTTAGAGGTTAAATTAAGTCTTGCAATTTTTCTTAGGGACTGCAATAGATCTTTATCTATTTTTTAATTAAAAAATAAGCTTTAATATTAAATTGATCCGGTCTAGGTTTTAGTAGGTTTGACTAGATTACATGCATAAATAGTCTGTAGAATTGACCAAAATTGATTACGAGTCTAGTTTTCGGTCCAATTGGTATGACCGGTCGAATCGATCCGAGTTGTAAAATCACGGTACAGTTAATCATCAATGAACATCACAAGTAGAGAAAAAGAAAAACTAAAAGCAAATGCAAATAAGGATATTTTTTTTCCACCATGTCTAAATATATTAGTGTGCGAAGAAAACCCTATGTGCTCAACTCTTTCTTTTATATTCTTTTTCATCTATTTAAGAAGGTGGTTGAAGGCCAATAATTTATCTGAAAGCACCCTTTAAATTTTTATTTTTTGTATTTAAATAAGTGAACTATTCATAATTTTTTAAATCTTGTAGAAGGTTTTTTTTTTCTTTTCATTTCGTCATGTTAGTGCTAAGTTGTTTAGTTCGCAATCTTGGTCGAATGTATTTTAATTTTCTGTGTTGATGTGAGATTCATTTCATTCAGAATGACATATTAGTTTCAGTCTAATACAAATTCAATCAATAACTTTAATATTTTAACGTTATAGATTTGAAGACACACATAAGTATTTTAAACACTTTAATTTTATTATATTTATATATTTTATTTTATTTATTAATATTTTATCATTTTATGCTATTAACTTAGATATTATAAACAATAGCAGAATCATGATTGGATTCTTGGAGTGACCAACTATGTTTAAGGGATTTATTTATTTAAAAAAAAAATTATATTCATATAAACTATCTACATTAATAATTTATTAAAATACATAATGTCTCTATGAGTTGAGATTTGATTGATTGTCCTATCTTTAAGTTGCAAAAAGTAAATCATTTTGTAATTAAATAACATACAAATCTTCTTATCAATTAGTTACACAACCACTTTTATTTATATTTAATTTTTTATAAGGTACCAATTATATTATTTGGTAGCTACTAAGCTAAAATGGTCACTTACTCTTAAAATTGATGCACTATCATATGGTTTAATTACTAACATGTAAAGATTAATTTTTAAAAAGTTATAGAGCCCGGGCCCCTAGCTTCTGACTGAAAATTTGTTTGTAAATTCATTTTTTTTTTTTAGTAAATTTTAAATTAGTACTCTATTGATATATTATATTTATTTGAATGAGTGTATATTATTTCTCTTGTTAAAACAATATTAATGTGCATGTACCAATTGCTCAATATTCAGAGGAACACATGCATGTCTTCCACTGAAACATTTGTTCGCATATATTTCATTTGTAGCTTCAGTGCTGTGTCCAAAGTCGTAAAAATAATATTGCTTTCGGTTTTCACAAGGTTTTGCTCCTTCCCCAACACACGAGTCACAAATATTTGTGAATCCTGAACAATCAAATATTAGTGTTACTAAACTAAAACAATAAATTTTCATTTATAAGAAAACAAAAAAAAAAAAAAAAAAAAAACAAAGAAAGTCATGCCACAATTGTTAAATTAATTCTTTAACTAATCAATTGACAATAATTAATTATTATGAATTATATATTATTAGTTAAGTTATAATTAATTAAAATTAAGCAAAAATTATTAAATTATACGTTAGATTAATTTTTGTTGTTCAATGAATCGTGATGAATTAGATCATTTTAATTTATTAAAGGATTTTATTCATTCATGGGTGTTATTGTTGTTTTTTCTCTATTTCGGACACTAACTTTTTTTTAAAATTCTAACAACAATTTTTTTTTTTTTTTTTTGAAAAATAGTTATTAACTCACCAAATTTTTCAGGGGAATTTCTTATCCTTTTGAAAACCTTGAAACTGTCCAAAATAGTGAACAGTGAACCTGAGAGTTGAGACTTCAACTCTTGAAGCATCGATGGGAGTTTCTTTGAGAAAGGCTTAACTTTTTGATTCACATCTTCATTGCAATCTTGGGAATGTGATTTTCTTATAATATAACCTGGGATACACCCAATTGGACCAACACCAATTATCACAAATTTTCTTCCACCTAGATCATAAATTTTCTGGAAAATAAAGATTAATAAAATTTAGTGACTTAAAAAATGAAAACATAAAACTTTAACTATCATAATTTATTTTATAATCTTGACTCCATAACCATACATCGTGAAAATGAGAAGAAAAAAATTATATGATTTATTTAAGTGATCATGAACAATAAAAATAATTTGTAATCACTATTTATATATAATATGTTTAAAATTTACTTTATATATATATATATATATTAGAGAAGTCAAAATTAATGATAAATAAAAAATTTACCCTTATATTTGAACCCAATTGCTGGAGAAGGTAATTTGCATATTCTTCAGGATTTCCATTTTGGTTGGTTCCCATTTCTTGCCTCAAATAATTGAGAATATAATCATTGGAACCAATTGATAAAAGGTATATAGATTTGGACAAATAATGCCTCAATTTTGTTTTGCTACGAAAGTTTCTTGGAAGATCTTTTGTCACAGTTGATGTGAAATATTCAATTTGTTTATCCAATGACAAGCATTCTCCCTTTGACACAAAATAATATATATGGTGAGTGATTGAAAAAATTTAATTTTTAATTGAATAACAAAGTGATTAAAAAAAAGAAAGAAAAAAAAAACTCACATTTCTTGTTGAATTCAAGATTCCACATGAGCCTGATGCATAGTTGATACCTGAGGCTATTTGATATCTTTCTATTTCAGAGACACCCAAGTATGGAGGTGGGATTGGTAAACCCAACTTAATTGCTACAAAAAGTAATTTAAAAAATGTTTGCCTTGCAAGTCAAGAAACCATTGTAATTAAAATATAAAATTTTAAAAATCATAATATTGATAATGCTTATTAACTTTAGGTTATATGTAGTAAGTGCAATGCTATCTTTATGGTGAAAATATTTTTTTTTATTTGCTTTTAAAATCATTTTAAATAGAGGAGTGTGAAATAAAAAATCATTTTTTATAATTTCAAACGAACACAACATAACTTTTACTTTTCTTAAAAATCTATAAAAAAAATATATCAAAATTACTTTTATTTTAATTTAAGTTTAATTGCAGTTTAATCTCCTTAAAAAATAATGATTTCATATATTTTAAATGACGTGATAAATGTTATGATCATTTTGAATAATTAACACCCGTGAAATTACAGTAAAATTCTCTAAAAAATTTATTTCAACTTTAAAAATGATTTATTTTTGTAATTTAAATAATAACATATAAATTATTAATGTATCTAAACAGTTCTATATCATAAATATGTTATTTAAAATATGTCACATTATCATTCTTTTAATTCAAAATTTTGAAACTGAAACTAAAACTACAACAATTAAACTTTTAATTTATAACAAACGAACCCTTAAACTCACCAGTAATGTCAGCAAAGGTTTTGCCATTACTAAACCTGCCTGTGGAACAATTATTGAAATCTATGCCATAAGGAAATGTATTAGCCTTAGCAGCTGTATTCAAATTGTTGTTATTTCCAGCATCTACACTTGAATCACCAAAAACATACAAAGCTGGCACAAGGCTCTTTGTACAATAAGAATTAGCCAAGAAAACTTGGAGGCTTATAAAGGATATAAACCATAAAACTTTGAATTTAAACATGTCTTCTTATGATTTTTTTTATCAATTGAATATATATATGATAATATACCAAATTGAAGAAAGTTGGTTTTATATGTTTTTTTTTTTTGGTCTTTGGTTTTATATGTTTTACTTGTGCTAAATATTTAAAAAAGGTTTGTTACAAAAGTGTGTCTAAACAAATTTTTTAAGTTGCAATGTTTTTAAAAAACAGAGACAGCTCAAACTCTGTTTCAAACTTGGTTGGAGAGCAATTATAGGCAATGGTACAAACTGATACGGTTTCATTGGACGAAATATAAATGCTAAAAAATAATTTTTATTGTTTTGGATAAACGTGATTTCTAGGTGTTAACAATTTGCGTTTATATCTTCCAACTTGTGTTTTACTATCCCAACAAATTTTCTATTATTAAGATCTTTGTCATCTATTTTCTTCCAAAATTAGATAATATTGTCACAACTGAAATAACAATTGAATTTGTTATGTTTTTTAGTAGTATTAAATTAAACATAAGGGGAGCTATACACATATATAACTAATTTGATTTGGTTTGGAAAAATGGAAAAACAAAAAAAAAATATCTAATAAAATCCCTTAACCTTTTCCTTTGATAGCTATTATAACTTATTAGGCTTTGCTTGAACATGTACTGAAAAGTGTAAGAAAATGGAATGGAAAAAAATTATGAATTGAATACTTTTGTAGTCCTTGTAATATATTTTCTCATAAATAAAATATAAATAAATTTAATTATATATTTTAAAATAAAATATAAACAAGAATCAACAATTTATCTCATATTTGATTATGTCTTTAAAATACTTTTCTTTTAATTTAATTTTTTCTATTTTCAATAATCCAATTTATTAATTACGGAGGATATTTAAGCAATAAAATCATTTTTTATTGGGTTTTTTTCTTTCAATTATGTTATATTATTGAAAAATATCAAGGACAAAAGCCCAAATTAGCAAGTACAACATAGAGTAGAAAAAAAAGGGACATTCTATCCACACTTTTATGGACTATCAAATACAACTTTGGCAAGGTTATGGGTTACCTTTACTTTGTCAATAAAGGAAAATACAATGCTATTTTGACCTCTAGCAATGCTTAAAAGGGTTGTCTATAAAGCATTGTCTAGCAATGTTATTTAGACAACGTTTTTTATTAAGTAAAAGTGTTCTCTGATAATATTTTTAAACATCTCTTTTAAAAAAAATATATTATTTAAGAGTACTTTTAGACAACACTTTTAGAATAAAGTAATATCTAAACGAACAATTAAACATGACTTTTAACTTAAAATTATTGTTTAACACTCTTTAGACAACACTTAATTTTAAAAATGCTCTAAATTATTCTTAGATAACATTTTTTTTATTTAGAATAGAGATGTTGTTAAATTTAATTTTTACAGAGTTTTTGCCTTAAATGCTTATAAAGGATCCATATTTACTAAACAAAATAGTTTAAAAAAATAGTCTAAAAATAGCATAAATTTTAAGTGTTTCTCGAATTCAATGGATTCGCCACTAAAATTTATTTGAAAAGTTTGGAAAACCCTTAAATAAACATAAAAATTATCTTTGAAATCAAATTTTGGTTTCGGAAGTCAATTATGCGTAATGAAGATATCAACACCCTACGACAACCATTAAAATACGATTACTTATAATTAATTGTGCAAAATTAATGTTAACTTAACTTATATAAATTTATTTCCCCATTTTTTAAATGCAAATATAATATTGTTTTTAATAATCTAGAGGTAAGAGTATATTTAAAATATAAGGAAAAAAGTTATTAATATGTTTGACAAGAGTGATTTTGCTTTATGTATCTCTCGGAGCTATGAAGAAATCAAAGTTATGTAGTTCTTGAATAGAAAATGTCGAAGTGTTGATTTTTTTTAAGAAAGTTTATTTTGTTGTTGAAAAGAAAAAAGAAATGAGTTTGTTTGATTTGAATAATTATTTTAAAACACGAGTTTTAAGATTATCAGGTTATACAATTTGTGTCTTAAAAATTCAAAGATTAAAAAAGATGTCACATCTAGTTAACCCATTTGACAATAGTTTTATTATTTTGGTTATAAAAATGCACTTTGAAACTCTCAAGTTGTACAACTTGTGTTATAATTGTTCAAAGATTCAAAAGATGTCACATCTAATTAACTAATTTAAAATAATTTTTGTTTAACTATTAATTTGTTTGTGAAGATGAATTTTAGAATCACCAAACCATCACAACTTTTGT
>JBBPBR010000004.1:5587201-5597755 GCA_037974775.1 Cicer pinnatifidum
TTTCTTTTATATATATATATATATATATATTACTTTATATATAATATTAATAATAATAATAATAATAATAATAATAATAATAAATATCTAAACAAATATTTAGATATTTTTATAAAAATCATCATTACGTTTGTTACATCGCATCACATCACAAACCACTTTTTCAAAAAAATATCTACTCTCGCTATAATTCAATGGGCAGATAAATTTTTCTGAAAAATGCTGCATCTCAGAAATTTTTTCTTCAACAAAAGATTCACCGTAGATTAAATAAAATTATTCATCGATGAATAATTTTAATCGGGTCTTTAAAAAGATATTATTGACATTTAACTCACAAAAAATGCTATAAAATTGGCTAAAGAGTCTTAGAAATTCAACGCGAAATTCCCTAAAATATATAAATTAGAATTTAAAATTAAGGGTCTTACAACTTGTTGGCTTTAAAACACAATTTTAAAATAAAAAATAATAAAAGATATTCTTAAATGTATTAACTAGATGAGACATTTTTTTACTCCTTGAGTTTTTGAGACACGAGTAGTACAGCTTGATAGTCTTAAAACTCTTTTTTTTTTCAAAATAATTATTCAAATCAAACGAATTCATTTTGTACAACTGAATCGTATGATGCTAATATTTTTACTATACATAATCGATTTTCAAACTCAAAATTTCATTTTAAATACTATTTTGTTTAAGATTTTTTCAATATTTATTCTATTTTAAAATAAACTTTGATAGCAATTTCATTAAATTTAAAAAACACTCCAAATTTTAAGTCGTGACACAATCCAAACACGTAACTTCATTTCAACACCCATGTTATTCTCTTTTTTTATCCTAAAGATTTGTGTGTGAAACATGTAACTTCATTTCAACACCCATGTTACTCTCATTTTTTATCCTAAAGATTTGTGTGTGATTATGTGTGTGTTTACAGAAGGTATATATTATGTGGTATATGGTCAAGATTGTTATCAAATAAATTTTGAATTTGTATCTTTATTACACATAACATATTAATGGTAAGAGATGGTAATTTCAAAAAAGAAAATATAAATAATCAATATAATAAATCTATATGGCAACTGTTAACTTTTCAACATATCAATCTTGAGACAACTTGTACAGCTTGATAGTCTTAAAACTCTTTTTTTTTTTTAAAATAATAATAATTATTCAAATCAAACGAATTCATTTTGTACAACTTAATCGTATGATGCTAATATTTTTACTATACATAATCGATTTTCAAACCCAAAATTTCATTTTAAATACTATTATGTTTAAGAGTTTTTCAATATTTTATCTATTTTAAAATAAACTTTGATAGCAATTTCATTAAATTTAAAAAACACTCGAAATTTTAAGTCATGACAAAATCCAAACACGTAACTTCATTTCAACACTCATGTTACTCTCTTTTTTTATCCTAAAGATTTGTGTGTGAAACATGTAACTACATTTCGACACCCATGTTACTCTCATTTTTTATCCTAAAGATTTGTGTTTGATTATAGGTGTGTGTTTACAGAAGGTATATATTATGTGGTACATGGTCAAGATTGGTATCAAATAAATTTTGAATTTGTATCTTTATTACACATAAAATATTAATGGTAAGAGATGGTAATTTCAAAAAAGAAAATATAAATGATCAATGTAATAAATCTATATGGCAACTGTTAACTTTTCAACATATCAATCTTGAGACACGAGTTGTACAGCTTGATTGTCTTAAAACTCATTTTTTTTTCTTCAAAATAATTATTCAAATCAAACGAATTCATTTTGTACAACTTAATTGTATGACGCTAATATTTTTACTATACATAATCGATTTCTAAACTCAATTTTTCATTTTAAATACTATTTTGTTTAGGAGTTTTTCAATATATTTTCTATTTTAAAATAAACTTTGATAGCAATTTCATTAAATTTAAAAAACACTCGAAATTTTAAGTCGTGACACAATCCAAACAAGTAACTTCATTTCAACATTCATGTTACTCTCTTTTTTTATCCTAAAGATTTGTGTGTGAAACATGTAACTTCATTTCAACACTCATGTTACTCTCTTTTTTTATTCTAAAGATTTGTGTGTGATTATGTGTGTGTGTTTACAAAAGGCATATATTATGTGGTACATGGTCAAGATTGGTATCAAATAAATTTTAAATTTGTATCTTTATTACACATAAAATACTAATGGTAAGAGATGGTAATTTCAAAAAAGAAAATATAAATGATCAATGTAATAAATCTATATGGCAACTGTTAACTTTTCAACATATCAATCTTGAGACACGAGTTGTACAGCTAGATTGTCTTAAAACTCATTTTTTTTTTCTTCAAAATAATTATTCAAATCAAACGAATTCATTTTGTACAATTTAATCGTATGATGCTAATATTTTTACTATACATAATCGATTTCTAAACTCAAATTTTCATTTTAAATATATTTTGTTTAAGAGTTTTTCAATATATTTTCTATTTTAAAATAAACTTTGATAGCAATTTCATTAAATTTAAAAAACACTTGAAATTTTAAGTCGTGACACAATCCAAACAAGTAACTTCATTTCAACATTCATGTTACTCTCTTTTTTTATCCTAAAGATTTGTGTGTGAAACATGTAACTTCATTTCAACACTCATGTTACTCTCTTTTTTTATTCTAATGATTTGTGTGTGATTATGTGTGTGTGTTTACAAAAGGTATATATTATGTGTTACATGGTCAAGATTGGTATCAAATAAATTTTGAATTTGTATCTTTATTACACATAAAATATTAATGGTAAGAGATGGTAATTTCAAAAAGAAAATATAAATGATCAATGTAATAAATCTATATGGCAACGGTTAACTTTTCAACATATCAATCTTGAGACACGAGATCTAAAGCTTGATAGTCTTAAAACTCTTTTTTTTTTTCAAAATAATTATTCAAATCAAACAAATTCATTTTATTCAACTTAATCGTATGATGCTAATATTTTTACTATACTTAATCGATTTCCAAACTCAAAATTCCCTTTTAAATACTATTTTTTTATGAGTTTTTCAATATTTTTTCTATTTTAAAACAAACTTTGATAGCAATTTCAATAAATTTAAAAAACACTTGAAATTTTATGTCGTGACACAATCCAAATACGTAACTTCATTTCAAATGTTACTCTCTTTTTTTATCCTAAAGATTTGTGCGTGAAACATGTAACTTCATTTCAACACCCATGTTACTCTCTTTTTTTATCCTAAATATTTGTGTGTGATTATGTGTGTGCTTACAGAAGGTATATATTATGTGACACATGATCAAGATTGGTATCAAATAAATTTTGAATTTCTAACTTTATTACACATAAAATATTAATGGTAAGAGATGGTAATTTCAAAAAAGAAAATATAAATGATCAATGTAATAAATCTATATGACAACTATTAACTTTTCAATATATCAATCTTGAGACACGAGTTGTACAACTTGATAGTCTTAAAACTCTTTTTTTTTTCAAAATAATTATTCAAATCAAACGAATTCATTTTGTACAATCGTATGATGCTAACATTTTTACTATACATAATCGATTTCCAAACTCAAAATTTCATTTTAAATACTATTTTGTTTAAGAGTTTTTCAATATTTTTTCTATTTTAAAATAAACTTTGATAGCAATTTCATTAAATATAAAAAACAATCTAAATTTTAAGTCGTGACACAATCCAAACACGTAACTTTATTTCAACATCCATGTTCCTCTCTTTTTTTGTCCTAAAGATGTGTGTGTAAAACATGTAACTTCATTTCAACACCCATGTTACTCTCTTTTTTTATCCTAAAGATTTCTGTGTGATTATGTAGGTGTGTTTACAGAAGATATATATATTATGTGGTACATGGTCAAGATTGGTATCAAATAAATTTTGAATTTGTATCTTTATTCCACATAAAATATTAATGCTAAGAGATGGTAATTTCAAAAATGAAAATATAAATGATCAATGTAATATATCTATATGGCAACTATTAACTTTTCAACATATCAATCTTGAGACACGAGCTGTACAACTTGATAGTTTTAAAACTTTTTTTTTTTCAAAATAATTATTCAAATCAAACGAATTCATTTTGTACAACTTAATCATATGATGCTAATATTTTTACTATACATAATCGATTTTAAAACTCAAAATTTCATTTTAAATACTATTTTGTTTAAGAGTTTTTCAATATTTTTTCTATTTTAAAATAAACTTTGATAGCAATTTCATTAAATTTAAAAAACACTCGAAATTTTAAGTCATGACAAAATCCAAACACGTAACTTCATTTCAACACTCATGTTACTCTCTTTTATTATCCTAAAGATTTGTGTGTGGAACATGTAACTTCATTTCAACACTCATGTTACTCTCTTTTTTTATCCTAAAGATTTCTGTGTGATTATGTGTGTGTGTTTACAGAAGATATATATATTATGTGGTACATGGTCAAGATTGGTATCAAATAAATTTTGAATTTGTATCTTTATTACACATAAAATATTATTGGTAAGAGATGGTAATTTTAAAAAAGAAAAAATATAAATGATCAATGTAATAAATCTATATGGCAACTGTTAACTTTTCAACATATCAATCTTGAGACACGAGTTGTACAACTTGATAGTTTTAAAACTTTTTTTTTTCAAAATAATTATTCAAATCAAACGAATTCATTTTGTACAACTTAATCATATGATGCTAATATTTTTACTATACATAATCGATTTCCAAACTCAAAATTTCGTTTTAAATACTATTTTGTTTATGAGTTTTTCAATATATTTTCTATTTTAAAATAAACTTTGATAGCAATTTCATTAAATTTAAAAAACACTCTAAATTTTAAGTCGTGACACAATCCAAACACGTAACTTCATTTCAACATCCATGTTACTCTCATTTTTTGTCCTAAAGATTTGTGTGTAAAACATGTAACTTCATTTCAACACCCATGTTACTCTCTTTTTTTATCCTAAATATTTGTGTGTGACTTTGTGTATGTTTACAGAAGGTATATATTATGTGGTACATAGTCAAGATTGGTATCAAATAAATTTTGAATTTGTATCTTTATTACACATAAAATATTAATGCTAAGAGATGGTAATTTCAAAAATGAAAATATAAATGATCGATGTAATAAATCTATATGGCAACTGTTAACTTTCCAACATATCAATTTTGAGTCACGAGTTGTACAGCTTGATATTCTTAAAACTCTTTTTTTTTCCAAATAATTATTCAAATCAAACCAATTCATTTTGTACAACTTAATCGTATGATGCTAACATTTTTACTATACATAATCGATTTCCAAACTCAAAATTTCATTTTAAATACTATTTTGTTTAAGAGTTTTTCACTATGTTTTCTATTTTCAAATAAACTTTGATAGCAATTTCATTAAATTTAAAAAACATTCGAAATTTTAAGTCGTGACATAATCCAAACACGTAACTTTATTTCAACACCCATGTTACTCTCTTTTTTTATCCTAAATATTTGTGTGTGAATTATGTAACTTCATTTCAACACTCATGTTACTCTCTTTTTTTATTCTAAAGATTTATGTGTGATTATGTGTGTGTGTTTACAGAAGGTATATATTATGTGGTACATGGTCAAGATTGGTATCAAATAAATTTTGAATTAGCATCTTTATTATACATAAAATATTAATGATAAGAGATGATAATTTCAAAAAAGAAAATATAAATGATCAATGTAATAAATCTATATGGCAGATTACTTTTCAACATATCAATCTTGATACACGAGTTGTACGAATTCATTTTGTACAACTTAATCGTATATATTATGTGGTGACACAATCCAAACACGTAACTTTATTTTAACACACATGTTTGTCTCTTTTTTTATCCTTAAGATTTGTGTGTGAAATATGTAACTTCATTTCAACACTCATGTTACTCTTTCTTTTTTATCCTAATGATATGTGTGTGATCATGTGTGTGTTTACATAAGGTATATATTATGCGGTACATGATCAAGATTGGTATCAAATAAATTTTGAATATTTATTTTTTTTATACCTAAAATATTAATGATAAGAGATGATAATTTCAAAAAAGAAAATATAAATGATCAATGTAATAAATCTATATGGCGGATTACTTTTCAACATATCAATCTTGAGACACGAGTTGTACATCTTGATAGTCTTAAAAATCTTTTTTTTAAATAATTATTCAAATCAAACGAATTCATTTTGTACAACTTAATCGTATGATGCTAATATTTTTACTATACATAATCGATTTCCAAACTCAAAATTTCATTTTAAATACTATTTTGTTTAAGAGTTTTTCATTATTTTTTCTATTTTAAAACAAACTTTGATGGCAATTTCATTAAATTTAAAAAACACTCGAAATTTTAAGTCGTGACACAACTCAAACACGTAACTTCATATCAACACCCATGTTACTCTCTTTTTTTATCCTAAAGATTTTTGTGTGAAACATGTAACTTCATTTCAACACCCAAGTTACACTCTTTTTTTATCCTAATGATTTGTATGTGATTATGTGTGTGTGTTTACAGAAGGTGTATATTATGTTGTACATGGTCAAGATTGGTATCAAATAAATTTTGAACTTGTATCTTTATTATACATAAAATATTAATGGTAAGAGATGGTAATTTCAAAAAAGAAAATATAAAAGATCAATGTAATATATCTATACGGCAATTATTAACTTTTCAATAAATCTATACTCTTTTTTTTTTAAAAAATGATTATTCAAATCAAACGAATTCATTTTGTACAACTTAATCGTATATATTATGTGGTGACACAATCCAAACACGTAACTTTATTTTAACACACATGTTTCTCTCTTTTTTTATCCTTAAGATTTGTGTGTGAAATATGTAACTTCATTTCAACACTCATGTTACTCTTTCTTTTTTATCCTAATGATTTGTGTGTGATCATGTGTGTGTTTACATAAGGTATATATTATGCGGTACATGATCAAGATTGGTATCAAATAAATTTTGAATATTTATTTTTTTTATACCTAAAATATTAATGATAAGAGATGATAATTTCAAAAAAGAAAATATAAATGATCAATGTAATAAATCTATATGGCAGATTACTTTTCAACATATCAATCTTGAGACACGAGTTGTACATCTTGATAATCTTAAAAATCTTTTTTTTTAAATAATTATTCAAATCAAACGAATTCATTTTGTACAACTTAATCGTATGATGCTAATATTTTTACTATACATAATCGATTTCCAAACTCAAAATTTCATTTTAAATACTATTTTGTTTAAGAGTTTTTCATTATTTTTTCTATTTTAAAACAAACTTTGATGGCAATTTCATTAAATTTAAAAAACACTCGAAATTTTAAGTCGTGACACAACTCAAACACGTAACTTCATATCAACACCCATGTTACTCTCTTTTTTTATCCTAAAGATTTTTGTGTGAAACATGTAACTTCATTTCAACACCCATGTTACACTCTTTTTTTATCCTAATGATTTGTATGTGATTATGTATGTGTGTTTATAGAAGGTGTATATTATGTTGTACATGGTCAAGATTGGTATCAAATAAATTTTGAACTTGTATCTTTATTATACATAAAATATTAATGGTAAGAGATGGTAATTTCAAAAAAGAAAATATATAAGATCAATGTAATAAATCTATACGGCAATTGTTAACTTTTCAATAAATCTATACTCTTTTTTTTTTCAAAATAATTATTCAAATCAAACGAATTCATTTTGTACAACTTAATCGTATATATTATGTCGTGACACAATCCAAACACGTAACTTTATTTCAACACACATATTTCTCTCTTTTTTTATTTTTAAGATTTGTGTGTGAAATATGTAACTTCATTTCAACACTCATGTTACTCTTTCTTTTTTGTCCTAATGATTTGTGTGTGATCATGTGTGTGTTTACATAAGGTATATATTATGCGGTACATGATCAAGATTGGTATCAAATAAATTTTGAATATTTATTTTTTTTATACCTAAAATATTAATGATAAGAGATGATAATTTCAAAAAAGAAAATATAAATGATCAATGTAATAAATCTATATGGCAACTGTTAACTTTTCAACATATCAATCTTGAAACACGATTTGTACAGCTTGATAGTCATAAAACTCTTTTTTTTTTTTTTCCAAATAATTATTCAAATCAAACGAATTCATTTTGTACAATTTAATCGTATGATGCTAATATTTTTACTATACATAATCGATTTCCAAACTCAAAATTTCAATTTAAAGACTATTTTGTTTAAGAGTTTTTCAATATTTTTTCTATTTTAAAATAAACTTTGATAGCAATTTCATTAAATTTAAAAAACATTCGAAATTTTAAGTCGTGACACAATACAAACACGTAACTTCATTTCAACATCCATGTTACTCTCTTTTTTTATCCTAAAGATTTGTGTGTGAAACATGTAACTTCATTTCAACACTCATGTTACTCTCTTTTTTTATTCTAAAGATTTATGTGTGATTATGTGTGTTTGTTTACAAAAGGTATATATTATGTGGTACATGGTCAAGATTGGTATCAAATAAATTTTGAATTAGTATCTTTATTACACATAAAATATTAAAGGTAAGAGATGGTAATTTCAAAAAAGAAAATATAAATGATCAATGTAATAAATCTATATGACAACAGTTAACTTTTCAACATATCAATCTTGAGACACGAGTTGTACAACTTGATAGTCTTAAAACTCTTTTTTTTTCAAAATAATTACTCAAATCAAACGAATTCATTTTATACAACTTAATCGTATTATGCTAATATTTTTACTATACATAATCGATTTCCAAACTCAAAATTTCAATTTAAATACTATTTTGTTTAAGAGTTTTTCAATATGTTTTCTATTTTGAAATTAACTTTGATAGCAATTTCATTAAATTTAAAAAACATTCGAAATTTTAAGTCGTGACACAATCCAAACATGTAACTTTATTTCAACACCCATGTTTCTCTCTTTTTTTTATCCTAAAGATTTGTGTGTGAAATATATAACTTCATTTCAACACTAATGTTACCCTTTTTTTTAATCCTAATGATTTGTGTGTGATCATGTGTGTGTTTACAGAAGGTATATATTATGTGGTACATGATCAAGATTGGTATCAAATAAATTTTGAATTTGTATCTTTATTATACATAAAATATTAATGATAAGAGATGATAATTTCAAAAAAGAAAATACAAATGATCAATGTAATAAATCTATATGGCAGTTAACTTTTCAACATATCAATCTTAAGACACGTGTTGTACATCTTGATAGTCTTAAAACTTTTTTTTTTCAAAATAATTTTTCAAATCAAACGAATTTATTTTGTACAACTTAATCGTATGATGCTAATATTTTTACTATACATAATCAATTTCCAAACTCAAAATTTCATTTTAAATACTATTTTGTTTAAGAGTTTTTCATTATTTTTTCTATTTTAAAATAAAATTTGATGGCAATTTCATTAAATTTAAAAAAACACTCGAAATTTTAAGTCGTGACACAATCCAAACACGTAACTTCATATCAACACTCATGTTACTTTCTTTTTTTATCCGAAAGATTTTTGTGTGAAACATGTAACTTCATTTCAACACCCATGTTACTCTCTTTTTTTATTCTAAAGATTTATGTGTGATTATGTGTGTGTGTTTACAGAAGGTATATATTATGTGGTACATGGTCAAGATTGGTATCAAATAAATTTTGAATTAACATCTTTATTATACATAAAATATTAATGATAAGAGATGATAATTTCAAAAAAGAAAATATAAATGATCAATGTAATAAATCTATATGGAAGATTACTTTTCAACATATCAATCTTGAGACACGAGTTGTACATCTTGATAGTCTTAAAAATCTTTTTTTTAAATAATTATTCAAATCAAACGAATTCATTTTGTACAACTTAATCGTATGATGCTAATATTTTTACTATACATAATCGATTTCCAAACTCAAAATTTCATTTTAAATACTATTTTGTTTAAGAGTTTTTCATTATTTTTTCTATTTTAAAACAAACTTTGATGGCAATTTCATTAAATTTAAAAAACACTCGAAATTTTAAGTCGTGACACAACTCAAACACGTAACTTCATATCAACACCCATGTTACTCTCTTTTTTTATCCTAAAGATTTTTGTGTCAAACATGTAACTTCATTTCAACACTCATGTTACACTCTTTTTTTATCCTAATGATTTGTATGTGATTATGTGTGTGTGTTTACAGAAGGTGTATATTATGTTGTACATGGTAAAGATTGGTATCAAATAAATTTTGAACTTGTATCTTTATTATACATAAAATATTAATGGTAAGAGATGGTAATTTCAAAAAAGAAAATATAAAAGATCAATGTAATAAATCTATACGGCAATTGTTAACTTTTCAATAAATCTATACTCTTTTTTTTTTTT
>JBBPBR010000004.1:5598670-5610666 GCA_037974775.1 Cicer pinnatifidum
AAGACTATTTTGTTTAAGAGTTTTTCAATATTTTTTCTATTTTAAAATAAACTTTGATAGCAATTTCATTAAATTTAAAAAATATTCGAAATTTTAAGTCATGACACAATACAAACACGTAACTTCATTTCAACATCTATGTTACTCTCTTTTTTTATCCTAAAGATTTGTGTGTGAAACATGTAACTTCATTTCAACACTCATGTTACTCTCTTTTTTTATTCTAAAGATTTATGTGTGATTATGTGTGTTTGTTTACAAAAGGTATATATTATATGGTACATGGTCAAGATTGGTATCAAAGAAATTTTGAATTAGCATCTTTATTATACATAAAATATTAATGATAAGAGATGATAATTTCAAAAAAGAAAATATAAATGATCAATGTAATAAATCTATATGGCAGATTACTTTTCAACATATCAATCTTGAGACACGAGTTGTACATCTTGATAGTCTTAAAAATCTTTTTTTTAAATAATTATTCAAATCAAACGAATTCATTTTGTACAACTTAATTGTATGATGCTAATATTTTTACTATACATAATCGATTTCCAAACTCAAAATTTCATTTTAAATACTATTTTGTTTAAGAGTTTTTCATTATTTTTTCTATTTTAAAACAAACTTTGATGGCAATTTCATTAAATTTAAAAAACACTCGAAATTTTAAGTCGTGACATAACTCAAACACGTAACTTCATATCAACACCCATGTTACTCTCTTTTTTTATCCTAAAGATTTTTGTGTGAAACATGTAACTTCATTTCAACACTCATGTTACTCTCTTTTTTTATTCTAAAGATTTATGTGTGATTATGTGTGTTTGTTTACAAAAGGTATATATTATGTGGTACCTGGTCAAGATTGGTATCAAATAAATTTTGAATTAGTATCTTTATTACACATAAAATATTAAAGGTAAGAGGTGGTAATTTCAAAAAAGAAAATATAAAGGATCAATGTAATAAATCTAAATGACAACTGTTAACTTTTCAACATATCAATCTTCAAACACGAGTTGTACAACTTGATAGTCTTAAAACTCTTTTTTTTTCAAAATAATTACTCAAATCAAACGAATTCATTTTATACAACTTAATCGTATTATGCTAATATTTTTACTATACATAATCGATTTCCAAACTCAAAATTTCATTTTAAATACTATTTTGTTTAAGAGTTTTTCAATAAGTTTTCTATTTTGAAATAAACTTTGATAGCAATTTCATTAAATTTAAAAAACATTCGAAATTTTAAGTCGTGACACAATCCAAACATGTAACTTTATTTCAACACCCATGTTTCTCTCTTTTTTTTATCCTAAAGATTTGTGTGTGAAATATATAACTTCATTTCAACACTAATGTTACTCTTTTTTTTAATCCTAATGATTTGTGTGTGATCATGTGTGTGTTTACAGAAGGTATATATTATGTGGTACATGATCAAGATTGGTATCAAATAAATTTTGAATTTGTATCTTTATTATACATAAAATATTAATGATAAGAGATGATAATTTCAAAAAAGAAAATATAAATGATCAATGTAATAAATCTATATGGCAACTGTTAACTTTTCAACATATCAATCTTGAAACACGATTTGTACAGCTTGATAGTCATAAAACTCTTTTTTTTTTCCAAATAATTATTCAAATCAAACGAATTCATTTTGTACAATTTAATCGTATGATGCTAATATTTTTACTATACATAATCGATTTCCAAACTCAAAATTTCAATTTAAAGACTATTTTGTTTAAGAGTTTTTCAATATTTTTTCTATTTTAAAATAAACTTTGATAGCAATTTCATTAAATTTAAAAAATATTCGAAATTTTAAGTCGTGACACAATACAAACACGTAACTTCATTTCAACATCTATGTTACTCTCTTTTTTTATCCTAAAGATTTGTGTGTGAAACATGTAACTTCATTTCAACACTCATGTTACTCTCTTTTTTTATTCTAAAGATTTATGTGTGATTATGTGTGTTTGTTTACAAAAGGTATATATTATGTGGTACATGGTCAAGATTGGTATCAAATAAATTTTGAATTAGTATCTTTATTACACATAAGATATTAAAGGTAAGAGGTGGTAATTTCAAAAAAGAAAATATAAATGATCAATGTAATAAATCTAAATGACAACTGTTAACTTTTCAACATATCAATCTTCAAACACGAGTTGTACAACTTGATAGTCTTAAAACTCTTTTTTTTTCAAAATAATTACTCAAATCAAACGAATTCATTTTATACAACTTAATCGTATTATGCTAATATTTTTACTATACATAATCGATTTCCAAACTCAAAATTTCATTTTAAATACTATTTTGTTTAAGAGTTTTTCAATATGTTTTCTATTTTGAAATAAACTTTGATAGCAATTTCATTAAATTTAAAAAACATTCGAAATTTTAAGTCGTGACACAATCCAAACATGTAACTTTATTTCAACACCCATGTTTCTCTCTTTTTTTTATCCTAAAGATTTGTGTGTGAAATATATAACTTCATTTCAACACTAATGTTACTCTTTTTTTTAATCCTAATGATTTGTGTGTGATCATGTGTGTGTTTACAGAAGGTATATATTATGTGGTACATGATCAAGATTGGTATCAAATAAATTTTGAATTTGTATCTTTATTATACATAAAATATTAATGATAAGAGATGATAATTTCAAAAAAGAAAATATAAATGTTCAATGTAATAAATCTATATGGCAGTTAACTTTTCAACATATCAATCTTAAGACACGTGTTGTACATCTTGATAGTCTTAAAACTTTTTTTTTTTTTCAAAATAATTATTCAAATCAAACGAATTTATTTTGTACAACTTAATCGTATGATGCTAATATTTTTACTATACATAATCAATTTCCAAACTCAAAATCTCATTTTAAATACTATTTTGTTTAAGAGTTTTTCATTATTTTTTCTATTTTAAAATAAAATTTGATGGCAATTTCATTAAATTTAAAAAAACACTCGAAATTTTAAGTCGTGACACAATCCAAACACGTAACTTCATATCAACACTCATGTTACTTTCTTTTTTTATCCTAAAGATTTTTGTGTGAAACATGTAACTTCATTTCAACACCCATGTTACACTCTTTTTTTATCCTAATGATTTGTATGTGATTATGTGTGTGTGTTTACAGAAGGTATATATTATGTGGTACATGGTCAAAATTGGTATCAAATAAATTTTGAATTTGTATCTTTATTACACATAAAATATTAATGGTAAGAGATGGTAATTTCAAAAAAGAAAATATAAATGATCAATGTAATAATTCTATATGGCAACTATTAACTTTGCAACATATCAAACATTGTTATTCAAATCAGGTTTAACTAGAGGTCTTTAAGTTCCAACTAATTCTTTAAAAAATATTAATTGGTCAAAGAAAATGTAAAATACTGAACACTATCATTAATCATAATAAACTTAATCACTCTTTTTTAAAATCAATTATAGCTCTTTTTATTTTAAAATAATAAAATGAATATTTAGTAATAACACTACTAGAAATTAACGTTTTTCCTGCGGCATTTCCTGCGGATTCTTTTCCGCAGGTACTACCCAAGGATTTTCCTGCGACTACAACTATTTTAGGAATATCTCTGCGATCTCTAAATCCGCAGGTAACATTGCAGGTAAAGTTTCGACTTGCTGCGGATTTATATGTGACTTTAGATCCGCAGCAAACTTCACAATTTACCTAAGGATTTATCTGCGGATATTTCCGCATGAAACTTCCGCAGCAAATTCCGTAGGTAGTACATGCGAATTTTCTTACGAATATTTATTTTTATTTATATTTTTAAAAATAAAGTAGTTTTTTTTTTAAGGTTATTAAACTTCTATGATCTAACGCTTTTGCTTTTCGAAAAATAGTTGATGCAACATCATATTTTTTTTTTTTTGGAATAATGAGTTTGTTTTTAATTATTTTTTTGAGTAAAAGTTATTTTAGGTGAGGTTATGTTATTGGAAAATTATGAATAAGTGAATAGACTAATTAAGAACACTTAAGTGATGTAAAATTTAAAATTTTAAACAAAAATTAATGAAATATACTTGTTTAATTCTATTTTTTTTAATTTGATTAATTAGAGTTGATTGTGAATAATCTATTACTATTGTTGTAAAACAACTTAGAATTTTTTCTTTTTAAAATTTAAACATATAATTTTAAGTTAACATAAAGCCTAATATGACATACGTTTTAATACCAATTGTGTTTTTAAACGGGGGTAGAATTGATGAAAGTGATTGACTCAGTCGGATTTAATTGACCTAGACAATTCCAATTCGAATACAAAAAATGTTAGTCTTCATGTTGTGGTGGGTTCAGTTATTGGAGGTTTAGTATTACTCTGGTCTTAAAAATATATAAAAAAATTAAAATTATTTATTTCAAATTTTGAATAAAATATATTTTAATTTTTATTTGTATTTGTAAAATCAGAAGAAGTATTGGTTTATATTTAAATAAACATGTTAAAATTATTGTAAAAGAATAACATGTTAAGTTGCATCTTGAGTAACTATGGCTTTATTGTAATACTTAATGACATATTTAGTGTAGTATTAGTTATTGTTTATATATTATTTTTATTTTTAATTATAAGTACTATTTAAAAAAATAAAATTGTCTTTAAATATAAATTATTTTTAATTTATTATGTATATTTATTATTATTATCTAAATATATCTCTTATTATTAATATAAAAATTTAAATTAATGTCCATATTGAAATTAACATTTTAAAAATGAAAATCACCTAAATTCAAATGTGTGAACCACAAAAGAAAAAATATTCTTAGTTGTTTATAGCCGCTCTGAAAAAAAAGGTAGCAGTACACTCCATTTGGAAACCACATTAACTTGAAAACCATGAGAGCTCTCTTCTTCTATCTCTTCCTCATTTCATTGCAAATAGCCACCACCAAGGCCTCCACCACCCTCCTCCGTAAGCTTTACATTCTTGACTTGACTCTTTCCTTTTTTAGTATTCATTTCCATCCTTGAACCGTCCAATTTCACTTTAACCATTTAGGCTTTTTTTTGTTTTGTTTCGTTTGTTCAGTGACTTTGTGTTAGGGTTTTCAATTTATAAGCTTCATTGATTGAACGGTGTTCATTATGATTGGAGAAGTTCAGCTTCAGCCTCCTCCGATTCTGCAAAACCCTAGTGATTCTGATCCTTTACTCGATTTATAAAACAATCAATATGTGTAACCCTCTATTCTCTCTCGCAAGAACTCTCTCTTCTCTATTGCTCAACCTTCTTTCTGAATGAAAAAGAGGAAAACACGAAGGAAGCCTCTGAATCGATTACGGTTTTTGCATGCTCAACCTCTGCATCGATTAGGGTTTTTGAATCTTGCGAGACTTCTGCCTCTTTGTGACTTGGTGATTTTGGTATGTATTTTCATATTTGCTCTGTTATGTTCAACCTCTGCTTTTGCATTACTCTAAAAGTAACTCTATAATCATCTTGAAATGGTTATTTGCATTGATTGTTCATATAACTTGAGATGTTGATTGTTTATTTTAATCTCTCTTCACTATGTTAATTAGTGAGAAGAACTATCATAGTTAGAGCATTAGTATCCTTAATGTGCATATGAAGTGTTTGTAAAATGTCCTTAAGTATTAGTGTATAAACTTGAGATGTCCCAGACTATGTTAAATTGATTACAATCACATAATGGTTGAAGTGATGCGTTAACAAGCATGAATTAATCGTCAAAATTACAGCATGAATTCAGACATTACCAAAAATGAAGCGATCGAGACTTCTGTTGGGAAGATATTCATATACAAGCAAGCTTTCGGGTCCCGAACAACTGCATCCTAACAGTCTAACTAGATTCTTGTGTTCCACACCACTAATTATGTTGACTTCATTGTAGAAATCAGCTGCTCTATGTCTGTTGTTAAAATACAACCTCTTGATAGCAATCTCTCTTCCATCAGGTAAAACTCCCTGCAACAGCTAAATTGTTACAAATCGCTTGATATGTAAAATGGCGGTGTTATACTTATAGGTTTTCAGATAAGAGAAATACTTTATAAATCGTTCCAAATCCTCCGTGCCCTAACTCGTTATAGTCGTTAAAAGATCCTGTAGCTTTTTCCAATGTAGAGTACTTGAAATTCAAGCTTTTATGTTCAAGAGTCTTTGCTAACTTTTCTGCATCATTTGATCCTGTCAATCAGAATGACCATTTGGATCAGTCACCATTCTTAATGCATATGTGTTATAACTGCTAATGATTCCACAATTTGTTTGCAACACAATGTGTAGCTCTTAGAAAAAATAAAATATAATTTATAACTATGATATAACTATATATGCAGTTATCATTAAAAAATAGAGATAAGCTATGAGTCAAATACCTACCTCTTCTTTTCTTTTGAATGTATCTCTGTTTGTAGATATAAGCCCCGATAGTCACTACAACCACCGTGATGATCACCGAACTGACTACTGCAACCACTATTACCAATACATTACCTGCACAAGACAACAAATTGGACTCACACCCTCTGTTACGGTCTCTTTGTTATTTTACTTCTATTTTCTGTTTCTTATTAAAGTCTGTATTTGAACAAGGTACCAAATTTTAGGTGAAGAGATGATAGTCAAAAAAAGATGCAGCAACAGGTTGAGGTTCAAGTCCAGGTGTAACTTTATCATCAATGAACTTACTTCTAAGGAACCAAATTCTAAATTGTTCTTTGTTTAAACCTTTCTAGTATATTGTGTATTAGAATAATAGGGTATGGAATAACATTTTGGTTTTAACTATCTAGTTGTATTTCGTTTTTGTTCTCTCATTATAGTGTGATAAATGGTAATGTTTATTCATGTGCTTTAAAGAAATTTTGATCTAGTTCCTTATTGTGCTGCTTATTTTACTTGCTTTTGTATATTCATTTATCTCCATGTAGTTTTGCCTCTCTAGATCCTTACCTTTATCAACTTATTCATGAGATATTCTTCTTTATTGTTGTTGGAACAGGTTAAGAACTTTATCTCTTTAGCTAGACCTCATGCTGGTACTGCTTCAGTTCCCCTATGTGGTGTGAGTATCGCTGTTACTTTCCAGCATGGTGCCTTTATTATTTGTGTTACGGTATTGATTGGAAATACCGCAGTCAATGTTATCAATTTACTTGGTGTTGGACCATGCCATTCTTTAATTGAATCAGTCACCACTTTGATTATTTAATAAGACATTTAGAACAGATATATAGAACTTAATGTTTATGATACAACTAGAATCAGATGCTAAACTTGAATCACTGCAATGGGATAATATCCATAGCAGAGGTGACTTCATATAAGGATGAGTATGTGTGTCAACTCTCGAGCAACTAAAGCAAATAAGACCCTGGTTCTTTCCCATCTCACTCTCCTCCATTTCGGTTTTCTTTCCCACTTGCTTCCGACACTGTTGCTGCTATGTTTGCAACAAATCATTAAATGAGGTTACAGCGTCCACAAATAGACAGATTAGAAGAGTATAATATGTATCAAAGTTTTGTTTTTCCGAGTTCTGCTATTGTTGAATGATATTTTGTTTCTACAGACAGGTATCTTCTGCATCCTTGCAGACAATCTCATCAAGGGAGAGGTTTACAGTACCTATATTCAAGTATGAATCTCTATCTTCTATTTATTTTCTCTTTTCTTTGATCTGTAAACTTTTTTGTTTTCTTTTCTTTTATAATATATTTGTCTTGCCCATAATTTATCATCTCATTACAGTCTCTAACATACCTCGATTGAAAAAATTGCAGGAACACTTGGCTCCTAGCAGATATCTTAAATTACCAAATGTTAGTATCATTTTTTGTGGTTATCTTTATCTAATTTTCAATTTTAAATTTATTTTCCCACAATAGAGTCCACTACTTAGCCTGTTTTGCCAAAAAAACTGCTCAAAACCTTTGCATTGAAACCAATTTTGATTTCAGGCTATACCTAATTACATGGAGAGCTGTAGGTACCTCCCTAAGCTTATTAATGAAAGACCTGATGAGAGGAATTCCACTTACAAGGAAAGATTTAGTAGCTTGCAGAATTTGGTACTTATCATGGTAAGTCCTCTTAATGTTTTCTTTGATATATTAGGAATATTTCGAGCTGACTTAATGAGAGAAACTTGTTTATTTGTCATCTTATGTTATACTGCACAGTTTGAACAAGACATGGTTTTAATACCGAAAGAAACATCCCAAAGAAGTTGGTGCTGCCGCCACCGGAGACAAGAAGAAGAAGAGAAACAAGAAGAGCGTTGAAACATACAAGATCTACATCTTCAAGGTTCTGAAACAAGTTCACGCTGACATTGGTATCTCAAGCAATGCCATGGAATCATGAACAATCTCATTAACGATGTTTTTTAGAAGCTTGCTCAAGAATCTTCAAGACTCGCTCGCTACAACAAGAAACCAACAATCACTTCTAGGGAAATTCAGACCGCGGTCCGGCTAGTACTTCCCGGAGAATTGGCTAAACATGCTGTCTCGGAGGGTACCAAAGTAGTGACCAAGTTTACAAGTTCTTAAACATAAACGATTCAGTGGTCTTTGTTTGGGTCATGTTTGTGTGGTTATCATGTTACTGGATCTTCGATTAGGCAATGTTCGATTAGGCAATGTTACTGGATCTTCGATTAGGCAATGTCTGGGATGTTGTTGATCCTTTTTGTGTATTAAAAAATGGTGAAATTAATGATATTTGGAATTAATGAAATTTGTGTGTGTGTACTTTTTAGTTAAAATTTTTATATAAATAAAAAATCAGACAAATTTGATTAATGTGGAAATTTAAGCTGTTGAAAGAAATTACCTGCAGATTTTCATGTGAAACACGCAAAATTTCGTGTGAATTTACCTGCAACTTTTTATACGAAATATATTTGTAGGAAATGTCCTGCAGATATTTCTGAATGAAAAGTCGCAAGAAAATGCCTAAAGTTTAGTCACCGTTGCTGCGGATTTTATTTCCGTTTCCTGCGGATTTATTCGCAGGTAAATTACCTGCGGATATTAAAATCCTCAGGTAACAATTATCCATGAAGGTTTTACGTGGGGATTTGATTCCGCCAAGAAATCCGCAGGTAATGGTTGTTGCTGCGGATTTTTTACTTAAATCCGCAGGAAATTCCGTAGGTAAAAGGCAGATTTCTACTAGTGTAAGAAATGATAAATTAATAATTTTTATTATGTAGAAGGTTACTAATTACATTAGGAAAACTATCTTGTATTAATTATTTTTTCTTCTCTAGTGAAAAGAGAACAAAGGTAAATGTATAAAATAAATATAAAAAATACAATAGACCACAAATAATAATAAAAAATAAACAGTTAATGACTATGATTGTGACATTGAGTCATTGATCAGATTAGAAAAATACACTAAACCAAATTTTTATATTTTCATATTCGTATCAGGGGTTGATCAATTGGTGCTATACCAATTTAGGTTTGTACCCAAAAAATATACCAAGTATCTTACTAGAAAAAAGGAATGTTTTTATTGACTTGAAGAGGGATTGGTATGGCTATCTTTTGTTCCACAAAATTAATTAGTGATGTGGATCTATAGTATCTTTCATAATTTTAATTCTTTCACATGCAACACATGGTTAACACCTCACTCAAAAAACAAAAGTCATTTTAGCTTCATTGTGTAATGTTTGTTCTCATTCTTTTATTTATTATATATATATATATATATATATATATATATATATATATATATATATATATATATATATATATAAATGGGTCATCTTTTAAAAAATAAAATAACAAAAGATAATAATTTAATATACTTTTTATTAAAAGTGAATAGAGTATAAATTAATTTGATTAATACACCATTTTTATGAGAATAGTACAATGCTAAACATTCAAAAACAAAAGTAATATTATATTTTCAAACAAAGAAATGTATGTATTATCTGTATCTAATGTTGCATTAAAATCTCATGATATTAAAAATTGTTATATTCAATACTTCAATATTAAACATTTTATTATAATATATATTTGTGTGTGTGCACGTACGCGTGCGGGTGAGCACGCACGTATATTATTTTTGTTCTCTTGTGTAGATAATGAAAGAATTTAGTCAAACATTCTCAAATGTCATTAACTATAAGTTATTCATCAAATATTTTTTACTACTCAAGATCCAATTCACTGAATTAAGTGCCTTTGTAAATGGAGACTTAAGAGATGTAGGTGACACGAGATAAATAGCATTTTTGGTGTCAAATTCAAAGTTTTTATAGATTTATATAATATGTTTTTTCAAAAATCATGTGTATGATATATGTAATGAAGTGGTTTTACGGTTTTAGGGTTTTAGTGTTAATTGCTTATAAAACATGATTTAACTCAAAACTATATAAATCACTTCACCTAAAATATATTTCAATACCTATACCCAATATATATATATATATATATAATTTGACTCACCTTTAGTTTGGTTTAATTAAAATCTCATGTGAGGGAATTACCCCTCCTTATATTTTTCTGTTTTACAAATAAATAAAAATAATAAAAGAATATAATGGGATATCAACAAATTATCATGTTGACATATGTGTTTTGATATACATTTCTCATGAAATGCATGTTTACATGATGAACTTTTTCATTATTTTTTAAATTATCCAAACATATTGTACTATTAGTTTGCCCAAACTCTAGGGCAATTAATGAGTTATATATGAACTCATCCAGCTAGTCACAATATGTTCTACATGGTATTCGACGAATAAGATACTTTTTAATATATATATATATATATATATATATATATATATATATATATATATATATAAATCATAAAAAACATGTATAAAAAAAAGAAATAGACTTTCTAATACAATTCTTTTGTGCAAAGAAATTAGCTTGATACTATGATATTTATAACTATTGTCACAGGTAAAATATGCGCCTCCACCTAAGTCGGTAATTATTACAGAAAAAAATTAAATAAAAAAACTAATTTAATATACGTTTGATTCTAAGTGATTTAAATGTAAATTAATTTATATCAACAACACACTATCAATAAATAAATATATAGTATCATGCTAAACTTACAAAAACAAAAACAATATAACTCTTAGTAATATATTTTCAAAATAAAAAAATATATGTATTATCGATATCTAAGGTTGCATTAAAATATCATGTTACTATAAACTATTATATTCAATACATTACTAACATTAAACATTAAGAATTTAATACAAAATATATTTGTGTGTGTGCGTGCGAGTTAACTTCAACATATTGTTTTTGTTATCTTGTGTGTAGAATAGTCGAGAAGGAAATTGATTTAGATTCCTCCAATGCCTTTGGCTATCAGGTATTCGGTGATTGTTTTTTGCAATTCAATATTCAATTAACTAAATAAAAGGTCTTTGTAAATGAAAACCTAAGGTATGTAGGTGGCATGAGATAATAGCCATTGTTGATGTCAAATTCATAGTTGCTATAGATTTGTATGATCTGTTCTTTTCAAAAATGTATTTGTAGATATGTGTATAAAATGAGACTAATGAAGTCTCATTTTGGATATTAGTAATTACATGGTTTTACGGATTTGGTGTAAATTATTTTTAAAAAGTTGTTTAACTCAACTATATAAAAAAATTCACTCAAAATATAGTTCAATACAATTTGACTCCCATTTTAGTTTGATTTACTTAAAGTCTTATGCGTGAGAACCACCCCTCTTTTTGTTTGTGTTTTATAATTAAAAAGTTACTAATAGAATTGAATGGGGTATCAACAAACTTATTATGCAATATTTATTTATTAAAATTAAAATATCATGTTCAAATATATGTATATATGCATTTCTCATGAAATGTATGTTTGCGTGATATTTTGTGAACTTTTTGATTATTTTG
>JBBPBR010000004.1:5610878-5629180 GCA_037974775.1 Cicer pinnatifidum
AAAAAAAAAAAAAAAACTTCATAATACATATTTTTAAGCAAAGAAATTAACCCAATATTAGAACATTTTTAACCATTGCCTCCAAACATGTGCCTTAACCCAAATCAATCATCCCTAGAAGAAAAAATGAACAAAAGATAATTTAATATATATTTAATTAAAAATGAATTAAATATAAATTAATTTATACGAATAATAGATGATTTAATAAATGAATATAGTATCATGATAAACTTTTAAAGACAAAAAGAATATAACTTCTGATACTATATTTTCAATCAAAGAAATGTATGTATTATGAATGCTACCAATATCTAAGGTTGCATCAAAATCTCATGTTATTATAAACTATTATATTCAATATATCACTAACATTAAATATTGAACATTTAAATATAAAATATATTTGTGTGTGCGCTTGCGAGTGAGCATGTACATTTTTTTTTTCTCTTGTGTGTAGGTAGAGTAAAATGAAATTGCTCAAGCTTCCATGCACTTGACTATAGAGAATTCCTTGAATGTTTTTTTTCAGCTTAATACTAAGTTCACTTAATATGATCCCCTGTAAATAGAAAAGATAAGAGATATAGGTGGCTTGAGATAAAATACATTGGACTAATGAAGTTTGTATGATATGTTATTTCAAAAAAAAATTATTTGTATGGTATGTCTAAAATTCAGAATGATTTAATAAATGAAGTTTGTATGATATGTATGATATGTTATTTCAAAAAACTAACATAAAATTCAGAATTTTTATAGAATTGTATGATATGTTATTTCAAAAAAAATTATTTGTATGGTATGTCTAAAACATGGGTCTAATGAAGTTTTTATGGATGTTAGTAATGACAGGGTTTTAAAGTTTTTGTGTAAATTTCTTTAAAAAAGTGGTTTAGCTGAAAACTATATAAAAACAGAAAAGTAGAGGAAGAAGGATTGAGATAAAATTCTAGTCTGTGTATTCATGCTGCAAATCTGTTATTTTATATGAGTTACAAAATTACTTGAAAAGCAAGTTATCTATAACAATAACTAACTAACTAACTTGTATCTAACTTTCAATTAATTTGTAGCATAACAGTTTATGAATTAACTTTCAACACTTCCCCTTAATTCATAGCTGTTGAACACTTATAACTCCAAGCTTCTTTCTCAAAAACTCAAATCGGTCAATTTTTAAAACCTTTGTAAAACCATCTGCTAATTGTACTTCAGTTGGGCAATATTGTGCTTCCATCATTCCATTGTTCACCTGCTCCCTAATGAAATGGAACCTTGTATCAATATATTTGCTTCTGCCATGTGAGGTCAGGTTCTTTGCAAGGCTAATGGCTGACTTGTTATCAATTCTGAGTATTAGAGGCTTCATCACTTCACACCCCAGTTCCTTCATCACTGCATCCTGCCATGCTGCTTGACAGGTTGCAAGTGTTCCTGCAATATATTCTGCCTCACACGATGATAGTGCAGTCACTGGTTGCTTCTTCGTACACCATGATATATATGGTTGCTTCATTGAACTTATCTATGATGTCTCCACACCAATCACTATCTGAGTATCCAATGAGATCACTTCTTTCACCTTTGCTTCTATTCGGGAACAACAGACCAAACTCCTTTGCGCCTTTTATGTACCTAAGTATCCTTTTAGCAGCTATTAAGTGAGTCTTCCTTGGATCATGCATGAATCTGCTAATCACACTTACTGAGTAGCAGATGTCAGGCTGACTGTTGCATAGATACCTCGGTGAGCCAACCATTTGTCTGAACCGTGTTGGATCAATTCTTTCTTCCTCACTGCACTCATCAATTTTTGAGTTTGTTTCTAATGGATTTGAAATTGAATTGCAGCTATTCATTTCAAATTTCTCAAGCAGCTCACTTATATACTTTTGCTGGTGCATAACCATTCCTGTCTTTATCTTCATAAATTCCATGCCTAAGAAGAAGGAAAGCTCGCCTAGATCAGTCATTTCAAATTCAAACTTCAGCCTATTTTTCACCTTTTCAATCTCTGATGTTTTGCTTCCAGTGACGAGCAAATCATCCACAAATAGGCAGATTATCATGGTTTCTTCTTCACTTGAATTCTGCACATATACTCCAAACTTTGCTGAGCACTTTTTGAAGCCTATCTGAAGCAAAAACTGATTAATCCTTTTCTTCCAGGCTCTAGGGGCCTGCTTCAAGCCATACAAAGCCTTATGGAGTCTATAGACCATATTTTCCTTGCCTTGTATTTCAAAACCAGGAGGCTGTGACACAAACACAACCTCTTCAAGTGGACCATTTAAAAAGGCTGATTTTACATCTAAGTGGTAGAGTGACCATCTTCTCTTGCAAGCTAGAGCTACTACTAGTCTTACAGTTTCAAGCCTTGGAACTAGAGCAAACACTTCATTGTAATCAATACCATGTTTTTGTAAGAAACCTCTGGCCACCAACCTGGCCTTGTGCTTTGAAATTTTTCCATCAGGATTTAGTTTCAGTTTGAAGACCCACTTCAAATCAATTTTCTTTTTCTGATCTGGCATATTTACTAGCTCCTAGGTGTGATTTTTCTCAATTGATTGGAGTTCTTCCATCATAGCTTTCTTCCATACCTCTATCTTCAGTGCCTCTTTATAATTGAGAGGTCCAACATCTGCTAATAATGCAAAGTGAATGATATCACCTTCATCATTTACTGCATTATCAGAAATCAATTCACAATCATTAAGCCTGCTTGGAGCTTGTCTGATTCTTTGAGGTCTCACAGTTGCTTTCACTTCTTCTGGTTCATCTACATCATTATTGATTATTTCTGCATTATCTAATTCATCACTTGAGTCAGGATAAATGCAGCTTTGCTGATTTTTTCTGCTATATATTGGTTCCTCTTCCCATTTCCATTTCTCAGCCTCATTCACAATCACATCCCTACTAACATGCACCTTTTGAGTTATAGGATTATACAGCTTATAGGCGCCTGTAGGATGATAGCCTGTAAGTATCATGATTTCACTCTTATCCTCCAGCTTGCTTCTCCTAACATCTGGTACATGTTTATAGCACAAGGAGCCAAAAACTTTGAAATGTTTCACACTAGGCTTCCTTCCACACCATGCTTCCTCTGGTACCTTTGAATTTAGCTTCTTTGTAGGACATTTATTCAGTATGTATGCAGCTCTAGTGACTGATTCTCCCCAAAACTTGTGTGGTAAGTTCTTTTGCTTGATCATACTTCTTGCCATATTTAGTAGGGTCCTGTTCCTTCTCTCAGCAAGTCCATTATGTTGAGGTGTATATGGAGCTGTCACTTCATGCGCAATGCCTTGATTGACACAAAAATCTTCAAATTCTTTTGAGGTGTACTCTCCTCCACCATCAGTTCTCAAAATCTTAATGGATTTGTCACTTTCTTTTTCTATTAAGACTTTGAATTTCTTGAAAACCTCTAAGGCCTCACTATTAACCTTGATTGTATACAGCCATATCATTCTTGTACATTCATCCACAAATGTGATAAAGTATTTGCTTCCCCCCAATGAAGATACTTCAAAAGGACCACATATATCAGAGTAAACTACTTGCAGTGCTACACTATCTCTTTTAGATGCTTCAGAACCAAATGAGCATCTACTTTGCTTACTTTTCACACATACTTCACAAATGGCTTTTCTGCCATTCAGTTTTGGCAAGCCATACACTAGTCCTTTAGCATTCAAATCTCTAAGACTTCTAAAATTTAAGTGACCATACCTCTTGTGCCATAAGTCTTCAACATCTTCACTCCCTGCTGCAAATAGACACATCATTCTTTCACTTGAGATGTTGCATCTGTATGTTCTATTCTTTGACATGTTTGATTTGAGCACCAAGTTCTTCTTTTCATCAAACAGCTTCAAGGCGTCACCATTCATAGTTACTGAGAATCCCTTCTCCACCAGTTGGCCAATGCTCATGAGATTACACTTCATCTCAGGAACATACATTACATCTTCAATAATGATTCTTTTGCCACCATTGCTTCTGATCACTATGTTTCCACTGCCTTCAGCCACAAGGTTTCTACTATCAGCCAGCTTGATGCGTGTTTTCTTGCTAGTATCAAAGCTTGTCAACCACTCTCTATGTGATGTCATGTGGTTTGAGCAGCCAGAGTCAAGAAACCACTCTTCATTCTTAATCTTCTCATCACTGGTAGTAGCCATCATCAGCACTGTGCTGGAATCATCTCCATGAGCCATATTTCCTTCTTCATTAATCTTTTGATCTTTCTTGAACCAACACTCATCAGCAAAGTGCCCATGCTTCTCACAGTTGAAGCATTGTACCTTACTTTTGTCAAATTCCCTCCTCTTGTTCTGACTTCTGCCAAAACCTCTTCTTGAAGATTCAGCTTTGTCTTCAATCTTATTCTTTCCATTGTTGGAACAATTTGCTTTGCTTTTTCCCCTCTTCTTGAAATCTTTCTGATTTCCCTTCTTCTTGGAAGTTAGAACTTGAAATGCTTGTTGTACTGATCTTTCAGAACTTCTATCAAGCACCAGCAGCTCATGTGCTTCCAATGAATTTTGCAGCTCTTCAATTTTCATAGTTTTCACATCATTTGCTTCTTGAATAGCTACAACTATGAAATCAAACTTTGGATTTAAAGATCTCGTCACCTTTTCTACTACCACCTGACCTGTAATATTCTCCCCACAATTTCTCATATGGTTGACAATGGCTGTTAATTTTGAGAAGTAATCACCTACTTTTTGATATGCTTCCGTCTGCATCATCTCATATTTTCTTCTATAGGATTGTAGCTTCACTTGCTTCACCTTTTCTCCACCAGTGTGATAGTTTTCTAAGATGTCCCATGCTTCTTTGGATCTTGTTGCGTTAGAAATCTTCTCAAAATGCTGATTGTCAACATTCTGTTGAATGTAGAACAAAGCTTTGCAGTCTTTCTTCTTGGCTTCCTTGAATGCAGTCTTCTGTGCATCAGTTGGATTCCCCACCAAATCTTCGTAGCCATCATGCACAATTTCACTTACTTCTTGTGCTCCAAATAAAGATTTCATCAATGCACTCCATCGAACCCAGTTCTTGCCATCAAGAACCAGAATATTTGATCCAAAACTATTGCTATTCATCTTGTCTATCCAGAATTTTATCACTCAGTGTTTCCCTTTATTGTTCCCCCTCACTTTTCACTCGTGTTTCCCTTAGATTGAACCAAGCTCTAGATGCCAATTGTTGGAATAAGGGACTGTGATGAACACAGTCCCGTCGCAACAAAAACAGAAAAGTAGAGGAAGAAGGATTGAGATAAAATTATGGTCTGTGTATTCATGTTGCAAATCTATTGTTTTATATGAGTTACAAAATTACTTGAAAAGCAAGTTATCTATAACAATAACTAACTAACTAACTAACTTGTAACTAACTTTCAATTAATTTGTAGCATAACAGTTTATGAATTAACTTTCAACAATAACCACTCACGTGCTGCAAAATTTGCACCTTCACCCTAATCGATGATCCTTATCTTGCATCTTATAAAGTAAAGTTAATATTATTTTTCTATGATACATTAAAAAATTAACATGTTTTGTTATTATTAAATTAAATTATAAATAATTAAATGATATATTATTTTTTAGAAATGAATTTGACTTTATTTTAGATTTAACTAAATTAAATTTTTATGTTTTATATTTTAGATCTATTTTAAAATGATATTTTTTGTTATAATTTTAATTAAAATTTTAATTTAATTAGAAAAACAATTTATTTAATTAATAAAATCAAAATTAAATAAATATACCAAAACCTTAGTTTAATCAACTTTAATATATATTATAGTGATATCTACGTAGACAAAATAAAAAAAAATTATTGATCAAAAAGATTCATAGTACCAATAGACATCTTAAAGTATCTTGATCCGTAGCCAATTCCTTCTCTGTCACACATATGTGCCATTTTTTTCCCTCTTCCACAAATGTGTCTCCCTTCTCTATGCATTTACTCTGCTTGCAATATGTAGACCATTACATCTCATCTCTTTTTTGTTTTTTATTTTATTTATAAGCACTATATCTAAACTCACTAAGTCTTTTCTTTATTCTGCTTAATCAGATTTTCTGAGATTTAATACATTAATTGATTAATGACAAATATTAGTTATGTGTCTGAGTTCTACCGTAAATTTTAATTAGATATTATAATGTTCTACAATTCTATCTATTAAATATTAAAGAGATGTTAAAATAATCAAATGTGTATTTTTCTGTTAATTAATTGATTCGTGAATGACTACAACTTAACTAATTAATTAACATTTGTCCTAATGGTTTTTACAATAAAATACCATATTATAGAGATACACTAATAATTAAATAAAAGTTTAATTTTTTTAACTATTTTATTTGAGAATAATCACATTTTAATTAATTGATTAGTGACAAATATATGTCATCGTGTATGATTTGTATATTAAATTTTATATTTAGTTATGATAATGTTTTATTCACTTGCATCTAAAAAAAATTTTAATAGACATATTAATAATTAAATTCACATTTCTTTCATAATTAATTAATCAATGATACATATTTGTCCGATGTATAATTTGAATAATAAATTAAAATTAGTGTATTATATTTTTTTATTGTTGTAGAAAACATTTAAAATTTGAGTGCTCAAATTTTAATTTGTGAAAAAAGAAGAGGAAAAATTAAAAGGTATGAAATTTTGAAATTGAAAAGAAGAAAGAGAAGGGCAAAAAAAAAAAGTAGAAGAGAATTTAAATAAATCATAATTAGTGTTTTATAATTTTTTCTCATTTTTTTTAAAAGATATTTTAGAAAAATTAGGAAAAAGATTCTCTTGTTGATTTGTTGTTGGAGAGCTCACTTGTTGATGAAGGATAGGGTGTTCACTGTGATGTTGAAGGTGGTGAAAGTTTGAGAAAGGAAAATTGTGATGTTGGTGATGATAATTGGTAGATTGAGGGTATGAATAAGAGCATAAGGCAATGAGTGGTAAAGAAGAGTTTAAATTTGAAAAAGAAGGATTAGATAAATGATTGAGGGTAATTAGTGTCGTTCCATTCAAAAACTTCTACTATGAATATAAGAAAAGAAAGAACTATCAAAAATAATATAAATTTAATTGTTGTTTAATTAAATTGTGTGTGTGTGATTATGTGTGTGTGTTTACAGGTATATATTGTGGTATATGGTCAAAATTGGTATCAAATAAATTTTAAAAAATTCATCAATAATTTCAAACAAAACCCATAAAATTAAGTATCATCATCAATATAATGCAATTTCATCAAATTCATAACTTGAATATTTAAATAAACTCATATTTTCAGCTCTAACGATATCAAATAAAGAATGAAAAATATGAATTTATTTGAAGATTTGAGCTACAAATTTGATAATGTTTATTTTATATTAAAGAAAATAATTAAATTTATAAGTTTTCTTTGAAAATTTTGATGAATTTTTATAAAAAAAAAATGATAACATTGTTAACATTTTGAAACATAAAAGATTAAATTGTCACTTAAAATTAAAATAAAACACTAAATCAAAAAAAAAAAACACTAAAACGATAACTAAAATTAAGTTAAAGGATTATAGATACTATTTTACTTAATCAATAATATGAAATTACTGTAGTTTTAAAATTGTTTACCTTATCCGCGTTCAACTCACAAGAATAACATTTTTCTTTATGAAAAAATAATATTTAAAAAACAACAAAAGGAGTAAAGTAAAGAAGAAAAATGTGAAACCCTTGCAGGCTACATTATCGCTCGTCGTTTTCATCTTCTCCGATCGTCGGCCTTCCTTTAATTCGACTCTCGTTCTTCTCCGTCGCGGTGCCTCTCACGGCGTTCCTCGTCGACAAGGTACCTACAGCTTCTTCTTTTCCATTTTTGTAGAAAATCTTCATCTTTAATTTACCTATGATTTTACCTATCTTTTTCCCTCTTCTTATTTTTAATCATATGAAAGTGTGACGAAGGAAGATTGAGAATTAAATGATGTAAATAAACATAGTATAATTCCTAATATTTCATAATCTATGCAAATAAGAAAAACAAAAAATATAAAAATTCAATTTAATGATAGACTATTTCCAAAAGATATATATTTTTACTTCTGCATGTAATTAAACATTGGACTGCTTGAAACCTTAACCTAACTCATTTTAAAAACAGAAAAAATAATTATTGGAAATAAATACATACAAGAGAACGAAACCTGTGTTGCTATGAGCAAGGGTGTTAAATCTACTATACCACTAGTCTAGCTATCAATTAAAAGTTCATTTGACTGTAAACTCAAATTTTAGCTAACTCGAAAATGAAATCAAGTTTACTTAGCTGGACTCGCACTGAATTCAGTAAACTCAGTGAACTCGCAGAGAATTTATAACGGGGTTTTTATGGTTATTTGTCTAAGTTTTCACATTTGGTTCCTTTTCTTGTGTGTTAGTTTGATTTTGTTCATGTCAGTTTTTTCTTTTATACTTGAGTTGAAGTTTTGAGTTATTTGATGCATTATTGTGTTATATAAGTATATATGCCGTGCATGTATTATTTGTAATATTATTTAATAGGACACTCGTAAAAGTCTACGATACGAGTTTAGGAGTCGATTTGACATAGGCAGAACGAGTTTCTTTAAACTCTCAATTTTTACAACCTTGGCTATGAGAGCCACAACTTAAGTATAGTTGAGTCTCAAACTACGAGTGACACGTTTCTGGGCAAGGTAGCCAGCATTGTGTATTTCTAGTTTTTAAATTTCTATTGGACACAGTTTCATTTCAATTCTTAGAGTAGAGTGTGTTTATTGACCAAGAGAGATGTATTGCAGTTTTGAAAAAAAAAATTATCCTCATATGAACTATTTGTACACATATTATGAAACAAAAGATACTTGCTAATGGTACACACTATTTGACTGCCAGAGAATGTTAGGTTTGTATTTCGTCACAAAACAGACTTCATCTTCATATAAGGGGAACCATGCCTTAATTCTTGGGACATTTCATATAGCATTTTGAATATCATACATAAAGGACGAGTTATAGAATTAACTGGCATAGCATCTAAATGTTGCTGTGCAGGCTGTCATTTATCATTGTGATGTGAGGAATTTGATTTAGGACTATGTTTGCTTTCTGCTTTATTTTCTATAGTTAATATATATTGTTATTATCTTTTTTATAGTATTGTTTTAACTGGGTTATTTTGTAATGGCCTTCTAAATTATTTGAATGACATGTATCAGCTTGATTTTTTACAAGTAAGAAAATATGAAATAGAATTAAAATTAATTTAATTTGACTGGTTCTGTGGTAGGTTGTAGCATGAGTAATGTAATAGATTGCTTAGAGTTACGCTTCTTTGTCTAGTTTGAGCTTTGAATTGCTTTCCCTATGCTGAAATCAATTCTTATTCTGCGTAAAGTGATTCATATATAGAACAAAAATCTAGTTCATTTACTGCGTGTTATATAATTCTTCTTACTTTTCTATTTGGTTATTTGATTACAGTCTTTTCCAACAGTATTCACTGGATTTACCTTAAAATTTCTCTTAATGGTTCGACCTATAATTTTCTTTGGTCTCCCTGTACAACTTACTATTGGGCTAAGTTAAAAACTTTTTACTCTTAGGTTTCATTCACTTTATACATGGAACCATCAGCCGAAGAATATGCTGCCTTTGAAGAGAAGGTTAAAAGGACAGTGTACTTTGACAACCTGTCACCGCAAGTTACTGAATCTGTGATTAGAACTGCTCTCGACCAGTTTGCAGCTGTGAAAAATGTCAAGTTTATCCCCAACTACCTAGGACCAAGCAATTTGCCGCAATGTGCATTGGTGGAATTGGATTCTGCCAAGAAGGTCAAGGAAGTGAGAGCAATGATTGGGCAGTATCCTTTCATGATGTCTGGGATGCCACGGCCCGTAAGAGCTCGTCCTGCTGTAGCAGAAATGTTTGATGATCGGCCAGTAAAGCCTAAGAGAAAGATGAAGTGTTGTTGGTTGGAGGAAAATGACCCTGATTTTGAGGTGGCAAGGGAGCTGAAGAATCTGACACGTAAACATGCTGCAGAAATAGCATTCATGCACAAAGTAAGTTCATTCCTTTCCTAGTAATCAAATTATTTTTCTCTTATTGCTATTACTTGTCCAGTAATTTATTTGATTTAGAGTAAGTCTGTAGTAGTAGATATAATATTTGTTTGTTTGAGTATTTTCCTTTAACTGAAGAATAGTTAGTAGTAACCTTAAGCATGTTTGTTGTATATAATTACTAGTAAGTTTGTGGGAGCTGCCAACGGGAATGGTACGGTACCAAGTGATGAAGTTCTTATGCGCTGTTAGAGCATAATCTTTATCACTTAAAGTGATAATCAAATGAAAGTTAAGGAAAATTTTAATAATGAAATAATGGTTTTTTCATATTAAAATATCAGAAACTGCGGATTTCTAATTCTATGAGAAGTTGGAATTCAAAAAAACTGTTTGGAACATTGATTGATTTGTTAACAAGTATAAGGATTGGGCTTCCATGTTATTTTGTTTGATATATTACTTTAGTTTCATTGATCTTAGAGTTCGTGATTGGGATAATTTATTTGTTCTATTTCAAGGAAAATATTAATCACTACCTTATGTCATTTAATGCAATTTGCTTTTTATAATCCAAACTACCGCGGCATTGATCCCATGAAAGAAAATTGCAGGAAGGGAACATTCCTGTTTAAAGTGTGTTGTGGGAGAGTCTGGTAGTGTAAAAACCGTCCCTAAAGTGAGTCATGTTTTTCAAGTAAGCTTTATCCACATTTGAGTTTTAGTGAGTTGGTAATGTGATGCATTTAAAATTAAATCAAATGCAATGCACTCTTACTTGCCCACTATAGAGACAGGCTCAATTCAGGGAAGTCTTGTATTGTCTTAATCGCAAAATGAAAGTAAATCCTTTTTCTTCTTCTTGCTGAAGAACTCACCTTTTTGGTCTCCGTGATAGCGGCCATCCCACTCTCCACTATACTGGTATAGCGTTTTGGGGGTTCAGCACTCTGTGCTGCTATCCAATGTTAACAACATAGTATGGAAGACTATGCTCAAGGAAATGATAGCGGCCATCCCACTCTCCACTATACTGGTATAGCGGTTTGGGGGTTCAGCACTCTGTGCTGCTATCCAATGTTAACAACATAGTATGGAAGACTATGCTCAAGGAAAATCGCAAAATGTATACTATGATGAGAGATTTGGGGTTATTCTAAGTATGTTGTGTGTGTGCTTTTCTTTAGGTGCATCTAAAAGAAGAAGAGAAGCTAGCGGCTCAGCAGGCAGAAACACTTAAAGTGCATTACAAAAAGTTTAAGTTGATAGAGGGCATTATGACTGACAGAACTGCCCTTACTTTGGCGCGAAAGTATAATCTGGCAGTTGCAGATGAGTGAAAGATTATTTTCGATTAACAATTTATGTAAATAGATTTTTCTGTGATTAGGATCAAGCTTAGTTTCACCCTTCTGCTTCTGCTAAAGAAATTCCATTTATACATTGTATGTAATATGCTATTCAATCCTTGTCTAAGATTTGATGCTAATGTTGTTTTCCTATGATCAGATTCATGGCAGTGTGTTGGTGGATGTTTAAGTTTTATTTTATTAGATCAACTTTTAGAACACTCATTTTGAATCTGAAGTAGTGCATGTTTGGTTTAACTTTTGTAGGGTTCAAAATCAATTTTGGAGGTCTAAAATTGATTTTGGTATTTTTGGGTGCTATCAAGTAGAATGAATTTTTTTCTCCATAATTGATTCTAACTTAGAAACTAGGATTTGTAGCTTTTGAGTTCAAATGTGATTTTTATACTAAAAATTATTGTTCAGTTCACTTTTACCTGAATATATTCAAACATAAATCACTTTATATTCTATCACTTTTAGAAGACTCATTCTAAATTTGAAGTAGTGCATGTTTGGTTCAACTTTTGCAGGGGTCAAAATCAATTTTGGAGGTCTAAAATTGATTTTGGTATTTTTGGGTGCTATCAAGTAGAAAGAATTTTGTCTCTATAATTGATTATAACTTGAAACTAGGATTTGTAGCTTTTGAGTTTAAATGTGATTTTTATACTAAAAATTATTGTTTAGTTCTTTTATCTGAATATATTCAAACATAAATCACTTTATATTCTATTACTTTTAACTAAAATCAATATTTTAACTACAATCAATATTTTAGTTAAAAAAAATAAACAAGTCAATTTTAGTCATTGGCTGAAATAATTACATAACTCTTATTTTTATAGAAAACAATCCATTTGTTTATTGATTAGTTTGGTTGACATGATTTTTATATCTTAGAGAAAGTTAATATCAGTTAAACTCTTAATAGATGGGGATTGACATTTGGTCTTCTTAAGAAATAGGCATCAACTCAGTCCCTTAAGTATACTGATAAATATAAATAAATATTTATAATGAAAGTCTATTAAAAATTTGAATTTCATTTTGTCTTAGAATAATTAAATTGATGTCACTTATGGTTTAAGAAACAATATTTTATAGTAAGAAACACTGATGCTACTCTTATATTTTAAGAAACCAAGTAAATTTATTTTGGTACATACAAATTTTGATTATGAGAGGTGAATATCCATGCAAGGTTACTGAAAACTTACTCATCTCAATAAAAGTTTGTTTTGTTTTGTAACTTGAGAATTTCAGGTGTAAATCTAAGTTCATGTTTGATTTTGGAGTTTGATTGGCAATGTCAGGACTCAATGTGATTTTGTTAATTCCACCGTGAAATCAAACATATACTAAGTCATAGAAATAGCATGAATAGGTGATCATTTGGTGAGAATGATTAGGTTTTTATAAGCTGCAATATAGTTCTCACATATGGTTGTATATTTTAGTTAATTTTCTGTTTTCATTTACATTGACGCCTCAATGTGATCACAATCATGTATTTGGAAAATATTCTGTTGAAAGAAATAGAGTCCATCTTGGGTTAGTCTTTGCCACAAAGGATTAAACTCTCGCTATTAGAGAGCTTGTTTTTTCACCCATGATTCTAAAAAATCACACATGTGTTTCTCCAAATGACAAAAACTTTTTCTAAAAAGATATTTTGAAGTAACTTTGGAGGTATGAAAAGAAACTCCCCTGAAATTATTCACTATTCACCTAAAAAGACAAGTTTATTTGAGGTGTTACTACATAAGGGATTTGGGTGATTTGTATAACTTTGTAAAGAAAACCCTTTAAGAGAATTTAGGTCTTTTCAGTAATGATGATAGTTGCAAGTCATGACATTAACCAAGAATCATTAGCTACTAATAACAAAATTTATGTGAAGTGCTAACAATAAAGTAGAAATAGTTGTATTTAGTAGTTAGGAAAATAGGGTCCAGTACTAAGGTTATATATTAAGCAAACACCTAAGTAGTAAATCCGTGAGCACACAAAATCACTTATAGTTTGGATTCTATGCCAAAGAGAAAATAAGGGCCAGAGAAGCATGAAGATGAGGAAGTAGTTTGGGGACAGAGATAAAAAGGATGTAGAGAGATAACGAGACAGTTTGTTATAGAGGTCCTAAGTTCTTCCCTAAGAGCATCTTTTTTTTATCATTTTGTCATTGTTTAATTTGACAATATTTTTAATCAATGATGTTCTCAACTCTTGATGCACATTAGCATCGTTTGTGATTAATTGTTGTGATTCTTTATTGAGTAATTTAATTTGTTTTGCTCATGTGGTAGAAAAATTATAAACTTTCTTCTGTTTTTGTTTTAAGCACCTCTTTGTTTCTTTAATTTATTCATTTTTTGCTTGTTCAAAATAAAGTTGGGCGCAACAAAAGTAATTTTTTTTCATTCTATTAATGAGACTTTGAGTTATTACAAAAACATGTAAAGATATCTCTAATTATGGCGCTATAACTTTTGTCAAAACTAATTTGTGTATATGTGATCACTATATCCTTTATTGAGTGAAATAAAACTATATCTATGAATCCTAATTCATGATTGATGCATAAACAAGTGAATTCCAAGTATCTGGGACACCAGCTACACACCAATGTGTACAATCCATGCCATGGAAGCCATTATGAGAACTAGGATGTCCATCTTTTCTTAATGATGAGAGAGCTGTAATGTTGAGAAGGTGAACAGGTTTTGTTACTTTTCTGAACGCACTTTCTAATACATATTGTGCTTTTGGTAATCCTTGGGACAATGATGATCCACCTATTGGTGTTTTCTCATTTGCACAATTTGTCACTGTTGGTTCATGCCATTGTTCTCCACTATTATAAACACAAATCAAAATAATTAGAGAAGCATTAACAACAACAAACAATGTTTCATGCTAAATTTGTTTAGAAATTTTGAATTTAATTTTTAAACCATGTATGTCCTCTCTCACAAAACACCGATTCAGATATGTATTTGACTACATAAGACGACGGACTTTAAGTTAGTTGACAGAAGAAAAAAAAATTTAGGTCAAATTTATTTGTGAATACGAAAATTCTTTTTCAAAAAGTAAAAAGTAAAAATTAGTTGGTAACACTAAATAAATTTTCTTTTATTGAGGTCTAAAGTTTTTGGTTCATTGGTTTGGTTAAGTTGTTGCATTTCTATGATTAAATTTGAAGAATAGTATAATCTTAATGTAAAAAAAAAAAGTGAGATTTGTTAAACTTACTGGTAGTGTTGAGGAGAAATTCCTTGGAGAAAAACTTTGGTTTTGGTTGTATCAACCTCTGTATTAACCCAATTAGCCCAAGTTGTCAAAGCAAAACTAAAAGCTTCCATACGATCCATGTCTTTCACTACTTTGTCACCAATTTGAATATAATCCCATCTGCAATAGAAAATCAAAATAGACACATTATTTGTTAGCTATTGTTTTCATTAAAAAAAATGGTATAGTTAAACAATTTACTAAATCTAAATTAATGAAAATTTAAACTAATCTCTAAACTTCAAAATTTTCAGTCACATACATATCATCAACTAATGCGATGGTAGATTTTCAATCAAATAAATCTCACCAAGACAATCTTCAAATTTAAATTGACCGATTTCAAAAAATTTAAATGATTTTTGGATTTTTTTTATTATTTTATAATTTTGTTTATTTCATACATTAAATTGTTCGCCAATATAATTTGAAAGATTAAATTAACTTACGGTTGCTTGGGTCCTGTGCGGTACCACCAAAGCCAAGTGTTGAAAACCAAAACATCCATGGTTTTCCATAAATATCCATGCTTAAGGGAATTGAGTTTCAATACACGACCAATTTTTTCCACTTCAATGTCAACCAAATGTGTAGTATGGAAGACAATAACTGAAACATCATAGTCCTGCAAAAAAGAAAGGAAAATTTCTTGAAATTAATTTAATAAAAAGAAAATTATTTTTAATTTTTTCTTTAAATATATATATTATTTTGGTCAAATTATTTAAATATACTTTTTTTGTCTTTAATTTTTCCATATTTAAATTGATCTTTATAATTTTTATTCAACGAGATGAAAATCAAATATTATAAAGACTAATTTTAATCTAAATGAATTTTGTAGGACTAAAATAAAATAACAATAACCAAAAGCAAAAAAATTGTATATTTACAAAGATTAAAGGACAAAATTAATATACTTGCAAACATAAAAATACATTTCTTATAAAAAAAAAAAATATTTAAAAGAGGATTTATATTTTTGCAACAAATTTAAAAGAGGATTTGTGATGAGATAGGTGACTGACCAGGAATGTAACATTTGTGATGGGTTCACCACCCTTTTCTATTATTCGAGCTGCAGGAACTGAAGCATGAAGCAAACACATAAATGATTGCCATTGATTGAGACTCACTGAATCTCCTATAAACATTATCTTTTTTCCCCGGTACTTTGTCAAGAAACTTTTTCCATCAAATCTGCAAAGATAATTATTTTTTATTATATAATAAGTATTGTTATTAAATTGTTTTGAAAACATTATTATATAAAAACCTTCAGAGGATTTGAGATGATTAAATAATGACATAACTATTGCTCAATAATTAATAAATTTACTTATTGAAAAATACACAAGACCATGTCATAATATATATATATATATATATATATATATATATATATATATAAAGGAAATACGAAAAATAACCGCAAATTTGATGTACAATTTAAAAAAAATTATCCTAGGAGTGATTTTAAACAATTATCACTAAAATAACCAATCAAACTTGCATGAATTACTCAAATTTTAAAAATAACAAATAAAAGATTGTAAACAAAATATACACATATTTAAAATTGAAAGCTAAACCATAAGAAGGATGTGAAAACTTTTGATGCATTTTTTTTTATTTGAGCAAATTTTTTGTCAAAACTTTCACATGTGATATTTACACACATTCAACCCTAAAAACAAACAAGCTTTTTGTTTGACAGAGAAAAACAAGCTATCACATGTGGGTTGTGCAAAAACAGATAGTTTTTGGATTATTAGAATTAGAATGGTGGCATGTCCTAGACATGATTAGATCTCATAATCATATGTTCAATTTTTCAAAAAAATCATTGTCTTTTTTTATTGTTTTTATCATAGGAATTTTCAAACAAATATTAATATTTTTAGGTGATGGAGTGAAATAGGATATTATTGAACCAAAATTCTTGATTAGTTAATGTATTTAGGTTGCACTAAGATTATATAATTTTAACTAATTATAAAGTCACACACTTTAATTGACATTTTGGTTGTGATGTATTGACGGTGTAAATTTTTTTTATAATAACAATATATAAAAATTAAATTTTTAATTTCAATTTTAATACATTTTATATATATATATAAAAACTTTGTACTGTATAAAAAAACAAGTTGGCGTCTTAAGCGAAAAGTGGTTTGGTGTTAGTTTTGACTTTTGAACTTTGGGCTATTGGGTTTCAACTATATAATAAAATGGTTTGGTATTTTTTTTAAAACAAACTAAAATTTAATTAGGAAAAAACACTTTGAATAATCAGAAAGTAAACAAATAAATAAATTAATAAAACAAACACAAAATAACTTTTTAATTTTCCAAAAAAAAAAACTTCAATTAAAAACTATTAATTTAAAATTTTTAATACATAAAATCTAAATTTAATTAGGCATGGTAGGCCATGACATAACTTATCTTTAAAAGATATATCACTGAAAAATATTAAAACATATTATCTCTCAATATAACAAAAGTCGTATCAAACACGACACTCATTCTATAATAAGACTATAACCACATGTTAAGTTGTTAACATATACGCAATCCATTGATATGCATCAAATCACATTCAATCAGACAAAACTCAATAACAAACACACATTCAAAATCAAGAAAAAAAATAAAAGATAGATTAACTCCCATATATATATATACTATCAATGTAAAACAGCTAATAGTCGATAAATTACAACTACTGAGAATAATTTTAAAAGTAGTTATAATTAAAGTTAAATATTTTCAATGATTTGTAGAATAAAAATATTATATATGACAATTAATGAATATAAATTAAATTCAATAATTTTATTAAAATTGTACCTTGGTAAGTTGCAATTGCTTGGTTGCCATCTATATTTCAGATATTCCGTATCAACACGACCATATTTCAAGCAATTAAATTCCATACGAATATGAGGGCATGTTGAAGAATCATAAAGTGGGTAAGATTGGTCTAACAACCAACTACCTTCATATAAATTGCAACTTCCTACATTAGTTTCCAAACAAAAGCATGGAGAGAGACAAATTATGGCCATGGAAATGACCATTGAAATCCAACCATGTAACTTCATTTCAACACCCATCTTTCTCTCTCTTTTTTTATCCTAAAGATTTGTGTGTGATTATGTGTGTGTTTGCAGGTATATATTGTGGTATATGGTCAAAATTGGTATCAAATAAATTTTGAATTTGTATTTTTTTTGTTACTCTTTTTGGTCTATTTTTAATGTGTATATTTATTACACATAAAATATTAATATTAAAAAGTTTAGTTTCCAAAAAAGAAAATATCTATATATAATCAATGCAATTAATCTATATGGAAAACAGTTAATTTTCTAGCATACCAAACATTATTGGTCAAATCAGGTTTAATTCTTAATTCCAGTCAATTATTAAAAAAAAAAATCACTTGGTCAGAGAAAATGTAAAATACTGGACACTATCATTACTAATAATAAACTTAATTAATCGCTCTTTT
>JBBPBR010000004.1:5632516-5643190 GCA_037974775.1 Cicer pinnatifidum
CATAATTTTTTTAAAATGTCAATTATACCCTTAATTTTTTTTACTATTTACTAATTCAAAGTTTTTTTACCATTTCAACTTTTTTGGAGTAAAAAAAAGATAGCCGATAACTTTTGAAATTTTTTTTTGAATAATTCTAAAAAACTTTTTTCAAATTTTTCAATACAGAAGGTTTTTATCGGAAAACTTTAAAAAAGATTTCTAATACATAAGTGAAAAAATTATACTACCAAAAAACTTCATTCGAAAGATTTCCGGTACAAAAAGTATTTTCGGAAAACTTTTTAGAAATGATTTCTGGTATACACTATTTTTTTTTTTAATTTTATTATTTTTATAAATGTTAACATATATGGATAGATCGTTATTATTATTCAATAAAACATGCGTCGATACTACAAATATTTTTTACACCGATCAAGTATGAATAATTATAATTAATATTAATATTGTAAAAATATATTATTGTATTAGTGGAAACCTTTCTTTAATTTTTCCGTGTTTCCAGAAAACTTCAAACAAGTTTTCCGGCACACGTCATTTCTTTAATACACCATAAATAATAATTAACACACCATAAATATTTTTAAATAATAGTATACCATAAATAATTAATAATTAATACACATAATAATTAATAATTAATACATCATAAATTATCGAGTTGCTGACGAATTCTTTTTTGGATAAGATGAAGATTCAAAGTCATGTATTCTTCCTACCCAATGACAAAAAATTAGTTAAAATCAAATGAATTAAATAAATACTAATATAATAAAAATTAAAACAAAAAAATTATTTTAAAAATATTTAAAAAGAAAATCAAACAACTACCGAGAAACATGTGGATGAAGTTTTCCGGTAGCTTTCGAAAATGTTACGTTGAAGTTTGCCGATAATGTACGTTTTTCAATAAAATTAAAATAAGTTTTTCAATAGTTCCGGAAAACTTCCAAAAAGATTTCCGAGAATGATGTTTTGTATTGGAAACCTTTTTTCAAGTTTTTCAAGTTTTCTGGAGTAAAAGTTGTGTTATGAAAAACTTGAAAAGAGTTTTATGAGAAAAAACAAAACAGATTTTTTTGACACTTATTTCTGTTCTAGAAATGTTGAAATGAAGATATAATAAAATAATAATCTTTTATATATACGAGGGTATTTTAGTATTTTCCTTTAGTTTTTTTGGGTACATAGATAAATGAGGGGTACATATATAATTTTCTACAAATAATTGGAGCTGTCAAAAAAGCCCTCAGCTCCAAGGCTTATTTTTTTTTTTTATTAATCCCATAATATTAGGTCCTATCAAAATAATTATTTTAAACTCATTATCTCATGGGGCTTAAGAAGGCTTATGGCACCAATATTTTGTTAATTTTGAAATTTTTATTTTTCTGAAAAATATTCGAAATTTATTTTTTTTCGTAAAAATATCAAATAAAATCTGAAAAAATATCGATTTTTTTTTCTCGAATAAAAATTGTAAATTATTTTTTATCAAAAAAAAAATCAAAAAATTTTTTATCAATGAAAAAATAAAAAAATAAAATTTGTCAATAGGCCCAATAAACTCACAAATTTTAGGAGGCTTTTAGTATTGGAGACTTTGTTTTTTGTGACCTTTTAAATTATAAAAAATTTTGGCCCCTCCAACATGTGGACTGAGACAAATAATTAGAGAGAATGTCAAATTAATAGCTCTACAAATAATATTAATACAAGCGAAGGAGAAACAATAATTGTCCGAAAATTTAAATTTGTACCATGAAAGTTTCATGGTAAAAATAATTTAGAGAAATACAACAAAGGGAACACAAACAACAAAATAACAAAAATTATAGGAGAAAGTAGTATATAAAAAATAAGGGATTAATGTTTATCGGTTTTTACCCTTTCTTTTTCTATTAACTTTGCATATATTATAACAGGTAGGAAAAACAGACCAATTTGCACTCGCAAAAGGGTTTTTAAATATCTCATAGTGTGGTTAAGACAATTATTCAAACTTTTAATTCGAAGAATCTATTGAAGTGATTTCTGTTGGGGTTGATTGCAAGTCCCACATCGCTTAGTGTGGGAGAATAAGGAGAAGACCAAGGCTATATATTGGGTTTTAGTCCTTTGTTTTCAAATGCACCAGCACCAGTCAGCATGTAGCACTTTAAGCTCGTATCTGACTTAGTTTAAATATTTGCTTTGTAAGAGTGTGGTTGTACTGGGGTGTTGGGTGTGGGTGAGAGAAGTCTATGTGTTATAACAATTTTCACATAGTGTTAATTCTCTGGTTGCCGGTTTAGGCAGCGGCCGTGGTTTTTTCTCCGATTTTGGAGTTTCCACGTTATATTCTTGTGTTGTGATTGTGTCTTGATTCTTTTGAACTTATGCTGTTTTTCCCAACAATTTCCAAGTAATAAAGATATGATTTAGAGTTTAAGAATAAATATTAACATACTAATATATATCGTTGAATATGTTTCCCTGAGTTTTCTAATAGTGTTGTAATTGAATAAATGTGTTAAAATTGTACTTCAAAAAAATAGAAACAAAGTAGATATTCAAATATTTCCTAATGTGGCCAAAACTATTATTCAAACTTTAAATTCAAATGATCTCTCATAGTGAATTTTAAGAACAAAACTATGATCTAAAGTTTAAGAAAGATGATTAAAATAACAATATATATCTATGGATATCTTTTCCCTAAACTATGTGTTAAAATAACAAAGAGACAAATAAATGTTTTCAAAATGTACACAAAAAAAAAAACTATTGCCAAGTTTATTCGCAGAACCAAACCTTTCCTGATGCATAATGATTTGTTTGAGGATGGCCTTAGAGCTATAGAAATTTAAGGAGTGGAAGCTGACACAAAGTTGTATGTTTCCAACTTGGACCGTGGAGTAACCAATGAAGATATAAGGGAACTTTTCTCTGAGCTTGGAGACTTGTAGCACTATGTTGTCCATTATGACAAAAATGGACACCCAACTGGTTTAGCTGAAGTAGTCTATAATAGGAGAAGTTGATTGTGGGATCAGATTTTTAGTGGAGGAATCTCTCCAACCTTTGTTGCAGCCTTTATGAATAAGCTCTTAGCTGACTAGTTTGGAAGATTTGCAGTTCCATTAATGGGATTCTTTCTTGGTGCACAATTATTCTCTCTTCGATGGTTCTAGATCTGCCTTTAGTTTCCAATTTTGATCAACTAAAATTTGTGTCCTTGTTCCAACAACCATTATCTCTCTTATTTTGGATGCATTTTCTTACTTTGTTGATCGATCAGAGATTCATTTCATTAGAGTTGCGCTGCTTCTTCTTCGGTGTTTGTCATACAATTTAGTTCTTACTAATAGATAATAACAATGAGTTCTATCCCCACTAACGATCATTTTGGTGGTGTCCCTTTTCCCACATATGAATCATATTAGTGATGACTTCTTCCTCCATTGATAGTTATTTTGATGGTGTCTTTTATTTTCATGACTCACTTTATCTTGGAAATGTGTCCTAAATACACTGGTCCCATCTTTGTCATAGATGTACTAGCCTTATCTTTCTCTTCCTGAAGCATGCCTCTCTTTTGTTGAAGCAAATTCAAGATTTAATATTGAGTCTCCATTATTATTGGTTTGAAGCTTCCAAATGTAGTTTTTTAGAAGAAAGAATTTTTATTTGTTCAATTGCTTGCCATAAATTTCTCTTAGGTTGATGATCAATCGAGCTATCTGGCTAGACTATATTTATAGCAATTTTCTCCGAATTCACATGCATCCCTGAGTTGCCTTTCCATCTTTTTTGTGGAGTAAAACATTGTTTTCTTGTAGCAAGCTAAAGCTTAGTAAACTTTAGCTTGAGGGGGAGTGTTAGAATATGAAAAAAATATCTTATAATATCTATTATATTATATTAGAGTATCTTGAGTTATTTTCTATGATCAATTTATAATCATAGAGATATCTTAGAATATCTCTCATTATTATTATTATGATTTATTCCTGATTTAAGATTGAATCTATGTATTTGTATAAATAGAGATTAGTATTAAGTCTTCTGTAATCAAGTTAACATAAAACTATTACTCAATAATATTCACACCCTTATTATTTTCTCTCATCATTTTTCTCTAAAATCCCACAACTTCAACATATATCATGGTCAAAACGAGATGGATTAAAAAAGCATATATATGGAAAACTGTTAAATTTGTTGGTATGCGGCTAAGAAATTTATTTTGATTGAATTAATATGTGAATGTTAAAAATTCCAATGAGTAGTATCTTTTCTATCTTGTACTGAGATATAATCGTTTTACTTTATATTCTTTATATAAAAAAAATAATATGTATTCGTAAAACTTACTATTAGTAATGATCGATATTGGTAAGTTAAGTATTATATTTTTAGTTGGAATAAGAGATGATTTTATGTGTTTTTTTTCCCATTTCAACGGCTAACAAACAAAATAAACATTTGAATGTTGCCAGTAGCGGAGTTTGAACGAAAATTTTTGAATTATCAAAATTTTAAAATTTTAATGGATAAATAAAAATATTGTATATAATATTGTATATAAAAATTTGAAGTTGTAAATTTATAATAATATATTGACGATCAAACTCTAACACTTATAAGATAAAGCTAACAAAATCAAATTTTGATTGACAATTTTAATAATTAAAAATTAGTTTCTAATATTTTTTCTTTTTTAAATACTAAAATTTTATAGTTTAATTGTGATGTTTTGTCAATATAAAAAGTTTTACACTGTCCGCACATCACAACCATCTAAAACTTAATCGTAAAACAAAAAAAAAAATCACTTTTTAATGTCATACATGCCTTATAAAAAAACCTCTATAACAACAATAATGTCAGAAATTGGACTAGGAGAAAAATATTCACCACACTAGAAGTTCTTTATGAGTTCATACTTTCAATCAGATCCTCTTCTTTTTTCACTTTTCAACCTCTTTTTTCAGTTTTTTTTCCTCTTATTTATACTTAGAAATTAGGTTTAAATTTTTTGGAAGACAATAATTCTCATTAATAATCATTAAGGTAATTTTTAGCATTTTCAAAAACATACCATAATCACTTAAGAAACAATAAATTAAATCAAAATTTTAATAATTGATTTTTTTTTATCTTATTAATGAAAAGTCCAAAATATCCTTATTGTTTATTATTATATTTTTCGCGAATAATAAAGAAGAGTGAACAAAATTAGGTGTCAACAAGTGCTCCTCTTTGCTTAAAATTTACTTGAGAATCAAAGTAAATGATCAATAAAGATGACAACTCTAATTTTGTCTGAATATGATTTTTGTAAGTCATTTATGCAACTTCGAGATACTGGCCATTTTCCCAACTTTGGGTGTAAGTCGTTTTCCTGACTTCAAGATGCGAGTTGTTTTCTCTACTTTCATGCGAGTCATTTTCCCAACTTCAACATGCGTGTCATTTTCTCGGCTTTGGGTGCGAATCATTTTCCCGACTTCAACATACGGTTCGCTTTCTCGGCTTCGGGTGCGACTCGTTTTCCCGACGTCAAGATGTGGTTATTTTCTTGGCTTCGGGTGCGAGTTGTTTTCTCGGCTTTAACATAATGGCCATTTTCTCGACTTAGGGTGCGAGTCGTTTTCCCGACTTCAACATGCGAGTCATTTTCTCGGCTTCCTGTGCGAATCATTTTCCCAACTTCAACACGTGCATCGTTTTTTCGGCTTCGGGTGCTAGTCGTTTTTTCAGCTTCAATATGTGGGTCATTTTCTCAGCTTCGGATGTGAGTTGTTTTCCCAACTTCAACATGTGGGTCGTCTTCTCGGCTTCGGGTGCGAGTCATTTTCCTGACTTTAACATGCATGTCGTTTTCTCGGCTTCATGTGCGAGTCGTTTTTCCGACTTCAACATGCGAGTCATTTCTTCGACTTCAGATGCGAGTCGTTTTCCCGACTTCAACATGCAAGTCAATTTTTCGACTTTAAATTTATGAAATGTCATGAATCAATGATTGAATGAATATGTTGGTTTTTATTAATATTTTTATTGTACGAGCATTCAAATCATGAATGAGAAAAACACTTATACATTTTTCTTGAAATTGATATCTTTGATCTCTCTTTTGTCCTCTTCTCTTTTTTTCTTTTTCTTTCTTCCTCTTTTTTTTAAAGAAGAATTAACATTGTGATCTTAAGTTGGATCTCATGTTGCTGTTTGTTTTGTATTGTAAACAACTTCTATTATCGTGTTATAGTCTGATCCATATTGTTGATCCTGTCATTTTGAGTATATAACCTTGATTTTTGTTTTTGTTGTTGTTTTTCTTCTTCTCCCATGTATCCTTTTCAGATATTTATTATATTTTTTTTTATACTCTAATTTTTGTCTAGATCGCCTTTTCAGGTTTTCAACCTAACGGATATTTATTTTGTACCCTAATTATAAGTCAAATGTATTTTATAAAAAAAAAACCTATTGTTTTTGCAACACAAAATATGACACAAACACAATAATGTGTGAAATAAAGAAAATCACGTTTTGTATTATACTTCAATACACATTATTATATTTGTGTCTCATTTTGTATCAAACTATATTTCAATAACATTATTCAAATAAAAAAAATAAAATAGTATTTTTTTTTAAATTATTCAATATATTAAGGTGGCCGTAACCATCCTATGTCCACGAGAAGATTGGCCTATGAATGTTGCAATTATGATATGGCAACTAATTATTGTTCTTTATTACATATTTTTGAAACCGTCGGGTATTATGGGTCTTTGTCCAATTTGGAAGGAAACAAAAGATCAAACATTAAATGAAATCAAATTATGAGAATTGAAACAAATTAATTTATTGTCTTCAAAACAACTTATGGTGAATTTTAATGCATGGCGTAATGCAAGATTAAGGAAATCAGCACAAGATAAACATTTGAGTTTGGAACACGACTTTTTATTTTGTATATTGTTTGATAGATAATTAATAATTTAAGGAAGACTTCAAACAAAATAGATTTAATTGTAGTTGCACGTCATCTATTTTCACCAAATTTACAAAATTGATTTGCATATTTTAAAAGCTGATAGCGTTAATTACTCTCTAAGATTTTTGAACTATTTAATATATTTTAAATCATGTGGCACACGATTTAATGAGATATAACATTAATTATTCATATGTTATTAATTAAATTTTAAAATAAAAAAAAATTTAACGTTGAAAGTTAAGTTTTTAGATGACCGTATTACGATTTCATACATGTTAATCATTCTTCGTATCCTTGTTATTTAAAACATGTCATATCGCTATTTTTAGTTAAAAAAACATGTATAAGATATTAAAACTGATATATTTTAAAATAAGAGTACCGATTTCGTGAATTAATAAAAATAATATATCTAAACTTGCAATTAAACTAACAAAATAATATAAGGAATTTTATAGTACAAAATAAGACATTGTTAAAAAAAATTAATACAATTAAGAACTACAATCCATCCAAAAAATATAGGATTAAATAAGTATTTTATCCCTATAAAATTTAGTCCTAAACTTTGAATAATAAATATTAGTTGACTTGAAAGAATGGACAAAAAGACTTTTACAGTTTCGTTTTTTGTCCATGCCTTCAAAATAATTTTTTTTATGTATGTTTAATATAGATGAATTTTTAAAGATCAAAAGCTTAAAAATTTGTATTTAATTGTTCATTGATTAAAATAGTCTAAATTTTGTAAGAGATATGCTTATAATGTCATGTATATGACTAGAAAAAAAAATATTTTTTTTTGGATTTGAGGACTAAAGTTGAAGAATTTTTTATATAGCCGAAAAATAAAACATTGAAATTTAAATGGACTAAATTTATTTAACCTAAAAATATATTACATATATAGATATTTTATTTAACTTCACCCCTATAAACTGTTTTCCCAATTGATTTGGACTGAACTAGTCGAGAAATAACGTGATAAGTATGAGGTGACTATATTTCAAGAACCATGATAAGGAAACAGGCAATAACACATGCAAGAGACATAATAGGTTGATCTCAGACATATACAAGGAAATAACCGCGATATGGAATACTAGGCTAGCCACGATAAAAAAGGAGCATGCAAATTTAGCTAAATACGACAATTAGGACACGATCTTTAGTTGCTCATGATCATGACTAATAGAATTTAGGTTTTAGCTATAAGTATATAAATGTCCATTATAATGATCATTTTAGACACACATCAATCAAAATCTATTTTACTCGTAGTTTATCTTTACTTTTTGCAATTCTTAATTTAATTCATAGTTCTTAAACAAATCTCATAATCTCGCTTATCTCTCTTTGGAGTCATTAAGAAATCCAGAAATCGAGGAAACAAGTTCCTTTCTTGGAGTAATCATTTGAAGTAAAGGTAATCATTGTTTGAAAGTTTTCAACCGACCACTCAACTAACTTTTATGTTCGATAAACTTGACGCGCCAGGTGGGATGCTAAGGCAAACAAAATTGAGAAATTAAGTTCGCAATGTTTAGATTACGTTTAACGAATGCACTTACACTCTAGTAGAAGTTTCAATAACATGGTTATTGTGCCAGCGTCAAAGAAATATTGTAGCACTCCAATTTTCGTAGAATTAATTAAGCCTTAACGATCATACATTATCAATAATTTAGAAAATGGTCACAACTGCCTAAATGTTCATGTACAGAGAAAAACATGAGTTCACAGTGTGAAACCGTTTGACTGCACAATATTTGGCAGTTAATGTTCGTAGTACAAATGGACATCTTCGTTGTGCGAAACGACTCATAAATGTCTTGTTTAAGACTCGAATCACAAAGTGAAGCAATCATTTCACTGTGCAAAAATCAAACTTTCTGACTATATCAATAAGAATAAACTCTAATTATTGTGCCATTTTTCTTCCTACACGAATTTCTACACTCTTGTTTGTTAAATATGTTGTTTTCTCCACTTTTATCTCTTGTTGAAGTAGAAATGTCGATTTACAAAGAAGGGGAGTTTGAATTTTAAATGTCTCTATTTAAAATTTCTTGTAAAAACTTAAAAATTTAACTCAAAATTGATATTGGTTGTGAACACAGAAAACAAAGAACGTTCTTGGTTTTAATTTTATATATTTAACCTCATAATCAATCAGAATTAAATTAAATAGAGATAAGGGAAGAAATACCACACAACGTTAACGATATATCCTGGTTCACCGAAATCGGGCTACGTCCAGTCCTCACAATTGTGAGATTTTCACTAAATGTTCAAAATGGAGAACAATCTTGGTTTACACCACTTTTCCAGATCAACCTTGATCTGTTACACAATAAGTCCTTTCCACCTAGAAAGAATTTCGAAACAATCTCCTATCAGATTCTATATAGAAGTTTACATTTTACCTTTTAACCTTAAAAGAATTTCTTACAATCTACTCAAACTATACTCAACTCTTGTAGTTTGAGTTTTACACAATTATGATAAGATTATTTTGATAGAATCTGAGATGTCTCAACTTTTGTTTGAGATTAGATTATTTATACAAGATTCAATATAAGTATAACAAAGGATTGAAATAAACTCATAATTGATGTTTCTTGAGAGAGTGAGAATTTCAAGTATGTGAATGATTAATGAGATTTGTTAGTGCTTGAACTTCTGCGATTTCATTGAGCATTGGTCTTCCTTTTAAATTCTTCAGATATCTCTATTGATGCCATCAATTTAATATGTAATTTTGATTATTGCAAAAGAGGTTGAAGAATTATAGTAATTTTTTGCATAATGATTGTTGAACATTATGAAGAATGTTTGATCATTCTGGAGATTGATAATTGATTTGGAGATTTAATCTTGATAATTTTGGACATTTTCTTGATCGTTCTTGAGGGTATTGTGATGCCTTTCATATTCCAAGATTGTTCAACATTCTTGGTAATCAGTCTCGAGAAAAATCAGTCTTGTTTGATCTTGCTTGATTCCTGATCTTTTTCTTTGGTGATTCGAATTGTTTCTTTGACAGGAATGAATCCTGTTTGTTCCTTAGATAGTACTGATAATATTAGTGTTAACTTCATAAGCAATATCTTCTTCTAATAAGTAGAGATTGATTTGTCTATATCATTCTTGGTCCAGGAGAACATTCTTCGTTTTTCAGATTTTGTAAAAAATGCTCTCCTTTCTTGTTTGTTGAGATTTTTTCCTTTTATGTTGATTTCTTTGCTTTGTTTAAATCCTATCTTTAATTTAACTAGATTATGGCCCACGCGCTGCGCGGATATTAATTAATTTTATAAGTTTTGTAAATAATATTTTATGTATTATAAATATAGTTATCTTATAATATTACTTTATTGATTTGTAATAATTGAATATGATTAGGAAAATTAAAATGAGAGAAAATTATGTTTATCACAATCATCTAATTTAATTTTTAAAATATTTTATAAAATTCGTATGATAATTTATTATATAAGATAATTGTTTGACTCATTGTATTGTGATTGTTAATTTATTTTTCAACATATAATGGTACTTGCATTTATTTGACATATTGTTTGACTCATTGTACTGTGATTGACATAAATTGAAAATAACTACAAATAGATTGACATTAATGAGTAATTGAATTTTTAATGTATAAAATTATTACTCACCAT
>JBBPBR010000004.1:5645425-5657559 GCA_037974775.1 Cicer pinnatifidum
TAAATATATTATAAATAATTGTAAAATAATTTTATAATTTATTAATTTATTATAAAATAATATTATTAGATAAATAGCATTTATGTCGATATTTAGGAGTGATTAGTCGGTTTTTTTTATTGAATTTAATGATTAATAATATAAATTATTATCATTGATAAATGACTTATAATATTATAAAATAATTTATAAATTTATGATAAAATAATTTATAAAATAATTTGATAATAATATAAATTATAAATTATTATCAAATTGTAAAATAATTTTATAATTTATAAATTTATTATAAAATAATATTATCAAATAGATTTTGGAGGTATGAAAGAGATTGTTGAAGAAAGAGAAAAAATAGAGTAGGATTAAAGGAGATTAGATATTGAGAGCATGATTAAGAGGGGAGAAAGGAGGAGAGATTCACATCAGCTTTTTGGCTGATGTGAGAAATATTTGTATAGGTGGCATTCATATTTGTATAGATGGCATTCGAGGGTGAGATGACATTCAGGGTCTGTTTTAAATATATAATAGATACACTCAAAAACACAAATTAAATTAATATAACATTTAAAATCATAATTAACATTCTTAATTAACCTTTGTTTTTCGTCAAAACTTAAATTGAAAGTTTGTCTTAATAGTTGTCAAGTCAATGTTTGCTTCCATACAAACTAAGAAGTGACATATATGGTTGAAGTTGCTAATAATGGAAAGAAAAAAAAAACATTGAAGGGAAAGAAAATGAGAATAGTAGAATGTGGAAGAGTCAATTGTAAAGTAAAATGGTAGTCTCATAAAATCTCAAGTGTTTAGGTGTAATTATTGGATGAATGTATTTGAACTAAAAAAGGGTCAAAGCCCTGGCTAAATGCCTTTTTTAAACAATACTTTTTTTAAAACAATACCAATAGTGAAAAAGAAAAACGTGAGCTTATCCGGAGTCCAAGCCCTAAATTCTAAAGGTTGAAGCCCTCACAAATTCAAATAACCTGACTAGTTCCTAGGGCTGAAGCCCTCGTTATTGTTAACTCTAACACAATTTCTCAAGGCTTAGGTCCTCGCTAATAATCCCAAAGTTAAAAAAAAAATATTTTAAATTTTTATTTAAATATTAATATTATTTTATTTATTAAATATTCTAATAAAAAATTATTTAAATTTAATTATATAAATTTATTTTGGTAAATATTTAAATATATATAATTGAATAATTATAAAATATTATATTAAATTCTTTATTTAACAAATTAGTTTGTATTAAATCTATATAAAATTGAATACATTTTCATTATATTTTCAATATCTTCATTTTTATTTTTAAAAAAATTATTTAAATTTTTTTCAATATTATTTATATTTAAATTAGAATAAAATTATTTAAAATGATTAATAAGATATAAATAAATTTGAAAATAAAGAAAAAACAAAATATTCATTTATTAATGTTCAAATAAAAATAATGTCAGAATAATATAAAATAAAAACTAATTACCCCATAGTAATCTGATTCATGCTCCTTATCATTCTGATTGTTGATAAAATTTAACATATCATTAAATGTTAAATTATCTTGATCAAGATTCAGGGTTGATACCACCGATAAGAAAAATAGATAGTCTAGAAATCTTAATAGAAGGACGACTGGAAGACTAAAGTTGGGCAACTGGGGATTGCACTGGAAAATAGTGATGTAGAGATGGGTGATTCAAATCATATCGATTATATCTTCACTGTTGATATTGAGACGATATCAACGAACGAGTATGTGATGGAGGCATTTACTATTGAAAATTATATTGTGATGGTAGCATATGCTTCTTCTGATAATTATATTGAGAAGAATAGGAAAAATGGATATTGCATTTGTTGATAATTATGGAGCTTCTCCCTTATTCGTCTCTCAAACTCTCGTCGTTTCTCCTCCTCCATCTTCAAAATAGTCTCAATAGCTTTCTCCATCGATTCCTCATGTTGTTACCATGTTTTTTTTTATTTTTTTATTTTTTTTATTTTTTTATTTTTTTTTTTAACATTTCAAATTTTATAATAAACTATTTTATTAATTAAATAGAATTTTAAATAATTAATTTAATTTTAAAATTATTTTAGAATATACGTAGATAGATTTTGTAATCAATTATCGTTATATGGATGCTTCCCATTATCTGTTAGTTTTGTATATATTGAATTAAATGAGTAATATCAATAATAATAAATATTATATTTAATATATATTTCAAAAATAACAATATTTTAATATAATATTTTAATGAATAAAATTTTAGTTTACTTTATGTCTACATGTGTGTTTCATAATTAATGTGATATTTTCTTATGTGTTGACTAATGTTAAATGTGCACTTAATTATATTTAATTATTTTTAAATATATCTTTTTTTAATTATTTATTTTATAAATAATTATTTTAATATATTAGTAACATTGATATTGATTTACTTTATTTTTATATAATACCTATGGTATGATGATTTTATATGTATTTATTTTAATTTAGTAATTAATGTAAATTGTTGATATTATATGTATTTATTTAATATTTTAAATCTCTTTAAAGATGGTACTATTTTAGTGTAAATATCTTCATAAATAATATTTTAATAATCGTGGTAGTAATTATGATTACGATGATTTTAGATATTACTATAATATATATTATATATAGAAAAGATTGATTATTTTAATTATTCTTTTTTTAAAAAAATATTAGTTTTAAAATATTAATAGTATTTTAGAAATATATTTGTGTTTTAAGAAGTGTTAAAAATTAATTTTTGATAATTATTGATTTTCTTTTAGAAAAATAAAAGAAAGAGATAAAATGTGTTTTAGGGGTTAGGCTCATATGTAAGAGTAAAACATAATTAAATAATTAAAAAAATAGAGTGAAAGAGTGGACAACAAGAGAGAACCATTACAGTGGTATGAATCCAAAGGAAAAAAAAAAAGAAATTGTGCATTTGTGAGAAAAACTTGGTTCCGGTGTCCAACTTAGAAAAATTTCTCCATTTTTGTCCAAATTTCATTCAATTTGAGTGAAACCAACACCAAAACAATGATGTCAACAATGGCTATATTATCCCCTGATTATTTTCCAATTTATGATCAATTGGAGGACAAAGAGTCAAAGAATAAAAACTTTTTCTTGCAAACTTGTATTCATGTGTGAAAACGACGAAATAAAGTAATGGGTGAAAGAATGTTTGATTTCATGAGTATATTATAATGTGAGATGAACGAGAAAATCATATTTCTCAACAATTCACCCGAAGCTCGCTACCCACGACAGTATCCCTATTTAGTAATAATTGAATTAATATGACTAATTAGAGTTTGTAGTGATGTAGCTAAATATCACTAGAAGGGGGGTTGAATAGGGATTTTGGTGTTAAAAATGATTTTCAAGTGTTTTAAAAACTATCCTCTCGCTGAGGATGGCAAGCTCGAGGATGGAATTTTTCAAATCGTCAGATCTGAACTGAGCAAAAGAGTAAGAGAGAAATATGAGAATGACACACACAATTTTTATATTGGTTCACTCAATGAAGGCTACGTTCAGTTCTCACACTCTTGTGAGATTTCACTAATATTCAAATAGATCAACCTCTCATTGAGGATGATTACAAATTATGCATTCTTTAGCCTCACCAAGCTTACAATCAATTTTCAAATATTTCCAAGTGTATCTCACGTGGAAATTACAAAATGATATGAGAGTGATTGATTCTTAATACTTTCTCAAAGGATTTACAAAGATCTAGTGTAGGATTAAAGAAAGTATGAAGAGATGATGGGTATCGCTCTTGATAGCTTTAAGATGCTTGATCTTTTTATGCAATTGTGTTGTATATATGATGATGAAGAGCTTGCTGCCTTTTATAGAAGTCCAAGCTCTTTGATGACCGTTGAAATTCATTACAAAAGATCCAAAGTTTTTCATCATAATTAGAGAACTGCCATCCAGCTGTTCTTGCACTGGCAGAGGCCATCCTCGCGAAGCAAGATCAACTTCCTTGAAACTTGATCTTGAGATGTCCTTTTCTATTCTCTTTCTTCAAATATTGCAAGGCTGTTTCTTGGACCATGTGAGCTACAACCTTTTTAAAAAATTTAAGGACTAGTTTGAGTTCAACTTTTGAGAGTGATGTTGACAAGAGAGAGCCACCCTCTTACATAGGATTGTCATCCTTCAGTCCGAGGATCAAATCTGCTTTTAACATGTGATCTTCCAATTTTGGCTTGTTTGTTGTTGCCTTTCTTTAACTTGACTTCTTCATGTATTCATTCGTGCAAGCACAATAAATGGTCTGATTTTAGCCTTTGCACATGTTTGATGGGTTGCTTTCAACTTTACTGAACCATCCTTAACCTAGTCTATCATCCTTTAGTCTTAGATCTGGCTATTCTCGTCCTTTTCCTTTGGTCTTCTAACTTCTTTATTTCGAATTCTTTTATTTATTCATTCTTTGATATTGTTGTGCATTTCTTTAATGAATAAAAGCATTTGTTCTGGTGAGGACACATATTGTGGAGATTTGAAGATTCATCAGCTCACGAGGCCATCCTTGGCATTTTCCATCCTTTGATTTGAATCATATTTTTCTTCTTTTTGCCTTAGTAATTAATAACCTATTTTCTTATATGAATACACTCAAAAGCACATATTAGTCATTAACCACAATCATAATCTCTTAAGTAATTTTGTTATCATTAAAATGATTTGAGAGATTTTGTCTCAACATGTAGGACTAAAACATGGATTATAAACTTTTATAAGGTGTTGTATGATATAAATTATGCAACTATGTGGTATATGTGAATCAAGTTTAAGTTTTTATTTTTAATGGTTGAAAGTCTTATTTATGATATGTGTGATAAAACTTCAATTTAAATGTGGTATATGATGAAGGTTTAAATTTCTATATGTATGTGATGAAAGTTTAAATTTTTATGATGTAACAAAACAAAGTTTTGATTTTTATGATACTTTTATGAATAGATGATTTCATGATATGTGTAGTGAAAATTTTGACCTTTGTGATAGTTTTTTTATGAATATATTATCTTCATGATATGTGAGGTGAAATATTTGATTTTTATGATGATTGTGTTATAAATATTTGATTTTTATGATAAGAACATGTGATGTCCGATCTTAGTGATATTTGAATAAGGTGATGATTTCGTATAAGTTATTTTTTGATCATTTGACCTAATCTTAGTGGGTTGTGTGAGAATGTTTGATTTTGATAATACATCATCATGTCATGACATATGCATGTTAGTGGGTTGTGTGGAAATATTTTATTTTGATAATGCATCATCATGTCATGGCATATGCATCTTTGTGGAAGTTATCTTTTTGCCATATTTACTTTTCCCACTGGTATGAGTATTTTTGTGTGTGGAAGTTGCGTTAGTTACATATATTATATTCAGATCATATAGCTATCAGGAGCATGCATAACATTGCACCATCTTTTGATTGTTTGTTTTCTTGTGATCAATGTGTATCTAATGTGCTAATAAATTTTCTTAGATGATTTGATGTTATAATGATATATTGATTTTTCTAGAGTGATTTTGACTCTATATTATGATTATTTTCTTGAATATTTTGATATATTGTGATGTATTTGATACGACTCAGTGTAGATTATTTGTGTGTTCTTCTTACTTATATTATAATATCAACATGATTTTAAAACTCACCTCATTCGTTGTTTGTGTTTAACTAACTTGACCTTGCGTATGCAAATCACATTTATTATAGATTAATGAGTCTTAAAGTTCAAGTATGGGAGAAACCCTGTTAGGTGATACCGAGAATTAGAGTTTATAAGTTGTATTTTACTTATTTAATTCGAAACGACTTTTGCTATAAAAACCATATAAGTACTACAAAGTTTTTGAACTTAAATTAAGAAATTATAGTTGAATCAAGTTTATTGAGATTGCACTGTTCTATCGAAGGAAAAAGTCTGAAGTATTTCATTTGTATTTTGAAAAATGTGATATCCTAATAACTCATAAAAGTTTATTTTCTTTTGAAAGAGTTTTTATCTATCTGCTGAAAATTTTAGTAAAAGTATTATATAAATTATCATATAATATATTATGGGCTTTATTGTTTACTAATTATTTAAATGAATAATACTTTAGGTATTTTTATTTTTAAAAAAATTGTTGTAATTTTTCCAAACAATAAATATTTTTTTAAATAATATTTTAAATTTAAAATTCGAGGCGTTACATTTTTGCTCCAGCTCACATTGAATCCTTTCAATTTCAGTATGTATTGTATAATTGCATGACCAACGTGTGCTATTGTAGCTAGATGAATAGTACTCAGTGTACAATGATGACGGTCTTTTTTACAATGTACTTGATAGGACCTAAGTACCGTACACCTGCCCTCTATTCTTCTCCCTAGTTGCCCAAACCTACATGGTATGATCATCACTTCTCATCACCTCTGTCGACTCTCGGAGAGAAGAGTTGCATAGGTCAAACAAACTCATCCACACTTTGGTTAGAGTCATCTGTAAATAAAAAAATAATTGATAAAAAAATTACCTATACATATGATAAAGATATTGTAATAACAAATAATTACATATATAAATAAAATTTAAAAAACCATACATCAACATTCTTGGTGCAATTAGAAACAAAATATTGCGTCTTTTTTTTTTGGATTTCAATGAACACTTCATGTTGTTGGACTAGTCTTCCAAACTTATTCTCCTAAAATATTATGACACAAAAAATAATAATTTAAGTAACAAAAAAAGTAATTTAAGTAACAAAATCAATAATTAATAAATTAAATTTGTATAAAATTCATTTTTTATTGTCTGCAAAAGAACGACACCCTCTTATGTGTGTATTTTTCTCACTCTCTGATGCCATATTTTGCTTTTCTTTATCACAATTTTTTAAAATAATTCGATTTTCAATATTCGCACAACGGATTCCAAATATTTTAGTTGAGATACACATATTTTAGTGAGACCTACGCAAATTTTAACTAATCAAATATAGTGTGTTAGAAAATATGTGTAAAAGAGTATTATTAACACTCCTCAATATCTAAAGAGAGACATCTAAGTCTTGTCCTTTTTAAAACATTGATCTTTAGTAAAAAAAAAACATTGACTCTTTTTGTCAGTAAAGGAAGTTCGCATACAAATGGGATCTCTTGTGTTCGAACTCTAAATATAATCTAAGATAACAATAACGACATTTCTTAATTGATCTAAGCATTACAGAAAAAAAAAAAACATTAATCTTAATAATTCTTATCAAATACCACCATAATTAGTTTTTATTCCAATACCGCAAAAAAAAGTTTATAACCAAAAAGTGTTTTAAAATATATTGAAATCCTTTGAATACCCTTAAATTTTAGAGTCAAAGAATATTTTAGTCTCTTACATAAAATAACATATTAGTTTCAGAAAGAAAAAAAAAACTATTTTTAGTCGTTCACAAAAATAAATTGGGATATGTTAATCCTTCTTCAATTCTTTTCTTAATCAAATTTTTTTATTTGATTTTTAGTGGTGATTGAATTGTTGACGGTCCACATGTTATACAATGGTTAAGCCATTCCTTATCATAGTAAAAAAATATTTGAAAATTATTCTCTTATATTTTTCACAAAAACCACACAGAAAATTCATGAACACCATTAAAGAGACTCAATGTCTATGACATTAAATTATCCTGATTTATTTTTTTCAAAATTAAAAATGATATATATATTTTTTTTCATAAATTAATCTGTCCTTCGTGTTGTTTTTGGACCACAACTTCTTTACCCTAAATTTTATAAGCATTTTTTGTAACAAAGTTAACCTGCCTTGATTGTTGGAGTTGAACATTAATCTCCATTTCCGACAATAACTCGGTGAAACATCCATCGAAGAGTTTGATTTATAACAAGTTAGTTTGGTTTTTTGATGAAATTCTAACTTGTTTGATTTGGTTTTTTCTTTCTGGTTTGATTTGATTTTCAGGTTGAATAAGTGTAATAAAATTTGGTAATTGAATTTTTAGGTGAGTTGGTTCACTGATAATAATTTTTCACTGTTACAGATGGTGGGGAAGTTTGCAGAAGAGATTTATGGTGAAAGTTCACAGCTTTCAAAAGAAGAAGTAATATCATCTTGTGTTGATGATGAAGATAATTTAAATGGTATAACTCTCTATCCGAATAAATTAATGTTGAAAACCTGTTGCTAAATGGATTAATTAAATGCTTTATTTTGGTAAATGCATAGGCGGCTACATATGAAGTTGGGGAAAAATGCATTAGGCAGGTGTGTCATACGAAGCACGAATGCTGGTATGGATTGAACACCTAACACAATGCTGAAATTGACATGTCGACACCAGTAATAGTTTGAGAAAATATATTAATTGAATGTAATCAATATATTAGTGTCGGACACTAACACGGGTCAGTCACCGGGAAACACATTTGATAAGAAGTGTTAGTGCTAGATAATGTCTTGTTTTATGCATGCTTTTCTGAACTCTGTAGTCTTAGAAGTGAGGAATCGGACCATATGATGCGTGGAGGGTAATAGGGGCGGTCCAAGTGTCGAGCTAGTGAAGTCCTAGCTTTAGAAATTGGGCAACCTTTATATGTCAACAATAGATGGGAGAGGAGAAACATTTCTCACCTCAACATGACTTGAGATATATAGAAACACATTTTTTATGCCCGTAACTTAATTTGGTATGACATTGTGCTAATAGAAGTTTTGGATAAAAATGTGGTGTTAACTCGACTCGACGAGTCCAGTTTTTCACTAAGGCTTGTGAATGGAGATCTCTCCAGAATTTTTACTCTTTTGAGCTAACTCTAACCTAACATATCTGTTTTATTAATGTGCATTATTTTACATTTTAGGTCTATTCTAGACTGCAACATGCTTTCCTAAATGTGGTTTCTGTCTTTTGCACATAATGCTTTATTTTTCCATAATGTTGGTGATCCATGACTATGTTGACTCAATGATGTATAAAACACATCAATGTAGAGATGGACTACAGCAGTCTTCTGAAAATTTCTTAAGCATTGAACCAAATTTTGTTCCCAAGTAGTATTTCCTAAATGAACCTCTGCCTTTCAATATAAAGATGTAATCTGGATGTCAGTATTATATAATTTGTGTATAGAAGCTGTTTTTTGTTTTATGGTACCTTGGAAAATGCCAGTAGTTTGATGTTCATAAGGTATCGTTTCCGAGGCTTTCTTTTCAGGGATCTAACTGTATTTTATTATTCTAGATTGCAATCATGGATATATGAACCTGGATGATTCTGTGTGGGACGATTCTCATGAAGTATTTGATGAAGCATCAGATTTGGATAGAGAGTGGCAGAGGAGGCATGATCAATTCCACACAGTAATTTAGAATTAATCTTCCTAATATTTGTTCTAAAGATTTTGGTGACAAAAAAAAAAGAAGCTTCATTTTTCTTTTATTATATGATGATTAGATTAGGTAGTCATTGTTTTCATTCTGCATCATATTTTAGATTGGATATCGAGATGGTCTCATCGCAGGGAAGGAAGCTTCTGCACAAGAGGGGTTCAATATTGGTTTTAAACAATCAGCCCTTCATGGTTATCGCTGGGGTCTTGTGAGAGGTGTTACCAGGTATTCTGAAAGGAAAAATGATCTTGTTTGAATAAACAACTTAATTAATTGCTTATATCCTAAGTGCTTATCATATAATTATAAGTTATTTCTATATCAAAAGATAAAATAAAGTCAAACTATTTTCATATAAGTTATAAGCTTTTTCATAAGCACTATAAACTATTTGTAAACATTTCCATAACAATTGGATACATTTTATTGTTTTATAGTTCATCAAAGTATTTGAAAATTTAGGCATTGTTTGGTTAAACAACTTATAGTATAAAAGCTTAACATATAAGGGATTATGTTATAAGCTATATCTATAACAAAAGATAAAATAAAATCAAACTATTTTTGTGTAAGTTATAAGTTGTTTTCATAAGCTATCTTTGAAAGCTTATAGAAATAAGTTGAAAACAACTTGCGGACATATTATAAGTTGTTTTCATAAACGCTTCCTAACAATCTCACAAGTGTTTATGCGAGTAGACAAACGTAAATAAGTCAATCCAAACATGTCCATATAACTCGAGACTTACGCGCTATATTTAAATTGTAATACTTCAAATAGCTCACTTATTATTCTCTTTTTTTGTGTGTGGATTTTTGCATCTTTTGAAGTGCATTAAGTAATCTTCCAGATCAGTTAAAGGAGAAGTTAATTGAAACACAAGAAAAGAGAGAAGAATTCCAAGTGTTATATGCATCAATGCAGTCTTTATCAACAAGAGATGCTCTGAGAATGTTCAATGATGACATCAAGGCAAAAGAAGCTTTGGAGCATCGAGAACATGTAGAGATTAGCCCCAACTCACAGGTGCAAACGTCATATGGTTCTCTTGGAAGTTATATTGGAAAACTTGAATCTCTGATTAGGGAATCTCCTGCAATTGACATTCAAATCCCTGAACCCAAGTAGGTGATGTTCGGATTTGGATTACACACACTCCTGCGTTTCCACCGTCCGATCTGATTCAACAGCTGAGATATATTAACTGTATCAAACTTTGTGTAATCTTAACTGTGCGATCTTAAATCAATGGTCAAAATTGCTTACAGCATGAAACTGTGGTGCAGTAACTGCAACAAATCTAGGTCCGTGATATTCTACCTTAGGTGTAAAATGGTTTATCTAGAATCATTTGTTTGTGAAAAATTTACTATGTATGAACGATTGTAAAGTAGGTTACTTTGTTCATTACTCAAGAATAATGCGGTTTATCTTTTTTGCTGCTATAACTTGTATTCTAGTGAAAAAAATTTAGGATTGTTTCTGTTATGTTTGATTTAACTTAGAAAACCCAACCCATACATTAGCTCCAATATATTCATTTTTATTAAACGAACAACAATCAATCACTTTCTTAGCCGTGAGTGAGTAGAACATAAATTTTTACTTCCATAAAACATTTGTCAATCATTTAAGTTTTGAGCAGTTTTCAAGGATCAATCCACAATGGACAAGTTATTAAAATGATACACTTTAGAATTTTCGTGTAGGTATTTTATCAACATGGACAACTTATTAAAATGATACACTTTAGAATTTTCGTGTAGGTATTTTATCAACATGGACAACTTATTAAAATGATACACTTTAGAATTTTCGTGTAGGTATTTTATCAACACGGACAACTTATTAAAATGATACACTTTAGAATTTTCGTGTAGGTATTTTATCAACATGGCCTTTAACATACGTGACACCAAATATATAGTCCAAAAGTTAGCACAAGTGACACCACCAAATCGAGGCATATTGCATTGGAAAAACCAACTTAATTGTCTCTTAAACAAATGTCCAAAATAAATGCCGTTTTAGAGTCATCTTCTTTGAGTTATAAATAAATATTTTAAGGTTCATCCTTTAGAGATCAACACAAGATATTTTTTTTTTAAAGTTCTCTGTAGTTTGGTATTCATGGCAGATGAAAAACAAGGACATGGATCTAATCCTACTCAGGAGCAACCACATGAACCCTTGCCAGGTGAGTTCTAATTTTGCTCTTTCTAAGTATATTGATGCAAAGCCAAGTTGATTCAATAAGATGTAGTTTGAATTAGCTTTTAATTAGTTTACTTGAGCTTTGAATTAATTAAATAAAGTTTATAATTCTTTACTTAAAGAAAGAGTTAGTAAAAAATAGATAAAAATAATAATTTAGTTATTAGTGAATCAATAATTTATTTCTTAAAATTGTAGAAGTTTAAGTTAACGAGTTTAAGAAAATAATCTAAATAATTTATAGATAATTCATAAATTATTTTTATAAACTCTCTCAAAGAGTGTTACAAATTCTTATACTAGTAAATAATCTTAAATAAAGCTCTTAAATAAACCGATGCAAAGAAACCTTTGTCGGGTATTTTTTTTAATAATCTTTTTTTGAAAAAAAATACTAAAATATTCTTTTTTGAAAAAAAATTATCAAAATATTTTCTTTTTTTAAAAAAAAA
>JBBPBR010000004.1:5697204-5714291 GCA_037974775.1 Cicer pinnatifidum
TACAACATTATTTATGTGAGAACCACTTTATTAAAAACCTTATTAGGAAAAGTCAATAGGATCAAACCATGGTGAAGGAAAAAAGATGACATTATGTTTATTTCTCCCCTCATGTAGATAATGATCTTTGAAATGATAAAAATCAATATTTTGTTGTAGTTGTTGAAAACCTTTAATTGACGATGAATTTATAATGAATATTGTCTTATAAATGACTTTGTTGATGTTTGTATTTCAATTTAGTAGAAGATCACAAGTGATTATATATTTGACTGAAATATATCTTGTTATATATTCTTTAATGTGTCGTTGTCTCGAATGAGCAGTGCATGCAATATTATTTTTCATAAAAACTCATGTAGTTATATTTGTAGAACACAAACCATTAGTCCCTAGTAGTTATTGAATCATAGGCCTCAACCAAAACATCTATTCGACTTGGCTCATGTTGTTCTAAATTTTTTTTCATCATTTGATGATATTGTTGTTTGTGATTTGTTTCACATATCTCCATGAAATAGTTGTACTTCCTGATGTAAACAAATAACTTCTTTCTTATCTATATCATTATGAAAATTAGACAAATAACATGTATCTAACAAAATATATTTGTTGTCATATATGTAAATAAGTTTATTTGTCTAATAGATTAATAAAAATAATATTTAACAACAAATAATTAGCAAGATATATTATCGTTTGATTGCACTATAGGTAAATAAATCATTATTTTCTCAAGCTCTAAAAAGACATTTGTTCACAATTGACGATCTTACAACATTTAAAGTGCACAACTGATTTGACTTGTTCATATATAACAATGTTAGAAAATTTGTTATATAAGCTTGATAATTTACAAATCTATATAATAATATAATAATATTATTAATATAATAATAAAAAAATACTATTAATAAATAATAAAGATATATAAGTCGGCATGTCATGCCTAATAGGCTTTTTTATAAGTCTGAGCCTGACTTATTTAAATAAATAGGCTTTAAAAACAGTCTGAGTCTAGCCTTTTTATTAAATAGGCCAGGGCATGTCAGACCATTAGTAAGTCAGGTCATAGGCCCCTACGGACGGCTTAGCCTATTCCCATCCTTAATTCCTATTAGGAGAGATATTCAAATTTAGTACTCAATTCGTTTTAAAGAGAACAAATGAAAAACTAAAAAGTGTTAGTCATTATTTCTATTAAATTTATAAAAGAAAAATTCTCTTTTTGCTTGATATTAAAAAAATTCCTTTAATTTATTATAAGAATAATCTTAGAAGTGAATCGAAATTAAAAGTGTTTGAAATGTATCATTTTATTTTATACAAAAAATACAAAATAAAACAATAATATATAAATCAAATCAAATCATCAAAACAAACTTTGGGTTGAATAATCGATTATGCATTGAAAATATATTAGAACTTTACAACACTCTATTAATAATTGTACCTGTAATTATATATGGAAAATTAAGTTTAATTTAAAATTATTTTTTCTACTCCTTACCACGATTAGTTAACCCAAAAGAATAAATGTTAACCTTATTTATGTATAAATTTGATATTTTTGAACAAAATCTATAAGTGTACGATTTTTCCAAATACTATGTAAAAGATTATCGCACCTACTAGGATAATTTAACAATTACAAGACTAATCAAGATTTTATATCATTTAAAGTAATGAAAATTATGTTTGGTTTACAATAACACAAGAGTAATAATTAAAGCGAGCGTAGCAATACAATGTCTTTTCAAAAATTATTAAAAAAAAGAATTATCATTTAATTTAATATTATTTATCTTTAAATACGAAAAAGAGTTTTTGCCTTTCGTGCGATTCGAGCCCAGTACCTGAGAGATAAGTACCACCTCCACACAGTCCCACTACCAATTGAGTTGTTATCTCAATTGATAGTGGGACTGTAGGGAGGCGATACTTATCTCTCAAGTACCGGATTCGAATCCCACGGAAGGTAAAACCTCATTATTTCTACTAGGTGGATAGGGGGCGAGAAGGTCGTGAGGTAGATATGTCGGTAATGGTAATGGCCAGGGTATTACAGTTATCACCTAACATCCCCTATTCAAAATCATTTGCGCAAACTGTCAAGAATTCATTCAATATTCCTTTGAGTCAGTTGCCAAAACCTTGTATCAAAGAGTCAGCGCTCACTATCAAAATCACGGAGGGTGAATATCAAATAGATTTGATGAGTTACACGAATAACCTTCATGGTAGAGTCACCATGTCTAAGGTTGATATACCAATTACTTTGTTGGTTTTACGTGAGAAGTTTTCATCAATAGGGAAACCAATTTGTTCATGGAAAGTTGTTCTCATTGGAAAAGAATTTTATGAGTTCTCATTTGCTTATCTCGACAATTTGTAAAGTGTTCGAACAATTGGAATTTGAGATCTGGTATTCTTCGAGTTTTCTCTTGGACGAATCATTTCAATCCAAACATGGTAAGAAACACAAAGGCTCAATGTTGGATTCATATCTACAATTTTCCTCAAGAATCTTGGAAGCGAAAAATCATTTTTGCAATTGGTTATGGTATTATCACTCCATTATCTCTTTATGAAGTAACCAACTCAAAACGTTGAGAGATTTTGCTTGAGTTTTGATGAATGTTGACATGTTACAAGAGCAGAGATATCGTATTCTTGTTGAACATGAAAGGTATCTATTTTTTTTTTTACATTGATTATGAAAAACTCTAATAGTAATGGAATAGATCAATATGTCAAAGAGGTTGCAATTACAAAGAAGTGGGTAAAGAAGTATGTCTTTAAAAACATAAATGCTTTGAACAAGGTCAAAACTGAACGTGCAAAGAAATATATTCAAGGTAACAATACTCATTGTATTGTTACCTCTCATTTTGTTGATCATATCCCCAACTTTGATTTAGGAGGAATCATTGTTATTTAAGAATTTTCTCATTCTGATTAGTAAAAAAATTAATAAAAATTGTGAAGAAGCTTCTAACTCGGACTCAGTTGATTTTGGAGAATAAGAAACCATTCTAGAGACACTTTAGGAATCTAAGGTTCACCCTACACATTAATCTAAAAACCATCAAATCGTTTCTAATTTGGAATTCAACTCAAAACTATGATGCAGAGTATAACATATTCAAATGTTATTGTTATAACTATAATTTACATCATAGGATTGCTTATGACTTGGAAATATTATTCGATTTTTCTACAAATAGAGATGCAACTTAATACCTCATCAAATTCTTGACAAGGTCTAGAAGTTTTCCAAAATACACGATGATCGTTCTCTTCATCTTTTGGAACTTCTTCTCTACTATTAGTGTGAGTGCTTGCCATAAGTACCACGTTGGCTTGTTCTTATTGTCATCATAATCATTCCCTTATGTTCATGAGAATCTTCTTTTTTTTCTTTGAAGCCACCTCAGTTAGGTATTTATTTTCTATACTTTGGACAATTGGCATGGTAATGTATTGGTTCATTGCATTCAAAGTAGATTAATTGCTTCTTGTAAACAGATTCCTTCTTGTTTTTATATTCTCAAGAGCTAGAGTCTCTTGAGTTTTTTCTGGGAAGGTGACTTTGATTATTACTTCATGTTGTCCACATACTTTAAACTTGTCTGGAGATAAATGATAGGTCATAATCTTCTAAGTCTTATCTTTTCACATGACAACTCATCATCTAATTTTACTTCTAATTAACAAATTTTAAACAATGAAACTTTCTTATTTGATTTCAAGGCAATTGACTTTGCCTTCTTCTATAGAGGGAGTAAAGCAAATTCTCCAACATTAGTTTGTTGATATCTTTGGCTTCTTGGATGTTCGTTACTATGGCTCTCCGTTGATGTGGCAAACTCCTCAGTATCTTCTTGACACAATTCTTAATTGTGTAACTTTTGCTCTAAACCTTAAGTATATGAATAAATGTTTAGAATCTTTCTAACATTGTTTCTATGTCTTCATCATCTTTGAACGTCTATACTCTTCTTTTACAATATACTAGGATTCAAGATCGTTTGACATCTAGAACGCTTGCATTTTGTCTTTCTGATAATCAAAGTTGTCACTTTTGAATAGAGGAGAACGAGAGATGTGACATCTGTTACTAGTACTTTCATTATCATGAGAAAATATGGTGTCTTTCTTTACTCATATGTACAAAATCTTTTCTCGTGCACTATTAGGTGTCTAAACAAGATATTGTGCTCTTATGCCAATAGAACATAATGAAAAACACAATAAAATAGGGATTTGCAATGAGATTGTTAGAAAATGTTTTTCAAAACACAAGTTTTGAAAAACTTTTTTAAAAGTAATGTATTGAAAGCCTTCTCATAAAACAATCTGTTTGAAAAAAGTTTTCAAATTATGATGCAAGTAACGAGAAAAAAAAATATGAACATAGTGATTAATATTAGTTCATTACCAACCTAGTTGTTGTGTATATTATCTTCAACCTGGAAGACTTTTCCACTAAGTCAACCAATTTACATTTGTCTATTGTCTTTAACCTACAATGATTTGAATTATATTGAATTTACAATTGTCTATTGTCAACCAAAAGTTATGAAAAATCTACTTTAATGCAAAATACTGAAAGCCTTCTTTTAAAATAGTCAGCTTGAAAATAATTTTTAAATAAAGATGCAAGTAAAGGGAAAGGGAGATAACATAATGATTTATATTAGTTCATTACCTACATGGTTGCAATGTCTACACTTTTCTACCTAGAATGATTTTCCACAAAATCAATCAATATGCAATGACTTGAGTATATTTATACCCATCTTGAAAATACTAAGGAATGAAAAAATTTGAAGTTATAAAGACAATCCTTAACAAATATTAAATTTAAATAAAAGGAATGAAAAAATTTCTTAACAAATAATTTTTTTTTGTTTGTTCACTAGCTTTGACATTGCGAATGGTTCTTGACTAATTTTCACACTCTCAAAATGAAATATGTTTGAAAGTTATTGTAATTCTTTTTGTACATTCAATCAGTTTGTATGCATTTTTTTCTTCAATGTTGGAGTAGGTTTAACATAGTCCTTTAATAAATGTTTTTTTTGTTGCATACAACAAGGTTTCTAAGAAATCATAATTGTTGGAAAGGTTTAATGACGAATCATAATTGATGGTATAGTAATCAATTAAAGGAACAATACATTGATAGATTTACAAAATAAAGAGTTGATTGAAGATTTTTAAAATAGTTTTAACTTCAACATTTAACAATTGCACTATTGATAGAAGCACAAAGATATACTAAACTTTCAATGATGAAACAATCTGCTAATGTTGAGAATGTTCGAAAACAAAATTTTAACTCAACAATTGAAAACATAATTTTTTAAGTTCTTAATATTTCTATCAATCAAAATAGAAAAACATAAATATCACCTCCAAACACCAAATAAAAAAATCAATAAAGAATGAAATTTCAAAAATTATGTGACTATAAGAAAAGAGAAAATCACACAATGATATATATATTAGTCCTACTTTTGTAGAACAAAAAATACAAGAAAGGGGAGTTTTAAAACAAATTGATAAAAAAAAGATTAGATAAAACAGAAAAATAGAACAACATAATCAATTTATCCTTGGTCACCAACAACGTGGTGGCTATGTCCAATCCCTTCAAACTGAAGGATTTTATCCACTAATTCATGAACTGAATTACACTTCCACTGAGGATCTACTAATTAAACATAATGTGTTCAAATCTTTTAAACCTTATAGTCTAGTATTGTCAAGTTGTTGAGAGATACAACCCCTACCAGGCTAGGTTACAAAAGATAGATTTAAGGATTTTCTGAATAACTCTCACAAGAAGGTGTTTTCAATGTTATATATATTCTTATAAACTATTTCTCAACACTTAGACAAAATGAAAGATTGAGATCAAGAGTGTAGTGACAATTGTATTGTGCTTATTACAATGCGTTGTATTTTTTTCAATAAGAGTTGCACGTCCTTTTATAGATATCTTTAGGGTTTCTAGTTGTTGTCCTTGATTACATGAAATCAATATGTATTAGGGAGTTTGGTATCAAATCTTCGGATATTGATTCGCCATTAATCATTGTCAAAAATATCATTGAAATTGATTTTGTGAAGCTTGGTATTGAGACATAAAGAACATATAATATTATGATTAGAGCATGTCGCATAGACCTTCAGACAAATATGAATTTAGGGTGTTTAGTAGAAGATGCACCATTAGAGCATTGAGTTTTCAAAGTGTTGAATTCCATTAGAGCATTGACTATCTTGACTATTTCTTTTTCTCTAGTTCTATACATTATCCTAGAAGTTCCCTAGATGTATATTCATTCTTCTTCCTTCTTCTTATAAATATAATTCTTCCACTTTCTACCTTCCTTTTTAAATTGGGAGAAGATGAAGAAAAAATTGGTAGAAGAAGATGGAATTGGGGGAACAAGAAATGTTAGTTTTAGGGTTAGGAATGAAGATGAAGAATAAAATAGGTGGCAAAATATGTTTGAAAGTTAGTGATTTTTTTGAAGAAAAAAAATTGGGGTTACTCTCATTTTTGTTTTTTCTTACTCAGCTACACACGTGACAATGAGAGAGTCACCTATCACATGCCACATAATTCTCCATATCACCAATTTAACAAAGTTAACCATCAACTTAATGTCAAATACTAAAGTGATAATTGTTTCAATGAGTTAGGGACTAAGTTAGGGTGTTGGTTGTATAAGAGACCAAAATGACAATATGGTGTTCATTCAGGTACCAAAATGGTGGTTTACCCTTTCTAGAACCTTGTCACAAATGGATACTGAAGCATGATTCTTAGTAGGTTTTCCCATAAGAAATGGTAGAACCAATATTATGTGTAGTGAAAATGATACTCCTTATTCAAGAGTACAATTTTTAACAATATATGTATTATTACAATAGCAACAATCAAGTCTTATCCTTCTAAGTAAGGTCGGTTACATAGATAAAACGACATCATAATATTCTACCATGTAACATATATTTCTTTCCAGCTCATTATTATCTAGATTTTTCATAATTCTTTTTTTTTTATAGGTATTTTCCTACCTCTAGTGATTTAACTATCATCTATTTGATCTACTCTCTTTAATTCATAATCTAAAGGTCTCCTCTCCACATGATCAAACCACCTAAGCAGAGTTTCTACCATCTTTTCTATTTTAGGTGATATCCCAACTCTCTCACTTATGTTTTCGTTTCTAATTATCTTATCTCGTCCAGTCTTTCCACACATCCAACGCAACACTCACATCTATGCTACACTTATTTTAGTCTCATTTTGAGTTTTCGTCGTTCAACACTTTGTCCCATACAACATCATCAATCTTACAGTTTTGCGAAAAGCTTCCCCTTCAGTTTTTGCGATACCTTTTTATCACATAAAACAATCAAGACATTCATCTATTTCAACCATCCATCTTGAATTATATGGTTTATATCTCTTATTTATTTGTCGATTTGTATTATGAACTCAAGATTCTTAATCTTTTTGATTTAATGTAGTATGATTCGATCTCCATCTTTCACCTCCATATTTGAGATTTTCGTCTGTTGCCAAATTTGGATTCCATATATTTTATCTTGCTTTTAGCTAAGTAGAAGTCAAACATTTCTAAAGTTTGTCTCCATATATATAACCTTCCATTTAGTTCCTCTCTCAACTATCAAAGTAGAAAAATATTATTTACAAAAACATACATCTCAATGCTGGCTCTTGGATGTGTTCTATAACTCCATCCAAATCTAATGTTAATCAATAAGACCTTAAATTTAATCCTATAAAAAGTTAAAACAAAATATCTCTTTCATCACATGTGTGCTGTAATATAGTTTACCACTCTAGCTTATATAATCGATATAGATGTATATATAGATAAACAAACCACAATATTCATTCTCTGATTCTTTCTTGCCCTATCAAGCGGTCTTCTTGCAAACTTTGTGACGTTAATTTCCTTCCTTGAATTCTTATTAGTTTTAATATCATCTTTCAATCATGTTTTCTTATGACTTACAAAGTTTGATCCAAAACATTGGAAAAATCATCAGAGCATTTCGTCTTGTTTGAGATCACCTTACTATTTGTTCTCCCTCTTATAATGTGATTACTAAGGCATTCTTTAAATAACCACTTAGCTCTAAATAATAATTGGATTACGAATGATTTAGTGTCAACGAGAATCCCAATGAATTTAGAATGCATCCTCGTTCAACCCTAACTATTTGTGATGGCTGTTCAAGGTAAAAGTAGAAAAAGATCAAAATTGGAAACTATGGGGAATTTATGATATGATTATGATCTCAAGGTTCCAATTATGAATTGAATCATATTGTTGAGCCTATCAATGTGCAAAAACCTTCACCCAAACCACCCAATTGAAGAAATGCACCTTCGGCTAACTGAAAGGGTAATTTTGTAATTTATAATTTCAAGTTTTAGTTTGTTAATTTTTTCCCTTTTTCCTAACTTTCCTCATATATTTCCCTATATAGGTAAGAAGGAAGTGGTTGACTTGGAAGACTAAGAAGGAGAACAATTATATCCAATGACTCCAAAAATCAGCCAAGGTAGCGTTGACATCAGCCGACAAAAACAAGTGGTATAAGGTGATTCTCTATCCTAAAAATGTTGGGTCTTTTAAGCCTCATTTCTAACATTTTACTTAACTTCCTCTATCGTGTTTCAAAGTGTAAATATTTATCATTTTAATCCACTAGACGAGGAAAATACTCCTAGGCCTCGAAGGGCTAAAACAACACTACAGCCTTATTCAAATGTAAACATATTGTTTACCCCTTTGCATTTTCATGTTCTTGATTCACCAATTAGTCCCCTAAACTTTTGCTTGGTTGTGTTTTCACGACACAACAAAACCAATCATTGAAGACATCGAATCCCCTAAGATTTATGGAAAAAATATTACTTTTTGTATTTATATTTTATCAAAAATATTATTATTTTAATATGATTATTTTTTAGAATAATATTTAGGTTATAAATAAATAAAATTAGTGATTAGTATTTTATTAGAACTTTCAATGATAAAAAATAGGTTTGTGCCAAACTGTTATCAACACCACCTTATTCATTTTTTGTTTCAGCCTGTTTTGTTGGCCCAGATTGATATATGCACCCCTCATTCTGCTACTACCACTGCTTTTGTTTGGTCCTTAACTAACTCTATATAAATTATAATTTTCACTCCCTCTTTAGCGCATAAGAACATGAATCCCTCCTATTGCTTGGATTTAGTCTCTTCAGCAATCTACATATCTTTCACACAAAATTGGCTACTGGATCTATTTTTGGCATTGGTTTCGTCGATCATGGCTTTGTGTAATGTGAAAAAGTCATTTTTTACTTTCTTTCACAGACTGTTTTTAGCTTTTTCCGAACACCACGTTAGTCGTCTCGTTTAACTGTGTTACAATCTGCTTAGGATAGTCGGGTAATTAGTATTAATAACCCTCGTTTTTGTATTTAACTTATTGTAAAATTACATTGATGTAAAGATATTTTAATTGGAAATATTATGTTTACTTTGTAAACTTTATTGTTGATTTATTTATTTTAAGGATTTCTTTAAAATGGTTTGTTTAAAAAGGAAAAAAAATCTTGTGAAAATCAAAGTGTTGCAGAACATATTTATGCTCCTATTGTTTTTAATAATTAAGTAACGCTGATTTTTATGCTTCGTGTAAATTACTAGCCATGTTTTGTTTGACTCTACGAATTCGTCAATGATTTTGGATTCATTTGTTGCACGATACAAATCTACCATAGATGTTGAAATTACTTCTAATCCTAATATTGTATGAAATCTTAAAATAAGGTTTGGGTGAGAGTGAATTCGAATCGTGAGTATAAAATGTGTGAGATGAACTGGAAAATTGTATTTACAATAATTCATGAGGCTCGATACATATAGTTGTAGCTCTTATACGTCAACGTGTAGTATTTCACTAGAGAAGTAAGCTTTAAGTTCATTCATCCATGTTGGACTGTCCGTGACGACACATGTCTTTGTTTTGGAAACATTAGGAACCTATAAAGTCAGGAAAACGATGGATTTATGTTCACTTGAAGCTTTTATTGTGGAAAATTTTGCCAACTTGTTAGCTTTTGTGTTTTCACTCTAAGGAATTGGTTGATTCTAATTTGTATCAACTTTTCAATAATATGTTTAACCTTTTTGAGATAGTGAATCAATGTTTCCTCATTTTCTTGATACACACCTTTTACTCTGATAAAGATTGGAGGTAAAGTTAAGAACAATTTCCACTCTTTAAATTCCTTTTTGCACTACGGGGTCAACCAGAAACATTCTAGTTTCTTGAGGACTTGGTAGAAGGGTAATTGCTTGTTTGCTGATTTTGGACAAAAATCTTGAGAGATGTTTGCACTAATTTTATGGACGTCAGACTTTGCATCCCAAAGATTTTATTTTATTTTTGTATTTATTAGGATTTATTTCTATTCTCCTTTCAGTAATCATGAATTCCAAAAATTTGCTTCTTTGAATTTCGAATGTGCACTTCTTTGGATTTAGTCTCATATTGTACCTTATAACGTGCTCGAAGATTATTCATAGATCTTTGACATAGAATTCCTTTCCTTGGTTCTTGATGACCATGTCACCCAAGTAAGTCTCCATATTATCTCCCATTTGATTCGAGAATATCTTATTATTAACAGTCCAACCATAGTTACCGACATTATTATTCACGATCTAGTTTCTCCTGTTCCCTCCAGTTAGGAATTAGTGAGTTTTTGTCTTCCAGGGAATTAGAACTCGATATCTAGAAGATAAGTACCACTGTTCATTCATTTCCACTACCATGAGTTGCCTCTTACTCATGTTGAGTAAGGACGATATTTTCTTCCTTTTGAGATAGATGTCTAGAACTCACTACATTAAGTGTTGCATAATATAATGCCTCTTAGACGTACTCTCGTTGCTAGTGCTACTACTAATGGGATCGGTGAACTAGGGATGGCTCAAGCTATGGGACAGATGGCTACTACCGTCGCACCCAAAATGAACGTGATGTCAATCGAATTGGCAATTTTCATAATCATTAATTGTGCAAATTTGATGATATTAATAATTATGTAATTATTATCCTAATTAATTAGTTTAGCTGTAGATTAGCTGTTATAGAAAGACTCGTATCATTATGTAACAACATTATTAAAAGGAGAATTCTCCAATAGAAATAACACATCTTTACCAATCAGAAATTATGAGTCTAACATGGTACCTGACTAGGTTGTGATGCAAATCGAATTTTTTTTTTTTTTGTGATCAAATCTTGAGTTCCTCATTTATTTTAATTTTTTTTCTTCTTGACATCATAGTTCCTTACCAACGTCAATAATAGTTTCCTTGTTGTTTTTGCTCTATTTTTTCATGAAATCTTAGTTCCTCGCTAACAACTATCATAATGTCATTGTTGTTTTTGCATTCCTTATTTTACCATTGATGTTTCCTAAGTTCTCTTCATTTGTTTCCATCGGCACCATGTTCACAGACAAGCATGATATTATTTTTGTTCGTCGTAATGAAAAAAACTACTCTACATGGGCGTTGCAGGTCCATATTTTTGTCAAAGGAAAAGAGCTTTGGGGTCATGTCAATGGAATCGATTATGTCCCTGAGAAGACATAAAAGGATGATTATGTTAAATGGGAAGTCAAAGATGCACAATATAGGTTATGTTAGGCATGGATCATAGGTTATGTTAGGCATGACATTTGAACCCGAACCGCCCCGGATCCGCCCCACATTTAACGGGGAAAAACCGTTTTTAATGGATGCGGGTGCGGATTTCTCCCGTTTTTCAAAGTTATGAGTCGTTGTGGGGGTGGGTTTCATCAAATTCACCCCGCACCCGCATCCACCCGACATAAATACAATTACTTAAATATCCTTATATCTCGTAAAATAGTAATAAAACCCTAATTTTATCAATCTTCCTTCTTTTTCCTTGCTTGCTGCCACCGTCCACCTCCACCCTCACTTTTTCTGTCTCGGCCATCCTCCCTCCTCTCCGTGCGCCATTTTCATCATCCTTCGTGTGTCGTCTCTGATTCTCTTCGCCGCTATAATTTTAAGGTTCGTTTTCAAGTTTTTTGCATTTTGATGCATTTTTCGTTTTCAGTTTTTTTTTCATTTTCTAGTTCGGTTTCATTTTTGTGTATTAGTTTTAAGTTTTTTCTACATATTTTCTTATTATTTTCTTGCTGAATTCTGGATATTTTTCTGCATATTTTCTCCATATTTTCTTGTTGCAACATATTTTCTTGTTGAGTTTTTATTTGTAACAAACTAGAAGTAACAAAATGCACTACTGGAATTTACTAAATTAGTTAGCCAACAAAACTTTGTTATGTTTGGTTTTAGAATTAGAATTAAAAAATGACATTGTCTCCTAGTATTACTTTAAATGTATGGCAGTATAATATCTATAATACTATAGATATATGTCACGTTTGACAGTATAATAACAACTTTAAATGTTTTGCAGTATAGTATCTATAATATCCACTTTATGAATATCTAAGAATAAATAAATGTTGCTAATCAAAATGGAAAAAGGAGCATTCAGCCAAACAAAGTCTTTAACTTGTATGGTGCACATGTATTGTATTTTAGAGTTTGAAGGTTCATTTGCTAGAGGTATTCTATTAGTTGTTTTATGATATCTTCTAGGGGTTTATGTGCAACGTAGCTCCAATATTTGTAAATAGTAATTTGTCCAGAGTAGAAGAAATTTGACATTTATGAGGAAGGTGTTGTATGAGACTTTAAGAAATATATGTGTGTGTGTGTGTGAGTGAGTGTATAACTTATTTATGAATTTAATTTGTTTTTATGTGCAACTTTACATAATATATAAATGGAAATTGAAGGCACATCATCTCAACCACTACCATGTCAACTTATGAAGAAAGTTCACATCAACCAACTATGAATGAAAGTTGTAATCCGTTAGTTAATATTTCTACACCAAATGAAACTGTACAAACACCACACGATGAGACAAATGATAATATGATAGATGAAATAATCGAATATCGTAACAATAGACTTAAAATTATTGTATGGGATCATTTTACAAAGGTCAAAGTTGATGAAAAAGAAAAAGTTAAATATAATTATTGCAAGAAATTGCTTGGTGGGAGAGCAAGAGACGGGACCTCACACTTGCACGGACATATGAAAATATGTACTCCACATTTGTCTATCATGGGACATAATAACGGACAAACATTTCTTACCGCTAAGGTTTTACAAGGTAAAAAGGAGTTGGGGACTAGAATTTATGATGCTGAAAATGCTAGGAAAGAGCTTGCACATGCAATTATTTTGCTTGAATATCCACTTTCAATAGTGGAGCATATTGGTTTTAGGAGATACTCAACCTCTCTCAAACCATTATTTCAAGTTCCTTGTAGAAATACTATATAAATAAAAAAATAAAAACAAATAAAAAGAGATATTCAAAGTGTATGAAGTTGAGAAAACCACAATTTTGAAGTTGTTAGACTCTTCCACAAAGAGTGGCCATTACTTCTGACATTTGGACTGCGAGCAATAAAAAAAAGGGTATATGGGTGTTATTGCTCCTTACATTGATGAAAATTGAGATCTAAGTCAAATTTTGAGGTAATTAGTTTGATTGAATATTATTTATATTAGTCATTGAATGTGAATCTTCTTATATTAGGTTTATTTATGTTCCTGCCCCTCACACAAGTGAAAGAGTTTGTAATGCATTGGTTGAATGTTTGATGGATTAGAACATTGATACAAAATTGTCCACTATCACTTTAGATAATTATAGCACTAATGACACAATGATTGAAAAAATTAAGGATAAGTTACAATTGAATACATTGTTAAAGGATGGGGCCTTACTTCACATGCCTTCGAGATAGTGTTGCATATTGGACTGCAAAACCTAAAAGGAAGGAAAAGTTTGAGGAGACTGCCAAACAATTACGAATCTCTTGCACCAAGAATTTGGTTTTAGATTGGCCAACTAGATGGAATTCAACTTACAAGATGCTTGATGTTGCCATTTTTTATGAAGATGCATTTAGTTGATTAAGACAACTTGAATCCCAATACATTTGTTTGCCTACAAGTTTACATTGGAAATTTGCAAAAGATATTTGTGGAAAATTGAAATGGTTCAATTCTATCACTGAAGTGTTCTCTGGCACTAATTATCCAACTTCCAATCAATATTTTCCTAAGATTTGTATGATCAAAATTGCAATAAATGAGTAGATTAAATCCTCTGATGCATTGATAAAAAAAATGGCAGAGAATATGTTGAGAAATTTTGAAAAATATTGGAATGTGGTTCATGAAATAATGGGGGTTGTGACACCCTAAATCCCAAAATAATATATATAATAATTTATATAATATTCCTATAAAATTTGCAGCGGATAAATAAAAATATATTTTCAAGAAAATAAAAACTTTATATTTAATTTAGGATATCACGTTTCCCAAAAATAAAATAAAAACTCTTATTCCCGATATCACCTATCAGAGCGTGGTTCCTCCCAAACTTGAACTTCAAGACTCATTAACCTGTAATAACTGCGATTTCGCAAACGCAGGGCCCAGCCAGTCAAACACAAACAACGAAGGAGGTGAGTTTTGAAATCATGTTAATAGTATAATACGAGTAAGAAGAACACGCAAACAATCATAATCGAACCGTATCATAATCACATTACGATACATCAAAATATTTAATTAAATAGTATCATATTATAACATCAAAGTCACTCAAGTAAAATAATTATCTCATTATAATATGCATCAATCATCTAATTATTATTACCTTTGAAACACATCAATCACAACAAAACAATCACAAGGAAATGCAATGGTATGCATGAGCTTAGACTCTACTTCACAATGTGGTACCATTCTAACTCTGAAGTACTTGGTTAGGAGGCCATGATACTATGCCACCATCCCGGTGGACGGACAATTCAATTTGGCCCTGTCCTCATAGATCTCCTCAACTCAAAACCCGAGACACATATACGTGACAGTCGAGGTAAACGTGTGTTGCATGGTAGCTCCCGACATTTGGAGTGCTACCTCCAAGTCACCTAGGAATTCCCCACCGGAATACCTCCAAGGTCTAACAATCTTGCCTTAAGGCTCGACAGCAGACCGCCACGATCAGGCTCATTCAGTTGTACTTCCCCATAATCACTAGGCTTGTCAGGCCCTACCTATATGATGACAAAATAATCTCCACTTCACAAATTCACAATATTTATTTTCTCCCCCCCGTTAGCTTAGACTACTCTATTAAGAGCATCATATTTAAGAATCACCACTATCTCATCAAGTATGGGGTACTTCAATATTTTCATCACAATTTTATAATATCATTAATCATAAATAATCATGATCATCGTATAAACTCATCACAATTTTATAACATCTCTATCATCCATCGAAAATCATCATTATCATCACGTAAGCATATATCAAACCATGCATCCATATGTTATTATCACATCACATAATTTCATCTAATCAAACATGTACACATAATTTCATTCAACATCCAACATCACAATCATAACAAATATCAACTACCACACAAGTAACGAAAATTAAATCAATCAACACCTTATAAAAATTTATATTTCACATTTTAATCTCACAATTCTCATATTTCAAATTAATCAATTTATCTCTCAAAGGGCTACTGGCGTACGTAGCAAGCCCCGGATGAATCATTGGGAAATACGGTTTTCCCGTTCATCTCACAGTATATTATACTCATGAATTCAAACGCTCTCTCACCCCTTACCTTATTTTGACGCTTTCTCAAGCACGGGAATCAATGGGACCTATTAACAGCAGCTGCGATTGGACGACGTACAACGAACGAATCCGAATAGACGATGAGTTTACAAAAACGTTGAGGCACAACTGATAAATTGTGCAGAACATAAAAATCAATGTTAAATAACTAAAAATAGTTTGAGGAGTCAAAATGGCAAGATGAAAAAAACTACAAAAAGGTCTCACCGACTCATCAGAGTGCCGGAAGGGTCTAACATCCACTTCGATGAAAAACACAATCGAGTAGTGCTTCTTGGAGGTTTCGACGAGATGAATCTAAGGATGATATTTGTTTCTTGAAACGAAATTCATGCAAGTTGTTTTTCCTAGTAAGCAGCCGTACCAATAATACTTTTGGAATACCAATTCTATGATCAAAGGATGTTGGTAGGCAAGTTTAAAAGAGATAAGTACTTGGACCGAGTAAAAGCAATTCCTTAGAACAAATACGAAAGCACATACAGGGACCCCATCAAACCTGTAATATGTATGTGATTTCACTCCCATTAGGTGAGTCCAAGAAGTAGAACTCAAATCCTTCGTTAAAACAGTAGGAGCAAAGCTTGGAATTGGACTATTAAAATATCAATTGTGGCTTCGTGTTTTCCAAATTGTTTTGTAATACCGGTCATGATTACGATTCCTTGGATTTAATCCAAGCTAAAATAAAGACGGTGCTCATAATGTTTTGTCATAATCTCTCATGCATGATGGAAGTGAAGATTAAGAATTAAATTAATAGGCAATGTTTGTGAAAATCTCTTTGTGAGGATTAGAGATCGGAAGGTGACTACTAGATGGTATAGATCGCCGTTTCTATGAGAAGAGGAAAGCATTTTAATTTCTTTGTGAACCCTAGAGATAGCCCAATAGAAACCGATTAGAAAAAGAGAGAGGCATTGCAAAGCAAGGGATGTGTGGCTGTAAAAAAAACCGGAGGTACAACTCAAGTCAAGTTTATAAAATCAAAATTAATAATTTTTATTTTAAAGTCTTTTAAATGACCACAACTCTTCCTCAACATTTCTTAAAATAAAATTTGAACTACAAAATATTAATAATACTTTCAGACTAATATTTTACCAACTAACATAATTAACATTTTAAATATATATATATATATATATATATATATATATATATATA
>JBBPBR010000004.1:5714541-5734597 GCA_037974775.1 Cicer pinnatifidum
TAATACTATTTTTGGAAAATTGTTAAAATGATAAAATAAATAAGTATAATGTCAATATTTTATATCAATTGCTAAATCTTAATAAATATATATAAAATTACAAAGTCATAACGAGTATATAAAAATAAACTAAATCAAACACAATATTACTACGATCTCAATATAATTATTTATAAAATAAATAATTAAAATAAGATATATTTAGAAATAATTAAAAATAAGAGATACTTAAAAATGATTAAAATATAAACATGTACACACTTCACATTAATCAAACATATAAGAAAATATCATATTAATTATCAACTCACATATACACTTAAAATCATATAAAATCTTGCTCTTTAAATATTACACTAAAATACTACTATTTTTAGAAGAATATATAAAATAATAAAATAAGATATATTATTTATATCGCTCATTAAATATAATATCTATCAAACCAACACATCATAGAAAGCATCCATATAACAAAATTTACTCACAAAATTTATCAACATATATTCTAAAATAACTTTAACATCAAATTAATTAATTATTTAAAATCTTATATAATTAATAAAATAATTTATTATCAAATTTAGGGTGTTACAGGGGTTACTGATGTTTTGGATCCGAGGTACAAAATAGAGTTGCTTGAATATTATTATGTTAAGTTGTATGGGAATGATGCTAATGACCAAGTTAAGTCGATTTGACAGTTGTGTTATGATTTGCTTTATGAATATCAATTAAAAATGAATAATGGTTCTAGTAGTGATTCTCAAATGTTGGATGTCCACTTTAGTAATGTTGAGGATGATGGTTTAGAAGACTATGATTTGCATGTCAGAAGAAAAAAAAAGAGCTAGAATTTCATTTGTCAAAACAGAGTTAGATATTTATTTAGAGGAGGAAGTTTTGCCAAGAAGTCCTTATTTTGATATTTTGTTGTGGTGGAAGTTGAATGGTGTTAAGTATCCAACAATTTCAAACCATTGCAACGGATGTATTGGCAATTCATGTTTCTATTGTAGCTTCTAAATTTGCATTCAGTACCGGCGGACATATCTTAAGCCCTCATTGAATTCGACTTCATTGGACTACTTTATAGACCTTGATGTGTGCTAGAAGTTGGTTATGGAGTGCTGAGAAGACTGGTATTTATTTTAAATTATTCATTTAAATTTGAATATATTTGAAATAGCTAATAATTTTGTATATCTTAAACTATTGTTGTTTATATTGTACTATGTTGATATTGATAGGTGATTCAAATTCTAAAGCGGATAATGAAAATGTTATTTTACTTAATGAAATAGAGTCTGACGATGAAGGTATTCTATTATCTATATTGTTTGATTTAAATTTGTCAGGTTATATGTTAATATTTAACTTTTATTTTTTAATATAGGTGAATTGTTGATTAGTGGTGTTACTTTACTTTCCAATTATCGTCTTGAAGATGAAGATGATCGTTAGAAAATATTTATTTAGAACCTTTTTGTTTTGATGATTTGGAACTTTTTACTGTTTTGATGGATTAGTTCGTTTGAACTTTGAATATTTAGAATTTTTGTTCGAATTGAACTTTTGTTGATCAAAATCTTGTGATTTGTAGGAAAGTTAAACAAATTTGGAGATATTGTGACTTTATTATTTTGATTATTGTAATTTTAGAACTTATGTTGAATGTTACTATTTAGTCAAATTATTGATTTTTTATGCTATGAATAAATAAATTCCATTTTTTGGAGTGGGGGTGGGTGTGGGGCGGGGAAACCCGTCCCTGTTGGGTGCGGGGGTGGATGTTAAAAAGTCGGGTGCGGGGTTGGTAATGCTTAAAACCGTCTATACCCCGCCCCGTTGCCATCCCTAGGTTCTGTTGATCCCAATATCGTTTTCAATCTCCGACCTCGGTGGTGAGACATAAGTATTGTCCAATGTTTATTTTGCAAAGGATATAGACATTTAGCTTTCAATTGTCCTAAAAAGTTTTGTACTTACTGCAAAAAGGATGGTCATATCATTAAAGAATGTCTAACCATACCACTGAAGAAAACTGCAACAGCCTTCATTGCATTTGTTGGTCCTTCTACAGCACCTATTTTTGTGAACTAGAATTCGTATTCCACAGTTTTCATCATTAACCCTTGAAATGGTTCAACAAATGACCATTTCAGCCTTTTCTGTTTCGGGTCTTTCAAGTAATGTTACTTCCTCCTATTCACTTTGGTATTTTGACTCAGGGGCATCTAATCATATGATCAACAATGTTGTTGCCCTTACCAATGTTACAAGTAACTATAGTAATCTTCAAATACAAACTACTAATGGAAACAGTTTGCCTATTACATAAATAGGTGATATTATTTCATTTCTCACCAATGTTTATGTTTCCCCTGGTCTTACTAGTAATCTTATTTCAGTTGGTCAATTAATTGACAGTGATTGTAGAGTTGAATTCTCAAAATCTGGTTGTTTTGTGCAGGATCAACAATCAGGGAAGATGATCGCGATGAAGCCTAAAAATGGATGTCTTTTTCCTCTTTATGCATTGATGTCCTCATGTTCTTTTATGCCTTTTATTTTATAAATATGCAATTGTTAATTTCCAAATATGGTATAAGTGTGTTGGTCACCCAAACTCAAATGTACCTTATGACTTGATGAAATCTGCAGTTCTTGGCAAAAAAAACTATTTAATTTGATTGCATTTCTTGTAAACTTGGTAAAAGTAAAATCCTACCATTATCAATTCATCAAACAAATGTAAATCAACCTTTGACATGATTCATAGTGATTTGTGGAGAATAGCACCTATTATATCTCATGCTCGTTATAAGTACTTTGTCACTTTATTGATGGCTTTAGTCATTTTACCTAGCTTTATTTTTTGCGCTCTAAGGCTGAAGTTTTTTTTTTTGCATTTAAATGTTTCCATGCCTACGTGCAGACTTAATTTTCATCTACAACTAAAATTTTGTATTTTGACAATCGGTGGGGGGTGGGAGGGGCAGGGGGGATATACATCTTCTTAATTTCAAGAGTTATTATAGACAAATGGCATTATATCACAAATGTCATGCCCTTTTACACCCCCAACAAAACGGGGTAGCGGAAAGAAAAAATCGTCATCTCCTTGATGTTGTCTGTACTATCATGTTGGACTCTCTTGTATCCTATCGATTTTGTTTTGAAGCTCTCTCCATCGTTGTCCATCTTATTAATCGGTTGCTCTCTAACAATAATCCCATTTGAAAGGCTAAATGGACAACAACCATCTTATAGAAATCTTTGTACCTTTGGTTGTGTTAGTTATGTTCATTTTTAGCCTCCAAGAACGCACCAAGCTCACAATTGAATCTATTAAATGTGTTTTTCTTGGTTACTCAAGCTACCAAAAAGGTTTTATATGTTATGATCCTAATCTCAATAGGATTCGAGTTTCTAGAAATGTTATTTTTCAAGATGATTCATTTTTTTTCTACTATCCAATATACTTATTCTCATACATCAAATATGTTTTCCCCCTATTTTCTAACAATAATGTAGGAGAACCAGCACCTAAGCCCATTTTAGTGTACCAAATATGTCAAAAGCCTCCACGACCTCCTCCCGATCATTCTCTGGTTGTTGATCCAGTACTTCAACAAGAGCCAAGAGCTTTACACCGTGGCACTCACACTCGTAATCCTCCAAAAAAGTTTGATTCAACTTCTCCTTTATCTTTGACAACAACTTTAGCTTCGGTTACTATCCCTTCCTCATATAAACAGGCTATGGAGCATAAATGTTGGCAAGATGCTATAGAGGTTGAACTTCTAGAACTAGAAGAGAATCAAACATGGGATGTTGTTCCTTGTCCCGTATATGTTAAACCTCTTGGCAGCAAATTTATGTTCACTATAAAGCTTCATTCAAATGGATCCATAGATCGCTACAAGGCTTGGTTAGTGACTCTTGGAAATAAGCAAGAATTTGGCCTTAATTATGATGAGACATTTACACCTGAGGTCAAAATGACTACACTGTGCACTATTCTAGCCATTTTTACATCTAAATCTTGGAAAACACACTAGATAGATGTGAAGAACGTCTTTCTTCATGGTGACCTCAAGAATGAAGTTTATATCAATCTTCCTATGGGTATGACGTCCATTTTACCTAATAATATTTGCAAACTAAAATGTTCTATGTACAGATTAAAACATGTACCGAGAATGTGGTTTAAGAACTTTAGAACAACACTTGTTGGCTTTTCCTTCATCTAAAACAACTATGATCCATCTCTATTTACACAAAAAAACATCAAAAGGAATTGTGATACTCCTTATTTATGTGGATGATATTATCATGACCAGTTCAGATCAAGAGGCAACTTTCCACACGAAAGATCTTGCATTTGAAGGCATCGGATGCCATATAAAGTTTTATTCAAGCATTGAAAGAGGTCAAGTGTGTGGGTTCATCTTCCTTTATTGCAGGGAGGTGGAAACGCCTTGGTATCATTTCCATGTTGATTTGGTCCGTGAAAAGGAGTTGGGTAACGTCTTCTTTAGGCTTAGTCTTTCGGGTGCTCCCTAGGAAGCAACAACACTTCCTGCATCTGAGTTAGCCATTTTGTTGTAGCTTTTATCCTTTGATGACGAGGTGCGAGGTCGCTTATGATCTTCTTCTATCATTGCCACATTCCTCTTGAGTGCTATAATATAGGTTTTTATTTCGTCCATGGTCTCCTGCATTATTCGATCATTTCAGATGGGTTATCATGATAGTGATCGATCACGACGTCTAAGTCTTTCTATGTTGCTCTAATGAGGTGATAAAGAATGCATGTGGGGGCAAGTTATGTCCCGATTGAGATGCCTTCGAGATAGAGACATTTGACGTCTTGGACCACCATTATGGATGTTTGAAGTGTTGATGTGCTAGCTTGGTTCTCCCAAGGATAGCTTTGAGGAAGCTCTACTTTTAGTAACATCCATGTTGTGGGATTCTTGAGGCCTATGAAAGTTTTACCAATGCCCCATAGTGGGCGTCAATTGTGATACATTCTTCCTCGTTTTGCATTTGAACAAGGTAAATAAATAACAAAATAACAGGAAGTAAACTTTAGTTCAAATAAATTTTATCTAAATGGAGAATATAGTCGACACACTCAACTCGCAGAAATCAAAAGTAAAAAATAAGACAAAACAACAAAAAGATGTAAACCAAGTGTTCTCCAATTTCCCAATAAATCATAGCTTCTCTTTAAATGATTACGTCAAAATGTAATGATAACTTATTTATGTAAAATAAATCTCTTATCTAATCCAACGAGTTATCAAGTTCACTCGTCGGCACCCAAGTCATCCACACCTACAATCTCGTCATCTATACATACCCAATGGAATATGCATAGCAACATAAAGGATTAGTCATCATAACCTCAAATAGTGCATACAGTAAAGGAATAAAGATATGTAACGTGCATAAAAAGTTCATCGTAACTAACAATAATCCTTTGAAACACATAAGAATGACAATCAAAGAAACATCATGCCCATTTAAACTCATACATATCTATGAAATCTTAAGACTGTGATGGAATGCATGTGGATCCATTTTAAATGGAGTCAAAAACGATGTCGGTTGTTAGAAATTAAGGGAAGAAATTAATGAGTGCCTTCAATAATTGAGTGAAGAAATTAACACACTTAGCAATGATATTTTATGTATACAAAACTTAAATGAAATATATTCAAGCACACCAATATTGCAGTCAAGACTATTCGTCATCTAACCAATTATTTGAAACATATATCGTAATAAATAAAATAGAAAACATAGACACATATTGATAATGATAATTCATAATCTATTTTTACTCAAATGCATTCAAATTTGGAAGAAAACAAACTAATTTTAGTCATCATTCCTAAGATATATACAACATGCATTGTGCGATGCGTTTTATCATATTTGAAAATTCAAAACTCAGTTAAAAATTACCAAATTAAATAGACTAGTCTCTAACATACTTAAATAGACAACATAAAAATGATCCCATATTAAAATAAAATGTCAATTTATTTGTAGAAACTCAAACAGATTCGAATTTCAGCACACCGACATGGATCATATTTTTCGATACATCTCTAGAAAAACAATATGAATGAGGCAGCCAAATATGTTCTACAATTTTTTATATTTTTATTGAAAATAGTTCACTCATGTACGAACAAACTGCAATTGGTATTATTCCAAAATTCAATTCCTAGAATTTATTAAAAAGAATCACTCAATGAGAGTGTCTTACATAGAATTTTTCAGCAACAGCCTATTGTCCTAAAAGCATTCCATAATTTTTTTCATATAGTAAAGCTCATCAAATTGCAACGATTTTTAATATGTAATATCTCAACACCTAAAAAAACACCAAAATATTTTTAGTTTTGCAAAAATCATCACCTAAATATACATATTAACATAAACAAAATAGAACTTTTGAGAAAACAGTGTTAATGCATGAGGTGTATGGGTCATAGGACGCCCCTTTTGTCTAAACTCTTTAGGTGAGAAACAACCACCCTTTACCTCAATATAATTTTATGCTTCTAAAATAGGGTGAGAGAACTTCAATCTTTTCTTTCCATGGTGGCTTGCACTTTCTACTCTCCTAAATGAAAATGCAAGGATTAGGGATGGCAATTAGACCCAGACCCAGTGGGTACCCGCAAAAAAAACCCACAATGGGTAGGGTAAAAACCCGCATAATGGGTATGGGCACGGGGATGGGTAATTACCCGCAAAATTAAGCGGGTATGGGTACGGGTACTATACTACCCGCTCCGCACCCGCACTTATATAAATATATTATTTATTTATTATATTAATATTTAGTTTAATTAATTGTTTTCCTTTATATTTTAATATCTATTAATATCATTGGACCATTACAATATTTATAATCAAATCAAAAGATAAACATTTGCAAACTTTTTAAGAATTTGATTATGATTAATAGTTAAATAATTCTGACTTTATAACTAAGAATTATATCTTATTAATTGTGTCATTATAATTATACTTGCAACTTATAAATTGTTTTTACTGATCTCAAATAATATTGTCGTAAGACTTGCAACTTCATAAAATATTATTATGGATATTTGAATGTGTATTGTAACGAGTGTTCACTTGAAATGTTTTGAGTTAGAAAATATTTTGGTTTATAATATTTTATGATTTAATTTATGATATATGGATAATTTTTAAATGGATAAATACCACATATAGTCCCTTAACTTAATTTCAGTTAACGTTTTAGTCTTTTATCTTTTTCTTTCCCCCGATCTGGTCCTTTATTTTGATTTTAAGTGACAATTTGATCTTTTATATTTTAAAATGTCAACAATTTTATCCTTATTTTATGGAAAATTTCAAAAAATTCATCAAAAATTTCAAACAAAACGCATAAAATTAATTATCATCCTCAATATAATGCCATTTCATCATATTTATAACTTAAATCTTTAAATAAACTCATATTTTTATCTCTAACAACATCAAATAAAGAATGACAAATATGAGTTTATTTGAAGATTTGAGTTACAAATTTGATAAAGTTTATTTTATATTAAAGAATATAACTAAATTTATGAGTTTTGTTTGAAAATTTTGATGAATTTTTGTAAAAAAAAAGGATAACATTGTTAACATTTTTTTAAAAAATAAAATTAAATTGTCACTTAAAATTAAAATAAAGGACAAAATCGGGAAAAAAAAAGATAAAAGACTAAAACGTTAACTGAAATTAAGTTAAGAGATTATAGGTGGTATTTATCCTTTTTAAATTTAATCACAAAATAATATTTATTTATCGATTTATTTTAGTTAAAATGTGGATAATGGGTACGGGTACGGGCACTTAGGTACCCAGAGGGTAAGGGTACAGGTATTAAAGTTGATACTCATGAGGGTACGGGTACGGGTATGGGTATTTTTTTAAACTGCGGGTATGGGTACGGGTACTACAGTACCCTACCCAAACCCTACCCATTGTCATCCCTAGCAAGGATCACAATAGCAACACTCTCCAATTGAGTTTCTATGAAGAATATTCAAACCAAGGAGCATTGAGAGCAAGAGTTGAGAAAATAGGGGGAAATACAATTTTTTTTTGGTTTTGATTGATTCTTATGAGCAACTTCTAAATTTTTTTCTTTCCATTCTACTATTATTAAGATGATTGTTAGGTCATAAAAGAGTTGTTCTTAGCAGTGGTATTACTACATACCAAGTCTTAGGGCTTATCTAATCAAAAGTGCACTTTGTATTGCATAGGACGTTAGGAGTATCTCATTACTTCTAGATTATTTCTTTTTTTGGCACGTGCACCTTCTAAGGATGATAACATGGGTAATTTCCACGTTTCTTCATCCTTTATTGCCAAGGTCCTCACGTCGAATCTATTTAGCTGGACTTCGATATTGGGCATACTAGCTCCATTCGTATTGGGCTTCTCCTATAGTCGATTCATATTATCTTTGAGTTGAGTCTTTTAGGCTCATACCATTAGTCCATTACATCTACAAAGAGTTATTAAGTGCAATAAATGAAGTAGGAGTTACTCCTAAAATCAATAGATCTCCAGTCTTTAAAAAATATTGAAAATATATAAATTCTTTTAAAGATTAATTTATATGTACTAACAATGCAAATTTTTTTAAAATACACATCCAATAAAATCACCTTACAATATCATTTTCTTAGTGTAGTTCATAAAATATCTCCACGAAACCCTACTTAAAATAATTTGATAAATTAAATCCTCTCAATTTTTCACCTTCTCCAATTTTACCGTTATCAAATGACATTTGGTAAGCTCAAATATTTCTATACTCTAAAAATTATTTCAAGACTATATTAATAAAGAGGAGAAATGAAAAACATCTTGAATTTAATTTAATTAAAATATGTATAAAAAAACATTATATTATCCGACAAATATAAACTGTCTTTAAATTTTAATTTAATAATAATTACCAAAATTATTAAATTCAACGTCATATTTTAAGTTCAGATTTAAAAAATAGGGAGTTTATGATAGTATTAACAAGTACACTTAGGTCTTTATGATAGTATTAACAATAACGTCTACGAAAAAAAAGTATGAATATAAATTAAATGAATTATTTTATTTTATTCCAATTTTATTTTTCTTTTCCCCTTATCCTTTTCCTCCTCGTTATTATATCATTATCACTTTCCTTCACATCCTCACTCGTGTGGCCTTTATCTCTCATTTCACGAACTTCTCCAATAAAACGGTTACCATGGCTGTCTGCATGGGTTTCAACATAGCAACAGCATTCAAAACCCTTTCATTATCTTCTTCATCTTCATCTTCAACTTCTTCTTCCTTTTTAACAGGTTCTTCCACTCTTCGTCCTGCCACGTCAGTATCTCTCCCTCGGACTCAGAGATCAGCGCTCATCATCCGGAATGCTCATAAGAAGGGAGCCGGAAGTACCAAAAACGGCCGTGATTCTGCGGGAAAGCGTCTTGGAGTCAAAATTTACGGCGACCAAGTCGCTAAACCTGGTTCCATTATCGTTCGCCAGCGTGGAACTAAGGTGAATCTCTCACTCTTCTCTCTTCCATTTTGAATTTTAGGAGGAAAATGTTTTGGTATTTGAATTAATTCAATTTAATCATTATGAGGTGTTATATGGATTTGTGAAATTATGGCCTTATATTTGGGGTGAATTGAAAGAAAAAGGAAATGCTTGTAGTTTGTGTTCAATTATTAGAGACTATACAAAAACATAAATTATAGGTTAATTTAGAAGTATATTTGTAATGGACAAAACTTAGGTGCATTTTAGGTGTTTTTTGTGTTGTTCTTTAACTTAAAATACATTTTTTGTTGTTGTAACAAACTTTAAAAAACAGTATAGATTTGTGGAAATTACGGGTGGTTATGCATATTTTAAGTTAAGAATAGCACGAAAAACACCTAAGAAATGCACTTAAGTTGCTCTCCGGTTTCTAAATTCTCAATTATAATTTCGATTGTCTAAATAATAATGAAGCTCGATTAGTCTAGTAGTTATTGCTGCAATCTTTCTGTACGATATTTAGGACATACATTAAGTTCTAAATTTTATTAATATTGTGGAGATGTACTTGCCCTTAAATGCGCTTTCGGCACAACACGATTTTGCAGTTTTACACTGACATTTGCAGGGCATCCAAACAGAATCTACTATTTTGCCACTTTATACCGTCAATTTCATGATGCAGTTATAAGCAAGATAGTTAAAATCGAGATTTTAGGCATAATCAGAAAGGGGAAGTAAAATCGCAAATAGGGGAATAGTAAGATTATACAATATTCATAAAACTCATATATATGCTTATAAATTCATATATATGCATATAAAACAGCACGAGTAAGATAATTAGAACTTTAAATCAGCCTTCAAAATTTCAAATACTTCTATAAATTCAAGATAATTAGAGTTTGAAGCCATTGGAAGTCAAACAGAAGAAAAAATAATGGAGAAGAAATGAATTTTAGAGAAACTGTTGCAGGGAAGTTGAGACTGAGAGAAAGAATGCAGGGAAATTGAGAGAAACGGTGCGGGTGTAGTGGAGAAGTTTAGTGCTGCGCACATTTTCTCTTATAGGAACTACAATCGCAGAAATGCATAATAATTGTAGATCATATGATTTCACGATTAATATCATAGATTTCACGTGATTCCACCAAAAACCGATTCTATATATGCTTTTAATCGTCGAGGGCATGTATAAACGCAGAATTGTGCGATTTTACGACTCAAATCTAAATTTTGACTACCATTGTTACAAGAGTGAGCTGACGCGGAAAAATACAGAGTCGCTACTGGATTTAATTACAAAACTGGTTTGCACTGAGTGTGAATAACTTCATATTATTTTTGTCAAAATTACCTTCATATTATTAATTAAGAATATATTTCAAAATTCAATTGCTTGAGAAAAAATGTAAGATTGGAGGTTTATGGTTTAATGTGGCCTTATGATATGAGTTTTCAATGGTGAATGGAGCTTCACAATTTGTACATTGCCGCAGATTAAGGCTCTCTGAGTCGGTTGGTGTAGCCTGTTTTAAATCAATTCTACTGTCTGGGAATAAAAAATTCGCATAACTTAGATACAATTTGGATCCATGTAGTCGAGCCGCCTAGTGAGATAAGGCTTAATTGTTATTGTTGTGGTTAGGAACAATTTGGTTTAGCTTATATTATGGTAACTTTTCAACTAAAATATGTTTATAACTCTTCTGTCACTGACAACCTTTTTTTAAGCTTATGGATGTTTCAGTCGAGTTAAACAACAGAGCTTCGCTAAATTCAATTTATATGGGGCATTGCTATTTAAAAAACTCATAGTTATCGTATGATTATTTTAATGTTTGTTTCGTAAGAAATTTAGGTCAATCAGAATGGATGAAGCGTGTGTACTTTTTGCATTCTGTAATTGACAATTCTAGCATTGATATCCATTCTTTTGAATCTTGATCAGTATCATAAAGCTGTAAGCTATTTCACAACTTTTATTGCACCCTTTATTGACCGAAAGAATTTCTTCATGTTTGTTCTATATTGAGAGTGATAAATGCTAGTATGCTACTATGGAAGTAATGCAGTCAATGTTTTAAATTGCAGTCACAGTTAGTGGCGATCCTTGATGTTGCATAAAATTAAATGTGGTTAATGTTGCCATTATTGTAGCTGCACTGTGGTTGGTGAGAGTTCAAAAACCTGTGTTTAAGGTTGTACTGCGGACCGCAATTTAAAATCACGATGAAAGTCAATTAGTGCCTTGTCAAACCAATTTTTTAGATATTGTCGAATCGATATTGGCTTGCTGTTTCCTGACACGTAACAACCAAAGTTTGTTTTGCAATTGATAAAGTTGGCTACGAGCATCTAATGATGTTCTTATGTCCTATCATGAAACTTACTGTTTATTTTATTTCTAATTATTTTTCTTTGCAAAACATGAAGTTTCATACAGGAAAGAATGTGGGAATCGGTAAGGACCATACCATTTTCTCCCTGATTGATGGAGTTGTAAAATTCGAAAAATATGGACCTGACAAGAAAAAGGTAACAGTCTCTCACAGCTTGATTTATGTGTCCTGTAATCCTATAGTACAAATTAACGAGCTATTAAAAATGTAATAATATTACAGATCAGTGTTTACCCGCAAGAAGTACAGCCTCAGAACCCCGATAGCTATAGAGCAAGGAAGATAGAGTACTTCAGAATGAGGCGTGAGCGCAAAAAAGCTGCACAAGAAAGAAGAGCTCTTCAACCGCAGCTGATACTGGCTTCTGTTGACGATGCTGCAATAACTAATCCAGTCGGTTGATTCTACTTCATTCACTTCAATGTTGTAAAATCTACTTGTTATTAATTGTTTTGTTTTTGTTCATCTGTACAACCTTTAGCTTTGTTGTAAAATTATATTTGTTTTATGGTTAGAGAAATTGAATCATACATGGCACAAACTATTCGTTGTTGTGTTCACAAACCAATTACAGGACAAATAGCCATTCAAATTCAAATTGTTTTGGTGTGTAATTTTCTGTGAGAAAATGAAATGTTCTTTTGCTTGTTCATTGACATATCATCATTGTTGTCAAATAACGGCTATAGCAAAGTTATAGTACTATTGTGTAGTAGAATTTGAACAAATTGTTATTTTCTACAATTGACGATTAACAACCGTACATATTGTACACATTTTTCCTTCACAAACCATCTAAGCTGATATTTTGTTTGGCCTAAGTTTTCAAACTTGGCCTCTGTCCATGTGACATGTCTTAGTGTTATTCTGAAGATTGAACCAGTTATATTTTAGAGCACAAATATGTAACAACTATAAATGCAAGGCATATCTTATGTTTGCACGTCTTTGAAGTGAAGTGAAGAGAAGAGCATCCATGTACAATTTATTTAGCATATGTTAGGTTTGGCGGTGGAACATTTTTTCCACATGTTCCAAAATACTAGCCATGATTTATACGAACTTGAAACTGTAAATTCTACTAAACGCATGGTTATGCAACATTCCACCGTGAATGCAAACACACGCTTAAACATTTTGTGAAAAATTAAACTTTGGTTGTTAACAACGAAATGTCAAAGAAATAAGTAGCAGTCCAACCATCCTTTCTTGTGTTATTTGCCTACTACATCAACATAAGGAGGCAGGTCACAGCAACTGTGAGCAGGAAGTTAATGAAGTTATTTTAAAAAATCCTTTACATTCTCTAATATATCTAGACTGACAAAATATTGCATTTACACTCTCTTGTTATGATGGGTTCAATGATATTGATTGCTTCTTCGAGAGAGTGCTAGAATATGACTAAAAATTGAGAAGATAAAATATGTGAAATGCATGAAGTAGTATTATGTTAGAAAATTATTATGTTATATCTAGGGTTTGAACGTTAAACCTTGTTGTTAGTATTATTCGGTGTCTCTCGGTTCACCAATTGAGTTGTTTGCAAGGTTGGGGGGTGGGATTTTATTAATGAAGAATATTGTGACAATAAATTTGGAATATGTGCTCCTTTTCATGATTAAATCATACAAGGTTGGACAATCATGTGCTGTAAATTTGCAATAGCCTAAGCTGATAGAGTTGACCAAGAAAGAAGGACTAAGGCACCTAGGTCCCTTCCTGCCATAGTTGCATTAGAGACAAAAAATTCATTTTTTTATAGACAAATTTGGTGGTTAGTTTGTTCGAGAAGAAAAAATGTTAGTAGCAGAAATCAAATGTGATTTCCGATTTCTGACCTTTTTAATACACATTCAACGTTTCAACCCAAACCACTAGGCAAACCCTATATGGCCGCAAAATTTACCAAAACTTTCCAACCCAAAATTTACTAAAATTTAAAATGCATCTTGATCTAAATTTACCTAAAATTCAAGGGTAGAAACTTTCTTAATCACTTCAAAGACAAACTCACATTCTTACTTAATCACTTCAGAACAAGCTGTAGGGAATTTGTTATTTGAAAATCTGTCATTAGATAATCTATGCTTGCAATGTTATAAAGCCTGCTTAATAAATTAACAAGTAGTGAAAACCACTAAAATCATCTAAAAACTTTGAGTGAGTGATTTGATCTAGTGAACCCTCCATCAACCATCAAATTCTCTCCACTTATATACTTTGCATCATCACTAGCAAGAAAGAGCACAGCATTAGCAACATCATTAGCAGTTAACTCCACACCCTGCAAGTTAGCATTTTTCCCGATAAAAGACCGAAAACCTTCCATCGCATCCTCGGTTCTCTCCTCCTCAGGCAAATGAACCAAAGACAAACCAGTTGCAACACCATATGGTGAAACACAGTTAACTCTTATTCCATAGTTTCCTAATTCAGCTGCAACATTCTTTGTTAGTCCCCACACAGCATGTTTGGAACCTGTGTAAGCATGTGGTCCCATACCACCTATGTTACTTGCTACACTTGCTATAGAAATTATTGAGCCACTTTTCTTTGGGATCAAAATTTGAGCAGCATGTTTCATGCCATGGAAAACACCCTTTACATTTATGTCAAACACTTTGTCGAATTCAGTCATGTCTACATTGCGGATATCAGGACAAGGCGATCCACATATTCCTGCATTGTTGACCATGATGTCAAGAGTGCCGAATTTACCAACTGTGATGCATACTGCATTGGAAACATCGTTCTCTAACGCAACATCACAATGGATGAAATGAACATTTTCCAGGTCGTCGAAGGAATTGCAGAGGTTTTGTCCAAGGTCGTCCTGGATATCAGCTATACAAACTTTAGCGCCGTGCGAGTAAAATAGGCGAACAATGCTTTCTCCGATTCCTGAGGCTCCACCGGTTACCATTGCCACTTTGCCTGATAACCTGAGGAAATGAGATAATAGAGAATTTTAAGCCAAATAACTGAATCTCAGTCGAACATCGGATTACCAGAGCCCTTTAAAAACCATATATGAGTAATGCATTACTTAATAACCAAAATAAACTTTTTATATATAGGGCAAGCAATAAAATGAAATGTGCAACTGATAATAGAAAGAAATAAACTTAGCATACATGAAAAGAATAAGAATGATTAATCAGTCTTAGCTTGCAATGTCATTAACCATTCAAACATACCTTGTTGCAAGATCAGCAGATTCAGCACACCTTACTACATTAGAAATTGGCTAATTTTATTATGACCAAGACATCAAGATCCTACGGAGGAATGGTAGCATTATATCAAACAAGAAGAATATTAAAAAAGAAAATAACACATTCACCACAGTATATTATTTACCTTTATGAACCACCCTAGACCAAGGTGATGGCCTGTTACAATTTAATCGGAGTTAGAGGACAGATGTTAGAAAACGAGTGAATAAGTAAATTGGTCTTCGAAATTGTAAGCATAAGTCAAAGTAGTCTATGACTTTTGTGAATTGGCAAATACATCTCTGAAATTATAAAGTGTCGGTCAAAATAGTTTTCCTCATAACTATTATTTATGACGTCGCACTATAACTAAATATGCGGCCCTTCCACCTTGATCCCACATTAGAGACTAATTTGTCTATGAAATTTAGGTTTCTTAAGTGCTAACTTGTCACTAATTAGTCATTGCACAATTGCAATTATTAACAAATTTGTCCCTAAGAGGACCTAAATTTCATAAGCAAATTAGTTCCTAGTGAGCTGAGCATGCAATATGACATGTTCATGTAATGTATTTTAGTATTTTGGATATGTATTTGTCAATTTGCAGAAATCAAAGACTATTTTGTTTGATGCTTACAATTTCAAGAACTAATCTGCCTATTCACTCGTTAAAACACATATTTGTTAATAACTTAAGATGCTATATCCAAGGAGGAAAACACAGAAATGTGAACCTGAATGTTAAGAAAACTTTCAATTGGAGAAAGGAGTATGTTATAGATAGATCTCTAGTGAGTATGTTATAAGCTATATGTATGTCTTTTACATTTGCTATATGTAGTCTTAAATTGTCTTAGATGAAACTCATTAACCACTTGAGCCCAATCACATTGTTCGCACTTATGTTTGATATTATTATCTTCAATCCAAGTAAATCAACAGATAGAAAATTAGTCCTTTAAATTAAAGAAAATTTATTTATTTTGTCCCTACATCAAAATATATGTTTTGTTAATATCCATCAATATCGATAAAAGGCCTACATATTGACTTAAATAGTCTCTTAGTGCATCAAAACAAGCACATAACATTTAAAATTGTGGTACTAAATTTGAAAAATGACTAAATTGATTGATATTATTCAGTTTCAGAGACTAAATTGTTATTTAGCAAATTTGAAGGACTAATAAATTTATAGTGTCCAAACAAACCTGGTTGAGAAATCAGGTAGAAATCCTCAAATTATATAACTAAACTCATTGAGGATGAATTTGAAGTTTGGCTCATAAATGATAAATCTGAAAGTCATAGGAAATAAAAACTTTGGGGAAAAAAGAGAAAGCCAAGAACATATAGGGTAAACCAACCATCTCTTTTGTAAACAATCATCAAAACAAATTAAACTTATATTGAAGTTACTAAATTTGGAAAAAGGACAAAATCCTTTATTGTTGTTCAATTTAAGAGACTAAATTGTTATTTCGCAAATGATCGACACTTACAATTTCAAACGCTAATTTACTCCAAAAAAATCTACCAGTGATTTTCTTAAAAATAATACAAAATTCAATTATGTGAAGAGTAATAAAAGGAGTGAAAGCAGCTCACTACAGAAAACAAGTCAAAAAAGTTCAAACAATATTTGTTTTACTTATTGCTGTTCCAAAAATAAGGTATCAACAAGATCCATATAATTTGTAATCAGACAACAATAACCATAAAATCAACAACATGGAAAAAAATCAAATAACCTCAGCAGATCACATCTTTTGTGTCTTTTATTTGTCAAAATTATCAAACAATCATTAATAATTTACGAACAAACTTAGTCAACCCACAACTATGAAGTCAAAAGCTGACAAAAAATAAGATGAGATAATTTTTTTAAAAATTAAATAAATAACAGTAGCTCAAGCTATACCCAAAAAAAGATTCATAAAAAAGAAAACATATATCCAAAACCCAATACAGATTTTGGTCACTCCAAATCAGTTCAAGAGTATATAAGCAAGAAAAATTACAATAAGAAATTGCATGTATGAAATAGATGCAAAACTCTGAAAATAAGCAATATGCATAACAAAGTAATGTTATGAACAAAATATTCTATTAATAATAATAATAATATTAATAATAATATTAATAATAATAATAATAATAATAATAATAATAATAATAATATTAATACCTTTTAGCTGGAGCAGGAGTTGAAGCATCAATGCCAGTTGACATGGTTGTGTGTACTCTCTCTCTCTCTCTCTCTCTCTCTCTCTGTTTTACAGTTTGTTGGTGGAGCATAATAATTCAGTGTTTTCCACATTCTATTCTATGTGGCTATTTTTAAAACATGACGTTTTTTACATTGTGATAAAAAAATTACATTAATGCATGCCAAGATAAGCTTTCCCATAAAAGCAAATTTTATCTCTTGTTGTTTTTTAGATTTTCATTCACTAGAATTCATAGATTTATATTGAAAGAGGATAATGGGGGCCTTAATGTGTTGTCATATTAGTTTTTAGTTGGGTTTCCCCTTATCCCACTCCACCCATTTATATATATTAAATAATAAATTTAAAAAATATATTTATTAGAATTAAATTAAATATTTAGAAAATAGATTAAAATTTGTAATAAGTAAAAAAATATTAAATAAATAATGTATATAAAGTTTTAAAATTAATTATAATTTTATTAAGAGTATCAAGTTCAAGATGGAGTTGGAATAGATATTTTTAAGTGCATATTTAGAAAAAATGAAGTATTTAAAATTAAAATTACCTACTACCATAAAGTGAATGGAAAGTCATTAATGTCAAAGAGATTTGTTTAAGATATGTTTAGATTATATAAAATTCATAAATAAATATTATATTTGTCAAAGAGATTTGTTTAAGATATGTTTAGATTATATAAAATTTATAAATAAATATTATATTTATCTACGAGGGTTTGATTTAGTAGAAGGAACTTGATTTTTATAATATAGGGAATCTGAATTCGAATTTTTGTTGAAAGAGATATCTATATCTATACCATAAACCCAAACAGAAATATTCGACTTTTTTATTTATTAAAAACAAAATTATAAATATAAGTCGGATAGCTTGCGGTTATTTATGCTAATTCAATATATTTAATTTTATATTTCAAAATGATTTGGAATTTAACTGATTATAGAATTTTATCCTTGTAGGATGCTTGTCAAACTCTTCATCATACAAGTATGAAGCTTAGTTGGAGTAAAAAGATCTAGAGTGCTGCAATTCCTCTTTTAAAATATTTTTTTGGTTGGCATCTTTTTTATAATAAGATGTCTACAAATGATCACTTCCGGAATTAGGTGTGTGTGGTGGCGTCTTTTTCATTTTTGTTTTATTTTTTTTTACAAAATATGTTTTTCTCAAAAGTGCTTTTGTACATAATCACTTTTTCACAGTACTTGTATTTTAAAAGTTTTCTTTACATTTTCGAGTTCCTCTCATTTTTCTAATCAACTTAGACTTTTGAACTTCGAAAGTACTACATATATATAAGAAATAACATCAAAAATAAGTTTGTTAGTGAACTTTCAGACAACCAATTGCAATTGAAGAAGACCATGAAACTAAACACATATTCTTTTTCTAAAAAATAGCAACTAAGGACTCTAAATGTCATCAAAATAAAGGAAATAATCATCAAACTAGAACTTCTCACACATATTATAATACTTATAATCAACTAGCAACTCAAGATTACACAAAACAAATATCAAATTTCAAGACATTAACCTAACATTTCAAATTTTCCAAGAACTTCAAGAACATAAAAAACTTAAAAACATAAATTAAGAACAAATATTACCACTTGATGACAAGCTTTGAATACCAAATGATGTGGATTTGAGTGTTTTCATATGAGTTGAAGGATTTAACCAAGTGATTTCTTAAAATAAAGTAACAAAATAAAATGGAAAAGAAATAGACAAAGATGTATTAGGTTGAGAAGATGAAGAAGGAATGCGTCACATTGTAGAAGATTGATAAGCCAATGAGAAATCATCACAATGGTAAGGAAGTCATTGATAAGATTCAAGCAAATTTTAATCCAAGAATTCAAAAAGGAGACACTTCTCACCCGTCATTAGAAATTCTAATTCATTTCAAATTTATCGAAAATGAGACTTTTACCGGTATCTAAAAAAACATTTATCGTATTCTTAAAATGTGTCAAAAGACAATTATGTTGACACAAATTGGACTTACATCATTTAACTGAAATTATTATAATTCAAATTAAATATAAATAAAACTAAAAACTATTATAAAGTATTGACTTTAAATATTCATTATTTTTCTTCATAGCTCATTTTAGGTCCTCATCAGTGCTTTGCAAGTAAGCCTTTTAAGTAAGGCTTTTAATGAGTATTGTCCATACTTGTTTACTTAGATTTTGACTTAGTCTCTCAAGTTTATATATATATATATATATATATAAGTGGTATTTTTGGATGCCAACATGATTGAGATGTCAATTCTATCATATGATGTCTTTGCTTTCTAATTTTTTGCTTTAAAAAACATTTCAAAATTGTTGAAAATATCAAAACTCAAAAAGCTATTGGAGCATAATGACTTTTGTGTAATTCATATGAAGAGGAAGATTAATCATTACTAAATTTGGTTTGAATTTAATTAATATACACCGATAATATAATTTTCATTCTTTATTTGATGAATTTGATGTTTTTGGAGATGAAAACATGAGTTTATTTGAATATTTGAGTTATGCATTTTATGAAATTTGTATTATATTGAAAATGATAATTAATTTTATGGGCTTTGTTTGAAAATTTTGATGA
>JBBPBR010000004.1:5735102-5751917 GCA_037974775.1 Cicer pinnatifidum
TTACCATTCTAACTAATTCAATCGGTAAAGATGTATATAAGATAAATAAACAACAAGATTTTAAACTAGATTAGAAAATTACAACAGTAAACAAGTTATTTTTGTCATTACAATGTCTCATCACATCATTCATAATTTCATTCAAATCAATTGTTTGAACAAGATTTTCCCTTGTCTTCTTTGAAATTAATATATTTAATATCAATCGATGTTTAAATGTGGAAAAATAAGAAAATAGAATTCAATTTAACCATTTTAAATTGAACAAATAGCATATTCACTAAAATGTGGGAGAAATTGGTTAAATGTTTCGGGATACACAAAAAACTATAACACCGAATCTCTATTCAAAAAATTTAGACAATGAATATATCAATCATATTTCTTATATATTTTAGATTTACCACGTTTAAATGTTATGAGATTTAACCATTCACTCCACTAAGATTGTTAACTGCTTGTCTATGCAACTATTATCTATTGATAACTATTTCATGTTGTGGTTGTAGCTCTTGAACTCTATTAGTATAGTGTTTAGATTAATTGAAAGTTTTTATCAATTAACATTATTTTTGTTTTGTATTCAAAATTAGTTTCTATTAACTTGTATAAGAGCTCCTTCTCACGGAATGAGCTATTTCACAAAATTTTCCTATATACAATTGGTGTCATGCTTAAGGTGGACTACAAGCTACGAAATTTATTATGATACTAATGATGGGAAAAGAAAAATTTCAGATAAGGTAGCAAATAGTATGCAATAGTGTTATAGCGGCTATTTGATAAGTTTTTATACTAAATAGCATATTATAGAATACTAGTATTTTGTTCAACTTTCGATACGTTATATCCGATGTAATACCACCATAGCCGTTATAGTACCACCATAGCCGCTATTCAACAATATTGGGTAACCATGTGAGTTCTACTCAATAGTTGCCTTAAGGTTTTGAGATAGTATATGTTGTTAAGTGCACTATGAATTCCTCTATATCTTTTACAATTATAGGGATCCATCTTCCATTTTGGACTCCACCTGACCTCATAACTACTAATTTCATTTCTTCCTTTCTTAATAACAAAATTATCATTAAATTTTTAGTTTATTTAATTGTTTCTCAAACAAATATTAGAAAACAAGATGACATTTTTGTAATTAAAAGTGAAAATAAAAAATATTTTTCCAAAGCAAACAAGTAATCATGTTGAACAAACAATATAAAATGGAACAAACACGGAGAGTTAAAATGATGGACATGAATAAAAGCATTTTCACTGGTGAGCTCCAAACACTTATTAGAAAGCTTAATGAATATTTATGATTGGGCAGAATTTTCATCCCTACAAGAGTCTACCTTTTTACATAGCTCATCATATTCTTACTGCCAAGACTGAAAACATCAAATTAACTACAAAGTTTAAGAAAAAAAATAAAGATTTCTATGTTTCTAGAAGGTAATTATGACAAATTCACAAGAGATGTAGGAAAAGTCAAGAAGAAACACAAGCAAAATTTGCAACTACCACAATAAGAAGAAACACAAGCAAAATTTGCAACTACCACAATGGTAATCAAAGATACTACATGAGTGTTTCGCAATCCAAGATCCTATGATTATAAAACAATAATAATAGCAACAAATACATGGATCATTCGATGCCATAAAGCCCTATTGTAGTACCATGTATAATGATGTTCCTAATATTCCAAATAAAGGGAAGGGTTGTTGAGAGTGCACTATAAGTTCATAATGAGGAAACTTTTAAGTTGTGTTTTTGAAAAATTAGATTATAAATATAAGCATATCGATAAAACTATCATTAATGAAGGAAATTAGGATTCAATGTGTGCTTTTGATCAACTTGATGCTCTAACAGACAAAACAATCACAATAGAATTAACTTTTATAATTGAGTGCCAAAAATTAAAACAAAAGAATTTCCTGGCACTTTAAACAATGTGTCACATATTACACAGTGAATAATAATAAGATGGTACAGGTTCAGAAATAGTGTTGTCCATTGGTATTGCAGTGTGGCATAACCAACCAAGTTAAAACTACGGTTTCTTTCTTTGATATTTTGGAATCTAGTCCCCAATAGTTGGAACTATATTTATCTTTATTGTCTAAAGTGTAGCTTAGTTGAAAGAGTTCTTCTATGTACTTTAATAAATCAGTGGTTGTAAAATTATAAATTAGTCCAATTATCTTTGGTAGGATTATAGGGATGGGAATATGTCATGTCATATCAGGCTTTGAAAGGCCTGAGTTTGGCATACGATAAATTTTTTAGGCCTAAGTCTGACCTACGGCCTATCATAAGTTTTTTTTTTCGGCTTGAGCTTGACCAACGACCTATCATTGCTGGCCTGTAAGTCTATTTAAAAGTATTATTCACATTAGAATATTTAAATGTTATATTTTACATTTTTTTTAAATAGGCTAAACTAGACATTTATTTACAAGGAAAACTAATAAAATTATAATCAAATTTAATAAAATAATTACTAACAAGTTTATAATGCAACAATCTTTCAATAAAAAAAAATGAATTCATAATTAACAAACTCTTAAAGTCCTTCAAAAATTAAATAAAACAAAATGAGCCCCATAAACAGTTATACATGTCAACCAACAAAACACATTCAAAGCTCAATGAATGACAAAAATATGATATCAAATCTTCAAGGTGATTTGTATCTCTTGTAACCTTCAAAAACAAAAGAAAAAATAAATATATGTTAGATACTGAGCTAAAAAGTAATAAATAAATAAATGAGCAATTTTTTTTTAAAAAATGAATAAATACTACTTGATTAAAAATATTAACCTTTCATTTTTTCTTGAAACAAACACACCCATTATAACCTTTCAAACAAATACTCTCAAACAAACTCATATTATTATCTCTCAAACAAAATCATATTCAGTAATAATATATATATATATATATATATATATAAAGATAACAAATAAACAATTATCTGTACCTACATGATGCTCTGTCCATAACGATTTACATGATTCTTCATATATTAAATAAAAAATGTTTTTAAAAAAAATATGAAACAAACACCCTTTAAACCCTAAAAAATGATTTTTGATTTAAAAGAATAAATTTTTTATTGAAACAAACGCGTCCATTATTATCTCTCAAACAAACTTAGATTATTACCTCTTAAACAAAATCATATTCAGTAATAATATATATATAACAAAAAATAATTTTTCTAAAAACATCCTTTAAATCCTAAAAAATAATTTTTAGTTTCAAATAATAGATTTTTTTTTTCTAAAACAAAACGCACCCATTATTACCTCCTAAACAAATAAGGAACAATTACTCAATGATTGGTTAATTGAACGGTTACCAAGTATGAAATAACTACCAAATATAGAATCGCTACCGAATATGGAATAATTATTGAGTGATTGCTTAATTGATAGAATTTAAAATAAGAAATATTATAATTAATATAATAATAAAAAATAATATTAATAAATAATAAAATATTTATAGGTCGGCCTCTCAGGTCTAATAGGCTTTTTTATAAGTCTTACCCTGACCTATTTAAATAAATAGTCTTTAAAAACAATATGATCCTAGCCTTTTTATTAAATAGGTCATACCAGACCATAAGTAGGCCAGACCATAGGCCCCTGACGACCTGGCTTGACCTTTTTCCCATCTCTAGCTGCATTCCACCAATGATTTACTAGTATGTACTTGTGTTTCGTATCATTGATCTCTTATCTAATTCCTTATTTGACTAATTTTTTTTCCTTTTTCTTATATCATCGTCATTATCCTCTCAAAAGAATTGTGGCTAAATAGTAAATACTAGACATCGTGTGAGATAGCTAAGAATTAAACTTAGAAACCTTAAGAAGGGATTTCGTTTATGAAATGTATTCTCAAGATATCCTTAAGAAGGGATTCATTGAGAATTTAATACAAGAACCTAAATGGTTGTAGGTGTGTTGTACAAATTGCAAAAACATATGTTCACAATTACATTACATTAAAATTAGATTAAAATACACAATGGAGCCAAATCTAATTCACTTCAATAAGGAAATTAATAATATAATGAATTTAATAAGCTTGGAGTTTGAAATAGTGTTTCAAACAATTGGAGTTTGAAACGGTTTTTCTTGAGTGCAGAGACACCATTATGTTTGAACAACTAGTTCTCAAATCTCTGTATGAGCCACTTGTGTTTGCACCATATCAATTAGTTGTAGGCATTAATTAAAAAGATATCAAACATAAGTCATATAAACAAAAAGTTCAATACATTGATACTCACTGGAATATTCAAATCAACAACATAAATTATCGATTCAACATAATAGAAGGTAGATCAAAAGGGTAGTTGAAGATGAAACAACAATCAAAATGCTGGAACTGTTCGATGATAATGAATACAAAGAATATCAAATCAAACTTGAAATATTAAATCCTAAACATTCATAACATCAAATCTAAAAAAAATCAAAAGTTAAACCAAAAGTGAACTAGAAAATATGTGATAATTGAAAACTATAAATGTTCAATGAAAATAAAAAATCACAAATAAAACTGAAAGAAGCTACATGTTCCAACAAATGCTTAGTAAAATTGCAAATCATTCGTAAAATTGTTGTTTTAGAAAGAAGTAAGCAAAGTTAATATAAACATAAAATCAAATCAAAAATATGAAATTGTAAACATCCAATTGTGATTGTAAAAATAAATTGACGAAATGCAAATTTAGCAACTATGAAAAGATGAAGACGAAGAAGATTTGTCAATCACAACTTCTAATCTCTAATACTGATTGAAGGATAAAATCGCTTGATAGATTTGACAGAAATTAAGTCAATCTATTGAAGGAATGATGAATACGCAACAAAGAACTACAACATTCACATATTGGAATACATAGTTACCTGGTTCCCAATTCGTTTTGGTACGTGGTACGAATTCAAATACGCGGTACGCAACTCTTGAAGTATTAGGTACATGGGGTATCCATAGCACGTTATTTGAGTTCGTGGTTCGTTTGAATATTATAATTGGTACGTCATCAATAATTTTTTCTCTGGTTTAATTAAAAACAATAAAACACATGCTAAAAAAATATAATTATCAATAAAAATTAATTAGAAATATTAAAAGACAAAAGTAAAAGTCTTCAAATATATTTATGTTAAGATTTAAATATGTATTTTTTGTTAGATATAATTCAAAATGATGTAGTTAGAAGTTAGTTAGGAGTTGGTTAAGAGTTGGTTAAGTTGATTGAGCAAAAACAGCCACAAAACTACTGTTATAAAAGGCTAAGATCAATCCATGAAGAGTAGAGTGTAATGATGTAACACAGAACCATAAGATTGATGTGCAGTGTGAAAAGATCAATCTTTTAGCAGAACAAGATCAATCTTATGAAAGCAGAAGATCAATCTTAGCATTTTCTGTTTTTCTATTTCTTTCTCTTTTTCTTCCAATTCCAATTCCTCTCAAAAGATATAACCTTTTGGGAAACACGAGTGGAAGTGTGAGGGGAAATCAAAATTGGGAAACACAAGTGAGTGAAAGAAAAAGAAGAAATGAATGGAGTAGGATTTCCATCGAATTTGCTAATTCTGGATGGGAAGAACTGGGAGAGGTGGTCTGCATCAATGAGATCGTTGTTGGGAGCTCAAGAAGTGTTTGAGATTGTTCAAGATGGCTATGGTGCGAATCCAACCGAAAGACAACAAACAACTTTCAAAGACTGCAAGAAAAGGGATTGCAAGGCACTGTTTTACATCCAGCAAAGTGTGGATTCAAACAATTTTGAAAGGATCTCAAAGGTATCTACAGCAAAAGAGGCATGGGATATCTTGGTGAAGTATTACACAGGTGATGAAAAAACCAAGAAAGTGAAGCTCCAAATGCTAAGAAGAAAGTATGAATTACTGCAAATGGAGAACAATGAGAATGTGATTGATTATTTCAATCGAGTACAGACAATCACAAATCAGATGAAGGCCAATGGAGAAGTGATGACAGAGGTTATGATCATTGAAAAGATTCTGAGGACACTAACACAAAGACACGATCACATAGTAGTGGCAATCTAGGAATCAAAGAATCTTGATACAATGAAGCTGGAAGATCTGCAAAGCTCCCTAGAAGCTCATGAATTAAGGATAAAAGAAAGAGATGAGGCACACACACAAACACAGGCACTGCAAGCTCAGATCAGCAAGAAGTCCAATCAAGATGGAGTAAAAAACAAGAAGTGGAAGAGCAAGTCAAAATGGCACCAGAACCAGGATCAAGATGAGGAGGCTGGAGGTTCAAGAAGTCAGCAAAATAGTGATAATAAACACAGGAAACCATCTGGCAAAAAGAAATTTGACAAGAGGAAGGTCCAATGTTATAATTGTCAAAAATATGGACATTTTGCAGATGAATGCAGATCCAAGAGAGTACAAAGAGATGATGGTGAAGCTCAATTGGCCCAGGCAGATAGTTATGACTCAGATGAAGTGTTGTTGATGGCATCTACAAGCATGGAGGATGATGTCCAGGATTATGGTATCTTGACACAGGATGCTCGAATCATATGACTGGTCATAAAGAGTGGTTTGTAAATATTGATGAGAAGGTGAAGAAGGAAATCAGATTTGCTGACAATAGCACATTAACAGTTGAAGGTATTGGCAAAATCTTGATTCATAGAAGGGATGGCAAACAATCCTCCATATGTGATGTGTTGTATGTGCCAAATATGAAGAACAACTTGCTAAGCTTAGGACAATTGCTTGAAAAGGGGTATTCTATGAAGATGGAACAAGGTGAGATGAGATTGTTCGATAATTCAAGAAGATTGATCTTGAAGGCACCACTAGCAAAAAACAGAACCTTCAAGATTGATATCCAGATCAATGAAGGCAAATGTCTAGCTGCTGAAGTATTGAGTGAAAATTGGTTGTGGCATAAGAGGTTTGGACACTTAAATTTTAGAAGTCTTCAAATGCTGCATAACAATAGAATGGTGCAAGGAATTCCCAGAATTCAAATGCAAAAGGAGCTGTGTGAAGAATGCTGTCAGGCCAAACAGCACAGAAATGCATTCAAGGCTGAAGTGCAAACTCGATCCTCAAGAATGATGGAGATAATCTACTCGGATGTGTGTGGTCCTTTTGAAGAAGCATCAATAGGAGGTAATCATTACTTTGTGTCATTCATTGATGATTTTACAAGGAAAATATGGGTATATCTAATCAAAAGAAAGAATGAAGTGCTGGAAATTCTTAAAAAGTTCAAGATAATGGCTGAAAAATAAAGTGGTGTTAATATGAAAGTCATTAGAACAGATGGAGGAGGAGAATACAACTCTCATGAATTTCATGATTTCTATGAAAGAGAAGGAATATTGCATGAAATAACTGCACCCTACACTCCCCAACATAATGGCACGGCTGAAAGGAGAAACAGAACCATAGTGAACATGGCTAGATGTATGTTAAAAGGAATGAAAGTGCCTCATAAATTCTGGGGGGAAGCAGTATCAACTACTGCATACATATTAAATAGATGTCCAACCAAGAGACTGGGCATAAGGACACCTGAAGAAGCTTGGACTGGAAGGAAACCAGCTGTGAATCACTTGAGAGTATTTAGTTCATTGTGCTTCAGACATGTACCAGCTCAAACCAGAAAGAAACTTGATGACAGGGCTGAACAAATGGTGTTGCTGGGATATGATGCCACTGGGGCTTACAAGCTGTATGATCCAAACAAGAACAAAGTAGTGATAAGCAGAGACATACTAGTGGATGAATCAAGAGGTTGGGACTGGACAACAGATGCAATCAGCCCAAGCATATCAACCAGACCAGCCAGCAGTGCAGAAGCAGCTGAATTGGTTGAGGACCAGCCAGCAGAGGTAGCAGATAAGCCTGCTATTGAACCTGTGAGAAGATCAGCAAGGGTCAGACGACCTTCAATCATGTTGCAGCCATATGAAGTAACTTCTGACTCAGCTATCAATGCAGATGGAGAATTAATTCACTTTGCCTTGCTTGCTGAATCATAACCAATAAGTGATGAAGAAGCATTGAGTGATCCTAGATGGATGGCAGCAATGGATGAGGAACTAGAAGCCATAGAAAAGAACAAAACATGGGAGCTAATGACCCTGCCAATGAATAAAAGACCTATTGATGTGAAATGGGTTTATAAACTGAAACTGAAACCTGATGGGCGGATTTCAAGGTACAAGGCAAGGCTTGTAGCAAAGGGATTTTTGCAGAAACATGGGCTGGACTATGATGAGGTATTTGCTCCAGTAGCAAGAGTTGAAACAATAAGAATGGTAGTCTCAATTGCTAGCTATAAAGGTTGGTCTATGCATCAATTGGATGTTAAATCAGCCTTTCTCAATGGCTCATTGGATGAAGAAGTGTATGTGAAGCAGCCTCTTGGATATGTGAAAATAGGCAAAGAAGATCATGTTTACAAATTGAAGAAAGCCTTGTATGGCTTGAAGCAAGCACCTAGAGCTTGGAACAAGAGAATTGACAGATTTCTCATAGAGCAGCAATTTGAAAAGTGTGTGAATGAGCATGGAGTGTATGTCAAGAAGGCAGCAGCAGCACCTGCATTGCTGATATGTCTCTATGTCGATGATTTGCTGCTAACTAGCAGTGATGAGGTGAAAATAAATGAGTTCAAGTTCAGATTGGAGAAGGAATTTGAGATGACTGATTTAGGCGTGTTGGCATATTTCCTCGGCATTGAATTTGAAACTAGAAAAAATGGAATTTTTATGCATCAAAGAAAGTATGCAAGTGATGTATTAAAAAGGTTCAAAATGCAAGATTGCAATGGAAGCAACACACCATTAGAACCAGGACTGATGCTGTTCAAAGAAGCAAAGCATAGTTGCATTGTCCACATGTGAAGCTGAGTATGTGGCTGCATCCATGGGAGCATGCCAAGTTGTGTGGCTGGCAGAATTAATGGCAGAACTGGGGCTGAGAAGTAACAATGCAGTGAAGATGAAGATAGACAACAAATCAGCAATAGATCTAGCAAGACATCCAAGTGCCCATGGAAGGAGCAAGCACATTGAAACAAGATTTCATTTCCTAAGAGATCAAGTAATGAAGGGCAAGATAAAGCTGGAACATTGCAACACAAAAGATCAAAAGGCTGATATTTTAACAAAAAGTTTGAAGAGAGTGAAGTTCCAAGAGATGAGAATCAAGCTTGGATTAACTTCAAATTGAATCACTTTTGAATTAGGGAGCATGTTAGATATAATTCAAAATGATGTAGTTAGAAGTTAGTTAGGAGTTGGTTAAGAGTTGGTTAAGTTGATTGAACAAAAACAGCCACAAAACTACTGTTATAAAAGGCTAAGATCAATCCATGAAGAGTAGAGTGTAATGCTGTAACACAGAACCATAAGATTGATGTGCAGTGTGAAAAGATCAATCTTTTAGCAGAACAAGATCAATCTTATGAAAGCAGAAGATCAATCTTAGCATTTTCTGTTTTTCTATTTCTTTCTCTTTTTCTTCCAATTCCAATTCCTCTCAAAAGATATAACCTGTTCTAACATTTTTCTCACACAGGTTGATAGCAACACCCTTTAGTTTAAACTATCAAACAAATGTGGGAGTCCCACATCGAAAACATGTAGAACATTGAGAAGAAGATTCACTATAAATATACAACCTACTGAGGAAAATGTATTACATTGTAATACTGAGGGTGAGCTTTGATCCCTTACCACACAGTCTAAAAAGGTCAATGACAGTACTTTATTTTGGGCGAATTCTTAACAAATTTTTTCGTACCAATTCGTAAAAGTACCGTGTATTGAGTGTTAGAAATGAAAACTTTGAGATCAAATCTCTAAACTGTTTCACAAAATTTGAATAGAAACTTATATTTCTTTATAAATTCCTATTATAAATTGTAGAAGAGTCTTTGAACCTTTTTTTGAGATTTTTTTTCTTCTTTTTATACACTTGGATTTCAATATGTTTGATAACCTGTATAGAGATGATACTAATACCTACTAAAAATTAGTTGTATTTTGTGTCAATTAGTAATACAAGGCACAATGTAGACAATAAACTTAAATTTTAAAGGAAAAAAGAATTGTACTTACCAATCATTTTTGCTATTTGAGAAGGTTGAGAGATGATTTAAATGGTCGTATGATTCAAATGATCAAATAAATGTTGGGATAAGAGAATGGAGAAGATGGTGCAAGAAAGGGGAAAATATTGAAGTTTGTGATTACTTGACCTCTAGTTGAATTATTTTCAATGAATAATGTAAGATCTATGATGACACAATGGAAGAACAAATAGCACCATAAATATTTTAGAGAATTAGGGTTTTAAAGGGAAGATACGAGAAATGAGTAGATTTAATTTTTCGCTTATTTGTATTCATTATAAATAAATCAAGAGGTTAGAGTCCCCCAACATGGTGAACAAAGGTTTGAACTTCAACATGGTGAACAAAGGTTTGAACTTCAACTAAGACAGATGTCACATTTAGTTCCCATTGCACTTCGAATAATATTGATGACGTATGATGTAGAGAACTTATGAGAAACAATAAAAGGTATTAGCTATTATTCCTATTAAATTTATAACTTTTCTTAAATTAAAAAATTTCCTTCTGTTGTTGTTGTTGCTACTATTATATTTTTGGAAATTAAACTATTACTTTGTTATTTAATTTCTTTAATTAAGAAAAAGTTATTACTTTTCGGCCAAACTATAGATTACTAGGGGTCTATTTCTTTCTTTGGAAGTCAGTGCATTAAAAAATAGACTTCGAAAAAAAAATGACTGTTGGGAGTGAAATGACAAAGAGATCAATGATTTGATCTCTACACTCAACATAATACTAGCAAACTACTAACAATACTCTCACTGTTTCAAAAAAATATATATGACGTGATTTATCAATATCGAAGAACTGATACCTAATCATAGAGTGTCTCATAGTCCATGATTGATAATTTACAGTTTCAATGAACAAATTGACTCTTACAATTTGCACTCACATCCTATCTTTTATAAATGTAACACCTAATATTACTTATCTAAAATATAATGTAGTATTTCACAAATTAATATCACTACAGTCTAACTTCACACAATAAGTCATAAGGTTCTAAAATTACAATGTTATAAGTCAAATCTAAAACTTAAAAAAATAAAAAAACTTCATAATACAAATACAATAACTACTAAACGTTGACATCATTTACTTGCTATGAGTCCAAAACTCAAATCTTCTTCTCTATTTTACTACATAAAAATGGAGATAAAATAATAATCTTAGTAAGTTCCAAAATAAAGGGAAGGATAGTTAGAAAAGTATCTTTGTAAAACATCAATAATAGAAAAAGTACAAATTTAATTTTATATAAAATCTTTAAGATAAAGTTACGTTTGAAACTTGTCATTCTTTTTGGCCAATTTTTCAATATAAAATGGACACTCTATGCCAATTATCTCAATGTGAGCCACCAAGATAATTGTGATTATTTTGTCAGGTAAGTCTTGGCCATGACCACAATAAGTGTTCTAATTGATTTTTCCTTCTAGATATTTCGTCAAAGAAACACCATGATATCTTATCGTTTCATTTTCGGTCATTCAATTTAAAACAAATAATTGAGAAATAAAATTTGAACATAAGAAAAGTATAGTATGTTTTTCAATTGAATCATTGTATATCGCAATATGAAGTTTATTAATTAATTAATCAACCATTAACAATACAATTCGAATCAATATTAAAAAATACAATAAACTAAACACTAAAAAAAAAAAAATACTACAAGCAACAATTTACAATATGTCAATTTCACTAAGCGAATTGGATATTGGTTCATCGAATCCAATAGAGGGGATAATTTTTCCCAAATATGTTAAATTTGCTTAGCGAATTCAAGTTTGAAGCAACCATGTTGGTCCCATGGCTGAATTCGCTCAACTAATTTCTACAAATTCTAAAATTATCCCCTTGTTTTCACAATCAATCTTGAAGCATCCATTATTAATCATAGTAACTAAAAATCATTAATGTATCAAGTAATAGAAGACTCATGCGTGGATTAATTCAAGCAGATAAACACTAATAAAAAGGTGAATAATAGAAATCACAATCAATCAACAAATCACAATTTAATCTATCATGAGACATAAAAAAAAATATTTCTAACATTCAACCCAATAAATATTTAAAAAATAATTATCATACACGTGATAACTATCATATATATATATATATATATATATATATATATATATATATATATATATATATATATATATATATATATATATATATATATATATATATATATATATATATATATATATATATATATATATATATATATATATGACAAGTTCCCTATCATATACATAATAAGAGAGCTCACAATGAGAAACTTAATTAATGTCTCACCCCTTGAAACCATTGGAAAAGGAGCAAGCCAATCCAAGACATAAAGAAGCGAAAATTTTCAATATAAAGTCTTTTAGAGTTTATAATAGTATTTTAGAAAAATTATTATATTTATGAAAAACTACTTTTAGACGCTTTAGAATAAAAAATAATTTATAAAATTAATATATTCAGTTTTATCAAACATCTTTTTTTAATTTATAATTCCATCAATTATTTTAATATTTATTGCAATAATAATAATTTTAAATAAAAATTTATTATTTTTAGATTTAAAAATATTATAATATAAAACATTTGAATTAAGTATATCACTTTTTTGGAGATCTTATTAAATAAAATTTTATTTACTTTTTTGACTTCTTTACACTTAAAAACCGAAAGGAAGAGGGGGTGTAAATACAAGAGGTAGGGTGTATAAAAGAGATTCCTTATCAACCTAACGAAAATTGGGCTATTATTAATGGTCTTAAATACTGAACCCAAAAACATGTATAAACAAAAAAGCAAAAAAACTTATAGGGTTTTAAGTTTGTCTTGTTCTTACATATAAAAGGGATTTCTTATCTCGTTTGCACCGTTTTGTTCTTCTTTCTTCAATTTTTTGACCTAAGCTTCAAACAAAGGTACTGTTTTATTTTATCGCTTCGCAAATTTCAAATCGGTGTTTGATTTTTTCAATTTGTTATTTGATTCATTTTTATCTTTGTCTGAACTCTAGTTACGATTTATTCGATGTTTTCAATTTCGTATTTTAGATTTCACTTTTTATTTAGTTTATTTGATTTTTTCGTTTTTTTTTTGGATTTTGGAAATATTTTCATTTTCCTTTACCAGCATCAATTAGTACTATTATTATCATTATGGTTGTTGTTGTTGATTATAGATTCGTAGATTTGGATATTAAATTGTTTATTATATAGTTGAAATAATTGAAGATAGAGCATGTTGATTTTTTTAATTAAAAAAATAAAAAGTGATAATGGTGATTTTGGACTTAACTAATCCAATGGGAAATTGTTATGTGCTGAATTTAGTATTTGCATTTTAAGGATATTGCTATTGTTATGCATTGGTTTCTATGATGGGATAAATGAAAATAAATTTAGTTCTGCTGAGTTGTTTCACTCGGAGAAAAAATTGGAGACCTGAACTGAGGTGAGCTGGCTGTATAAAATGTCCTTATTATTTTTTTGTATGCATTGGTTATATTAAAATGAAACTTGTGTAGCTTTTAAATGATGTGCAAGTACACTGGTATTGTTTTCTGATGTGTATTGTATTGTGTTTGGCTTCATATTTAGTCCTATTTTGATTGGTGTTAGGATTTCTCCTACATGCATGATGTAACAATGTAACAAGATTGAATAAACTTTTGCTGATTGATATTTGTAGCATTAGGTTGCCTGTTGTATCTCTTTCATATGTTGTGTCTCTTTCATATGATTGAGTTGAAACTTTCATTGAGTGTAAGCTTAAAGTTCTTGAAATGTATGTTTACAATGAGATACCTAGTTCTTTCTTTGTTAGATTATAAACAAGGTTTATATAGGAATGAGAAGGTTCAATTTTTAAACATCTATTTTAGAATATTGATACCTGTTTTTAAAATTTTCTTTTTCTTTTTTTCCTGCTTCTCATGTGACTATATTAGGTTGGCATGGTGAAGGAAATATTTTTTCTTTCAGTCAATATGATATGTATTTGTTTTTCCTTTCTAATTTAAGTCAATGAGTTATTTGATTTCATTTATATTTTTGGTGGTTTCTTGCTTTGTTTGTGAGTTGATGACTACTTGTACAGATTTTGGTGATGTGTCGTTGAAATATGTAGCATAACCTTTTTATACTAATTTTGGTAAATCATTTATGATCGTGCAACTTTTTATTCTAATTTCTTATATTGTCTTCCTTTTGTCTTAATCTTTACTATTATCACCATTCATCTATTCATCTTTTCAAAGACGTAGCTAATTATTTTCTGTGGTGAAACTTAATTTTTTTATTGTTCACTTCTATACAGATGAATGTAGAAAAGTTGATGAAGATGGCCGGTTCTGTTCGAACCGGTGGAAAGGGTACAGTGAGAAGGTATATTATATCAAAATACGGTCTCCTTCCATATGAAAATCAAATACTTAGTAAGATTTGATACTACATTCAACTGCACATTATTGTGCTGCTAGTAGTGAGTAGTCATATATTGCCTACAATTCTTTGTCTTTGCTTCTGATGCTACAATATTTAATTAATCAATTTCCCTTTAACTTTTAATGAGGTGGAAGATATGCAATCAACTGAAACCTTATGACTTTGGCTATCCATCCATTCATCTTGTAAATTTCAGTTTTTTGAAAAATGATTACTTTATGATGTAACTAATTGACTCCTTTATTGTATAATGGTTTATTGTTTGAGTGAGGTGGCTGTATTATTTTTGACTGATAGGAATATTGCATCTGTTAAACTGTATTGATGTTTTGTTTTCTGCCCATTTTAGAAAGAAGAAGGCTGTTCACAAGACAAATACTACAGATGACAAAAGACTTCAAAGCACCCTGAAGAGAATAGGGGTTAATGCTATCCCCGCTATTGAGGAAGTCAACATCTTTAAGGATGATGTCGTTATTCAGTTTTTAAACCCCAAAGGTGATTTTAATTGATGTTTCTTTTGTGGAGTATATAGTTTATCTTAAGTTCTTAAGTTGACTAACTGTTAAACATGAATTCATTGCAGTACAAGCATCTATTGGTGCCAATACTTGGGTTGTTAGTGGTTCTCCTCAGACAAAGAGTAAGAATCTATATCATTTTCTTCATATCTTTATGCCACATTATTGAACTTAGCTTGTGCCATTTATTTACTCTAGTGTGTTACACCGAACCTTAATATTTATCATCAATTACTGCCAACATCTTTTAACACTGCAAGGGTATCTTCAGAAATTGTAGGCTTCAAGAGCATCATTGTTTAATATGTATCATATTGAACTGACTACCTTGGTTAAAATTGAGTGTACCATGACATTTTTCCCCGTTTCGAGTGTCAGACTTGACAGTAGTGTTCCATTTGATTTTGAACTGATTGCTCTCTAGACTGACATTTCACTTGAAATAATTTTTTTCTTTTTACAGAGTTGCAGGATATTCTCCCCAGCATCATCCACCAATTAGGTATGTTATTTACATGTTATCAAAGCTAATATTATTTGTGTTTTTTTCTAATACCAACCTTTGATTTTCTGGAAAAATTAGGGCCAGATAACTTGGAAAATCTGAAGAAGCTAGCTGAGCAATTTCAGAAGCAGACTCCTGAAGCAGGAGCTGATGCAACCACAGCACAAGAGGACGATGATGATGCAGTACCAGATCTTGTCCCAGGGGAGACTTTTGAGACAGCTGCTGAGGAGGTTAAGGCTTAAGAGTTTCACTGTGCCATCTTTATTTTTGATGTCTTCTTTTTTTTCTTTCCAAATCATGTATTTCAGGTGATTTTGTTGCTCCAGTTAAACACTCTTAAATCTGCTCTCTTTTGTCTAACGAAATGTATCTACCTGACTGCACTGAGTTTGTCTATTGTATGTGCATCATTATTGGAGGTAGCAATCAATTTTGGTATTGTATTCTTAATATAATGGTCTCACCTAAGTTAAGCGTGCAAACACTAAATGTTTATGGGAGTTAACAAATGCAACATAACTTGTGCTTTTTGTTGATTCTGCATCGTTATGCTTGAATACTGATGAATTACCATCTGACACTTCAGGTCGTATCTGTATGGTTTGTTGGTAGGGTTTCCTTTTACATATGAGACCCCAAACAGAGATGTTCTTCATTTCATTGCTCACTATTTCATTCAATTTTGTGTCACATCATTTTATTTAAGTGTAAACAAATAAACTTAAAAAAAGAAAAAGAAATAACTTCCAAAAGAAAGTTTAACATTTTTTTTCACAAAAAAATAAGAAAGAACTATTTTATAAAAATTAACCAAAAATTAAAATATTGTGCTCTTTATTTTTAACTATTGTCAAATTTGAGCATAAATTGTTTTGTTCAAATTTTTTGCACCTTTAATATTTTTAATCATTTTTCCATATGCAAATCAAAATCACTCAGATTTTATTTATCCAATATATATTCTCTTTGATCTTCAGTTATCAATAAAAAATGATAGCATTAGCAAAAGAACAAATATTAAAAAAATTGAAACTGCCCCAAATTTCAATAGTTGGACAAAACAAATTAAATATACATTAAATAGTTATTTATAACTAATGCATAAAAAAAAAGACAATTATGATAAATATAAAAATCCCAAGACAAACAT
>JBBPBR010000004.1:5769532-5783721 GCA_037974775.1 Cicer pinnatifidum
CATAATATATAATAAATAAAAGTTTGAAACACATGTAAAACTTATTGATTTTAATATAACTATTTTTTTAAAAAAAACATTATTAAAATTGATGATATTAATATTTTTTGTTATTTATTAAAAAGAGTTGTAGTTGATTTAGTACAAAAAATTTATATACTTTAACAGTCTCTACTTTTGTTTATATATAAGGAGTTAATTATTTTATGAAAAATTTCATTAAACATCATTTAAAATTTTATTTTGGTTTATATAATTATAGTCTTGATAATAATTTATTATATTGTTTGCAAATGCTCCCCTAATTGACATATAAAGTATGTCAAAATTTATATATAATGCTTTTGAAAAATAAAGCAATTAATATATAAAACATCGATATATATATATATATATATATACACACACACACACACACACACACACATATATATGGATATAGACCGTAGTTGGATGTACGATATGAATTTTCCTGAAAGGAAGGGTCTTAAACAACATTTTGCTAATAAGGTTGAAGACTTTCTCAATTTTGCGAGAGTGCAGAAAATTGTTGAGGATGAAGGGGGAATGAGATGTCCATGTTGTTTATGTCGATGTAGACGATTTAAAAGTGAAGATGATATAAGAGTGCATTTATATGCAGATGAATTTATGCCTAACTACTGCATTTGGACTAATCATGAGGAAGAGTCTCCGACGGCGCCTACTACTAGTACATGTGTGGAGAATAACATAGGTCCTTCAAGTAGTACTAACATGTTAGGTATAAATTATTATAACTATCAACACTTTGAGGTGATGAATGATATGATTTCGGATGTTGTTGGGGTTAATTTGTCATTCAATGAAGATCAATATGACGACACCGATTGACTTCCGAATGAAGAAGCTCAGAGATTTTATGGTCTTTTGAAAGAGACAAATAAACCGTTGTTTGAAGGATCTTCAAACTCAAAGTTATCAATGTGTATTACACTATTAGGTCTAACGTCTCAATTTCATGTTCCTTATTTAGCTTTGGATTTGATGACTAAAATGATGCTAGACGCAACACCTGTTAGAGATTGTTTGCCGCAAAGTTATTACGATACTAGTTAATTTTTGGTTTGTAAGACATTATTTATTAATTTTGGAATGTTTTATTTGGTTTGGTAGTAATTACTTTAATTATTATTAATATTATATTTTTATATATAATAGTTATTTTAATTTTTAAATTTAATTTAAATGATAATTAAATTGTAATATTATATTTTTAATTTAAATTTTTAATTTATATTGATATTAGTTTATTATATATAACATATTAAATTTAAATTTAAATATTATATTTTTAATTTAATTTTAATTTTAATTAAATTATAATATTGTAATTTTAATTTTAAAATTATATTCATATTAAAATATTATTTATAATATTGTTTTTTATTATTAATTCGAATTTAATAAAATAATTTTTTAATAAAGTTAATATTTTGTGGCGGCCTAAACCCTCACAAAGTGAAGCATTTGTGGTGGCATGGGCCCCCACAAAAGCTTAACTTTTTAAAATCAGTCTATCCTTTGTGGCGGCCTAAGCCCTCACAAAGTGAGACATTTGTGGCGGCCTATGCCCTCACAAAATCAGACATTTGTGACGACCTTTGCCCTCACAAAAGACAGCAAAATTTTTATACTTTGTGACCGTTTTGGCCGCCACAAAGTTTTGTGACCACCTTATTTGTGGCTGCCTAAGGCCGCCACAAATGCCTACTTTGTGGCCGTTTTTTCTCCTTTGTGGGGGCTTTTGGTCCTCACAAAATCTATGTTTTCTTATTGTGCAAGAGAGTTTCCTGCCATTGTACTAATAACATAATATTAGGATAATTTATGAGGTTTTGCATTGTATCTTTGCAGATTGATTTGAGAAAGAAACTTTCCAAAAAATTATTTGTTAAAAGTAAATGTGTTGGAAAGTTGGATTCTTTATTTGGAAAATAAAATAGTCCTTATGTTGATGTAAGTAATTGGAAAGTTCAAAGTGAAATATGATATTTAATTTATGTTAGTAAGTTACTTTGATAGGCTTAGTAATGTTGGAGAAGTACAACTGAATGAGTATAATCATTGAAGTCTGTTGTCGAGTCTTAAGGCAAAATTGTTAGACCTTGGAGGTATTCTTGTAAGGTATTCCTAAGTGACTTGGGGTATCCCTCCCAAAGCCGGGAGCTATGATTCAACACTCATTTACCTAAATCGTCGTATATATGTGTCTTGTATCAAGTTAAGGGGATCTATGAGGACATAGACAATTTGGATTGTTTGCCTACTGATGAAGTTGTGGGATTTTAGAGAAAAAGAAGAGATAAAATAATAAGGATTTGAATATTATTGATAATAGCTTAATGCTGACTTGATTACAAAAGACTCAATACTAATCTCTATTTATAGAGAAACATAGACTAAATCCTAAATTAGGAATACATCATAATAAAAATGAGAGATATTCTAAGATTCTCTATGATTATAAATTAATCATAGAAAATAACTCAAGATGCTCTAATATAATATAAAAGATATTATAACATAATTTCTAATATTCTAACACTCCCCCTCAAGCTAAAACTTACTAAGCTTTAGCTTGCTACAAGAAAACAATGTTTTGCTCCACAAAATAATAAAAAAAAGGTTGCGTGGCAACTCAGGATGCATGTGAAGTCGGAGAGAATTGCTATAAATATAGCCTAGCCAGATAGTCTGATTGATTATCAGCCTGAGAGAAATTCATGGTAGGCAATTGAACAAAGCAAGCTCCGTTCTTCAAAAAACTGCATTTAAAAGCTTCAAACCAAAAATAGTGGAGACTTAAAATATTTAAACTTGAATCTACTTCAAGGAGAGAGAGACGTGCTTGAAGGAGAGAAAGGCAAGGCCAGTGCATCTGGGACAAATTGCCAAGATAATTTAAGTCATGAAATTCAAAGACACCGTTAGAATAACCACCAACAGAAGAAGTCATCACTAATATAATTCATATGTGGAAAAAGAGACACCACCAGAATGATCGTCGGTGGGAATAAAAGCCGTTGTTGGAATCTATTAGTAAGAACTAAATTGCATGACAAACACCAAAGAAGAAACAGCGTAACTCTAACGAAACGAAGCCATGATCGATCATCAAAGTAAAAAAATGCGTCCAAAATAAGAGAGATAACGACTGTTTGAACAATGACACATATTTTCGTTGATCAAAATTGGAGAGTAAGGGCATATCTGGAACCATCAAAGAGAGAATAATCGTGCACTAAGATGAATCCCATCAATTGAATTGCAAATCTTTCAAACCTGTTAGCTAAGAGCCCGCTCATAAGGGCTGCAACAGCTGCCACGACAAAGGCTGAAGAGTTTCCTCCACGACAAATACCCTTGTACCAGTCAAGGTTTGTAGAGCGCTCAATCATGTTATCTCCCTCAAAACCAGAGATAAGAACAAATGGAATTTTGTCTGGGTTGTAGCCAACCTTCTTCAAATAGGATGAAACTTCCTTCACAATTTCATCATACCTAGCCTTAGAGTACTTGGGAGTAGTGGCATCCATCTTGTTATAGCAACAAATCATTTGCTTCACACCAAGAGTGAAAGCAAGGAGAGCATGTTCACGAGTTTGATCGTCCTTAGAAATACCAGCTTCAAAACCACCAGTAGTGGAATCAATGATAAGGACAACATAATCAGCTTTGGATGTTCCAGTAATCATGTTCTTAATGAAATCTCTGTGTCTGGGGGCATCAATGACAATGCAGTAATACTTAGTTGTCTCAAACTTCCACAGAGCAATGTCAATTGTGATACCTCTTTCACACTCAGCCTTGAGCTTGTCAAGAACCTAGACATACTTAAATGAACGCTTGTTCATCTCAACAGCTTCCTTCTCAAACCTCTCAATGACACGCTTGTTAACACCTCCAAGCTTGTAGATCAAGTGACCTGTGGTGGTTGACTTCCCAAAGTCCACATGGCCAATGGCCACAATGTTGATATGAACTTTCTCTTTACCCATTAGTCCTTAAGCTTAAAATCACAAAATAACTTGAAGGAGAAAGTTGAGTTTGAATCCTACTAGAAGAGAATAAGTGTTGTGTGTTTCTGGGGGAAAAAGTTGACTGGTCGAAAATTAGGGTTTCAATGTGTGAAAAAAAGGGTTTTTAGGGTTTCGACCAGAGAGTTTATGTGTTTAAATAGACTAAGGATATACCCACCGGTGATTGGAACGGATAAGGGATACAACAGAGAAACCTTTTTTTTGTTTTTTTTACGGTGAACAGTACCGTGCGATGAAAAGTGTTGCGACTGATCTTCTGAAAAATAAACGAAAAGCTACAATAATCAGAATTGGGACACAGTTTATTGAGAGAAAAAAATCTTACCGAATGATGGAATGTTAGAAGAGAGACACTATGATTATATTCCCAAACTTTTGGGAACTCCGCAGTGGAACAACATGATTGTTCAAGGAGGATCGAAATAGGCTCTAGATACCATGTTGAGGTTGTGAGATTTTAGAGAAAAGGAGGAGAGAAAATAATAAGGGTTTGAATATTATTGATAATAGCTTAATACTGACTTGATTACAAAAGACTCAATACTATTCTCTATTTATAGAGAAACATATACTAAATCCTAAATTAGGAATAAATCATAATAATAATGAGAGATATTATAAGATTCTCTATGATTATAAATTAATCATAGAAAATAACTCAAGATACTCTAATATAATATAAAAGATATTATAAGATATTTTTTAATATTCTAACACCTACTTATATGGTGGCATAGTATAATCCCTCCTAAACATATACTTCAGAGTTAGAATAATACCAAATATTGAAGAAGTATATAGTTTAAGTTCATACATAACATTGCATTGTCTTTTGATTGCTCCGATATGATTAATGTGTATCGAATATGATAATAACTTTACTGAGATTAATTGGTGTAATATTGAGATGTTGATTAGTGAATTTGACGTTATAATGTGATATTATTTCCTTGAATATTTTGATATACCATGATATGTTAAGATACATTTCTATTATGATTATTTGTATGTTCTTCTTACTTGTATTATATTACCTACAATATTTTAAAACACACCATCTTCGTTTTTTGTGTATGAGTGATTTCGAAAATGCAATTATTTCAAGTTGTCAAATGGTAATTAATGTTTTGATAGGTGATAATGGGCGGAATGTAAGATTTATGGATCACATATGTAATTAATTAATAAAGTGTGTTATGGTCATTATATAATTAGCCAATAAGCTAGGGGTCAAATAATATATAATAGTTTATGACTAAAGAGCATAATAGTTATGAAAATTAATAGTGTAGATACCAGACAATTTCTAATTTAATGAGGGGATGAATTGGAAATACTGCAATTTGGGATATAACTAAGTAATAGTTATATATAGGGGTAATGGTCCCCAAGGCAAACACAACAAGACTATTCAGTTTCACAAACCCTAAGGAGAAAACTCTCTGGTTCTCTCTATCCCCATCAAGAGAGCAAGGTCTTCAGGGTGTTTTGCTGAGGAAGATCACCCAATCCATTGGCTCTATCATCATCATCCCATGATTTCATCAATGGCAATTCCCACAGGTACGCTAACGCCTTTGATTATTCATCATGTAATTGAAATGGATTGTTGAGCATGTCCTATGTTGTGTTTTTACCGTGTCTTGAACTGGAATTATATTTTGATAAAATATTGGCTATTAGTATTATATTATTATTCATTTATTTCGAAGACAAAAATTAATAATCTTTGAGTTTTGTGAATAATTTGATGTTCAGGGATATTTAAATAATAAATATTGATAGATCTTAATTTGATTTTTCTTTGAAGTGTTCAGTTGAAAGCTGAAAATTAGTATGAAGTTTTGTGTATGATCCATTTCTTAGATATTCGCAACTAAATGTGAATTTTGAGCTTGTTATAGGAGTTGTGTTAAAATTATCCATATATAACATTCTCTTTGTTTGAGGTCAATGATAGTCTTTAAGTATATGTACTGAATTGTTGCTAATAATAATAAAATGGTAGTACTGAGTTTCGAACTCAAGGATTGTGTTTTACTATCGAGTTGTGTTTAATTACTAAAATTAAACAACAAATTTCCGAATTGATTGATATAATATTTAAAATTAACAAGAGTAATATAATTGAACTTTTATAATAAGAAAAATGTTAGGGATGAGTTTCACTTTGAGTCCAACCTTGGTTTCTAATATGATCCTAGTTACTAAATTCATTTATTGAATTAATACCGAATTCTATTTATTATTCTTGCCCTGACTTCTTAGTGACATAACCTTTAATTCTAAAGTAATCCCTAACTCAGTGGATTTAAGATTAAAATTAAGTGTTACGACACAAGAAATCTTTTATTAAACTATTGCCTTTGCAACAAATTTAATTGGTTTCATTACCTTCATTAATCCCTAGACTACAATATCATGAATTTCTCATCTCAAGCATTCGTAAAGTCCACTTTTGTTTCAAAGCATAGATATGAGTAAAATAATTCAATAAACTCATTCATATTACTAGAAATCAAATAAAAAAATAAAGATTTCATTCATCGCTAATAATAAAGATTTCATTCATCGCTAATAAAGATTGCATTATGATGTGTGGCACGCGCCTCAGGAGCATAATTTTTACTTCAAGTGCATTATGACAGATTTAGTACTGCAGAAAAGCACCCTAGATGCAGGTTTTGTGCTTTAGGCGCAAACATCCTGTGGCTGACAATTACTGCCTTTTTCTCCTCATTTGAGTTTCGAATTTTGTTCTAGTATCTTCATTAAAGTTGTAACTATGGATCTGAGGTTTTAATTTGCATTTGGTTTGACTCCAATTGGACATCTACAATAAAAGATCAGACTGGAATACTCTACACATGTCATGTTAATTCCTCACCAAAATTCAGCACTGCACTAAAACAAAGAAACAACGCGAAACTACAAAAAAATATCTATTTAATCAAGGAAATAATAACATAGTCATTTTATTAAATGCAAGAACTGGATTCAACAAAATATATTAAATAACTCCTTAATTTAATTAATAATTGAAGATAAATAAGACTAAAAAGTTTGAAAAATATGTATATGATGAATAGTTAGCACAACTCTTTCTTGTTAACTTTTAGTAACCTTTGAATTAATTGGAATAAATAGTGGTGAATTAAAAAAAAATTCTCTATATAAAATAAGTATGGTGGAGTATCAATTTCAATGACAATAACTACAACAACAAAATTCTCAAAAACTGAAAAATAAAAAGGAGAATTAATAGAAAATAAAATTGGTATATTTATTTCTCCATATTTTATTAAAGGAAAAGTACATGATATGATTGATTTGTTCTAACTGTTTTGCATGACCTTCATTTGTTTATCCCAAACTCTACCTTGCACTTCTCGTGTTTGCACCTTCAACTTGTCTGGGTCAAAATTGAATTAAAATTGACCAATATTGGTTTGATTAATTTACTTGTTGATGTCTAAAGGTATATACTTTTTTTTTTGCATGTGCTTATATGTAACTTTGGTGCATCAGTGATATTGTCTCCTACGAATTTTGCTCTTAATAGAGATATGATTTTTGCTCGATTTTCTTTGACTCCTTAATACTAGATAGTTAGATTACTCATTATACTAACTTTGTTTGTTACTATCTATTGCACATTAGCCTTTAACAAACAAAACAAATTCCTACTATTACCTTATAAACCTCTAACAAACAAAACAACTTCCTACAGTTACCTTATTTTAAACAAATTGGTCGTTGAAAAAACGTTTTACATGTATATTCATTTATAAAATACTTAAAACATTATTAGTCTTAATATAATATATTAAACAACTTTTTCTTATAAAAAAATTATAAACACATCAATTATTAAGATAATAATAATATAACAGTAATAATAATAATAAGATATAAGTTTGAACATTTAAAATTTTGAAATTCTAATTATATTACAACTTGCAATTAGTAGAACGAAAAAATGATACCTTCCTGCTGATTGTATCTTTGTGCTAAGTCCCTAGTTTTGGTTTTGACCACTTTACCTTTTTACTTTAAAGATATAATTTTCTATTTTTTTGTTGCTGCATTTTTCGAACTCTTTGAACGTGGTAGCATTCATCATGAAAGTTATGGCTTTATGATGCATCTTGTATTGTTTCTTTTCGTTAACAACGAGATCTTTTCTACATATATCAACATCAATAACGTCTTTTAGAGCTTTATAACCTTCTTCGACTATGTCCTAGAGTTTAGGATGATAAAATATGTAGAAACTTATAAGCCAATCTTTCTCCAGCAAACAATGAAGACATGTTAACATTTTCACTATAAGTTCATCACAAAAGTTAGACATAATAACACAAATATTTACTTAAACACGTTTAAGTGCTTAACTTTTTGAGTTTGATGCCAATTATAGAACAAGAAACACAAGAAATGGGGGGGGGTTGAATTGTGTTTTATTTTAAAATAATTTTAACAAGGCTAAAATCAAACGATGAAAACAAAACAAATAAACAGAAAAAACACAATGACACAACTAATTTATTCTTGTTCACCTTCAACACGGTAGTTATGTCATGTCCCTTAATCCTAAAGGAATGAATCCACTAATTTACCAAGTTGGTTACACTTCCACTAAACACATATTAGTCAAACTGATTATGGTCAAATCTTCTCAACCTTCTAGCTTCATACAATCAAGATGTTGAGAGATGCAACCACTATTAAGCTAGGTTACAAAAGAACAAGTTTAAGGATTTTCTAAATAACTCTCACAAGAGGATGCTTACATCGTTGTACTCAAAAAATATTTTTCATTACATAGAGATGACAAAAGATTAAAAACAAGAGTGTAGATTAAGAGCAAGAGCAAAAGATTAAATGTCTCTTAAGCCAAATACGATCTACAACCGAGTTAAAATTTGTTCTAATATAGATTATTTGAATTTGATATGATAAAATATTTCTCGACCGCTATTGAGGACATTTATCTATTTTATTGCAAATAAATCAAATTTATAGAACCGTTAGACATTATATTTAAATTGACCACGTTAATTTTAACTACAACTTTAGCGCAAATATAGAAATATGAGCAAATAATGGAATATGAGCCCAACATTAGTTAGAGAAAAAAAAAACTGCTTCATATAGAAATAAGGGAATGCAAATAATGGAAATGCATATTCATAGGTAGTCACAAGTTCGAGGAAAATGTAATTGAATTAGTCGATTAATTTTAAATGAGAACTTAATTATAATCGGTCAAAGTAATAGATTGTAAGAACTACATTTTAAAATCTTACTTATGTGACACCCTAAATACCAAAATAATATATATAATAATTCATATCATATTCCTATAAAATTTGCAGCGGATAAATAAAAATATATTTTCAAGAAAATAAAAACTTTATATTTAATTTAGGATATCACGTTTCTCAAAAATAAAAATAAAAACACTTTAAACTTATTTTATCCATTAAAATAGTGCAATCTCGATAATCTTGATTTAAGTATAATTACTTGATTTAATTCTAAAAACTTACTAGTACTTCTAAGGTTTTTCATACAAAAATTCAATTCAAATTAAATAAGTAAATAACAAATTAAAGCCCTTATTCCCGGTATCACCTATCAGAGAGGGGTTCCTCCCAAACTTGAACTTCTAGACTCATTAACCTGCAATAACTGCGATTTTGCAAACGCAAGGCCCAGCCAGTCAAACACAAACAACGAAGGAGGTGAGTTTCGAAATCATGATGACAATATAATACAAGTAAGAAGAACACGTAAACAATCATAATAGGACCGTATCATTACACAAATATTCCATCAAGAAAATATCACATTCAAAGGTCAAAATCACTCAAGGAAAATCAATAGATTTCACTGTTTCATCAAATTGTCAAAGAGAATGTATCACCACAAACGATACATATTAATAACAATAAAACAATTACAATAAAATGCAATGCTATGCATGAGCTTAGACTCTACTTCACAATGTGATACCAGTCTAAATCTGAAGTACTTGGTTAGAAGGCTTGATATTATGCCACCATCCCGGTGGACGGACAATTCATATTCGCCCTGTCCTCATAGATCCCCTCAACTCAACCCGAGACACATATACGTGGCAGTCGAGGTAAACGTGTGTTGCGTGGTAGCTCCTGACATTTGGAGTGCTACCTCCAGGTCACCTAGGAATTCCCCACCCGAATACCTCCAACGTCTAACAATCTTGCCTTAAGGCTCGACAACAGACTGCCACGATCAAGCTCATTTAGTTGTACTTCCTCGGAATGACTAGGCTTGTCAGACCCTACCTATATAATGACAAAATAATCTTCACTTCACAATTTCTCAATATTTATTTTCTCCCCTCGTTGGCCTATGATACTCCATTAAAAACTGTCATCTCAAACACAAATTGAAATCACAATTATTTCACCAACTATGGGGTCACTTCAATATTCTCATCACAAATTCACAACATCACTATCATTAATCATATCTCCTCACATAAACTCGTCACAAATTTATAGCATCACTATCATCAAGCATACATCATCACATAGGTTTGTCACAAATTTATAACATCGTTATTATTAATTATACATCATCACAATCACATAAATATATCAAAATAATATCACCTTTTAATATCACATCACATAAACACATCTAATTCAACATATACATAAAATTCATTCAACATCTAATATCACAATAATATCAAATATCACAAATTTAATAAAAATAAATCAAACATTGCAATTGTAACACCCCGGCCCTCCAGCGTTACCGGCAATGTTACCTCACGAGCTTCTCGCCGCCCCCCCCCTTTCCTCAAATTGGAAATCCTGGCGAGTTTTTGCCTCCCGTGAGATTCGAGCCCGGTACCTAGGGGATAAGTACCGCCTCATCGCAATCCCACTACTAACGCCGAATGGCCGGGTTGTTACAACAATAATATCAAATACCACACATTTAACGAAGTTAAATCAATCAACACCTTATAAATATTTCTATTCCATATTTTAATCTCACAATTCTCATATTTTAATATTAATTAATTTATCACTCAAAGGGCTATTCCTGTACGTAGTGAGCCCCGAATGAATCGTTGGGAAATACGGTTTTTCGGTTCATCTCAAATTATATTATACTCATGAATTCAAACGCTCTCTCACCCCTTATATTATTTTGACTCTTTCACACACAAATACGATTCCATGAGCAAACAACTTTTGTTCATTGACTATTTTTCCTTCATTCGATCTAACTCGACAGTTTATGGGTAAACGTAAGAAATAAATTATGAGAAGATACTTTAAAAACTAAATTTGAAATTCGGTCAAGGAAAATTACCATAAATCAGAAATCCAATCAGTGGATAATATAGCCACTTTTCACACGGTCGTTTTGGCGTTGGTTTCACTCAAATCGGACTTACGGTGAAGGAGAACGGTGCAAAATAACGAATTCTACAAACGAAGAAGTCAAGTATTTTAGAGAGAAATTGGGGTTGTTAAATATCTGGAAAATTATGTTTAATCGACGAGTTAAATGAATGAAATAACATACTCAAATTTGGGCGAAAATGGAGAAAGTTTTCCAGAACAGTTATCGATCATCGGTGTCAAACGATAGGGTTATTGTTGTTTTTCCTCTTTGGTTTTACGGCTGCCCTTTCAACTCCCTTTCCATTTTTGTTTGTTTTATTTTATTAACAATTAGGATTCATACATGAATCAAACCAATTCGTCTCCTTTTAGGTTTTATTAGTTTTATTTTATTTTATATTTTTTTAAAACATAATTTCATTAATAAAGCATTATTACTATTTCAAAACTAATAATTTATAAATAAAAATAATTAATCTTTTAAAATACATTAATAACCAAAAATTTCATATTTAAAATAATCCCTATAATAATATTTTATTTTTTTTCAAATACTCAAATTAAAATATTACCATCATTAGAGAATAGTCGAAATTATAAAATAAATAAATATAACATCAAAACTTTATATTAATAACTAAATCTTAATAAATATATATAAAATCACAATGTCATAACAAGTATATAAAAATAAAGTAAATCAAACACAATATCACTACTATCTCAAGATAATTATTTATAAAAAATTAACTAAAAATAGAAAATAGTTATAAATAATTGAAATATAACTACGTGCATACTTAACACCAGTCAAGTGCACCTAAAAGTATTACATTAATTGGGTACGTTATACACGTAAAATCGTATAAAATATTTTTCATTAAAATATATATATATATATTACACTAAAATACTATTATTTGTTAAAAATATATCAAATAATAAAATATAATATTTATTATTTAGATCGCTCATGTAATCTAAGATTTATAAAACTAGCACATCAAAGAAATCACCTATATAACAAAAATTAGTCAGAAAATTTATGATCATATATTCTAAAATAATTTTAATATTAATTTAATTATTTAAAATGGTACTTAACTAATAAAATAGTTTAATATAAAATTTAGGGTGTTACAATTCTCCCCTTGTTAAAGTTTTTCGTCCTCAAAATTTATGGTGAGTGAACTAATATCTAACTTACCACCCTCAAGATTCAAACTTAGTCTTTAAACATATTTAAGACATTCAATCTCCAGTTATGTACATTATGTAAAATTCAACTAACATAGCACGATAGACTAAAATGACAAAATAAATCTATTAACACGTATAATATTTATCATTCAATTATGAAATAAAATACTTATCACATTTACCATTTAATTATGAAATAAAATACCATAGAGCTACTCACTATAATTTTCATATAAAATATAACATATAGATTTTGTCAATAATAACGTAGTTCATTTAGTTTGGTTAGATGAAACACATTTTAAGTACGTTGTCAATTTCAACTATTTCTTTCAAACTAAATATTACTAGTTTTACTCTTTAAAATAAAGTCTAAATTATATCACGAAACATTTAACAAATTTAACTTAGGTCTGACAAACAGAGCAACTTTTTAAAATATAAAACACATCTAACAACTTAATAACACTATAATAGAATTACAATCAATTACTCTATAAAAACATATTATATATATAATCAAGGGAAAAAAAAAAGTAATGATAGAGATACTATTTTCCAATAACATATATTTAATAATTAAATTCATTCAATTGATATAAGCAATGAACATTTTTTTAATTATTTAAAAAAAATTAAAAGGTACTTCTAACAAAATAATGAGTTATCGTTGTCTCTTATATTGACGATGAGTCATCGGGGTAGCTAGTCCCTCCTACTCATGTAGTCAACTACTTAAGGAACTATAACTGCAGTCATTCAAATTCAAATATGGATAATTAAAAGTATCTTTAACGTGATTCAGGAGTGCGAAGACGGCGCCACAACTCCTACTCCTTACTTCAAGTTAAAAACTCACTTAATTACACATTCACAATAATTTATTTGTAATTTACAACTAGCTACAACAACAAAAGAAAGGACACTAACATCAATATATAATCAATAATTCGTTTGAAGAAATATAGAACTATTCCACTTTTATATGCTCTCGACTACTCTAACTCTATACACTAATTCCCAAAAATTAGAACACTTGAAACACAAACAATTTCATATTTACATAATCATATACACGCATATAACTAATTCATCAATTGACATCATGATGTAGAATATCCTGATACCAATCCACTATTTACAAATTGATCACAAATAAATTATTAATTAACTTTTCTTTTAATCAATCTTTATCATTTACCAAAGATTGAAACAAAGATTTTTTAATTAGTAGGTAAAGTAGGCAACTATTTTTATTCCAAGTTAATATAACAATCATAAAATTAAAATAAATCTCGTAGTGCATAAATTATTTTAGCGGTTAATCAATACTCTAAAATTTGATTGCAAACACTTAAATTATTTTAAAAGGATCACTAATTTTTTAATTCCATAAAATAATTTTTCTTCATAATTTCGAATTTTTCCTTGGATTACTTTTTAATAAATCTTACGATTTATTTTTAAATACTTTTAAAAATTAATAAGATTACTA
>JBBPBR010000004.1:5784305-5806110 GCA_037974775.1 Cicer pinnatifidum
ACAATAATATCTACAACATTATCTTAAAACCAATAACAATAGTAATGAATACAATCACAAGATTTTTTTTTCCACATATATCAATTCAAAATCAAAAATAAGAATTTTCTAGTCAAAATATAAGAGATATATTTTCTATTCAAATCAAGGTTTAGAAAGAAACATCTTTTTTTTTTTAAATTGTTTTTCAATAAAATAATAATAATATTAATAATTTTTTTTCTTCTCTTACTCAATTAGTAGACATTTTATCATGTGACCTTTTTTTGTACCATTATAAATCCTTACTGAGTTTTTAAAATCTAAGACTCTAATATCAAGTTAAACTTAATGAGTTAATATTATTTAAATAGATAACTTCAAACAAATATCTTAACACCCTCACGATTCAATATTCACATCCCCTCTAAACCAACATAACAACAACATTTTATGATTTTCTTAAAAACAACACATAGTAAAATATGGTGTAAATTTTCTCACAAAAATTCAGCATTGCATGAAAACAAAGTAAAAAACAAAACTCCAAAAAATCTCTGCTTAATCAAGGAAATAAGAACATAAATATTTCATTAAAGCAAATAAATAAAATTAACAAAATATATCAAATTACTTCTTAAATTAACTAATGAATAAAAGATAAATAAGACTAAAAAAAATAAAAAAATGTGCATATGATGAATAGTCATCAGGAAACCAAAGGGAATGATGGTCAGAGAGTGTCTTGAGATCTTTAGACAAATAGTTGATTTAGGATGTGCATTAAGAGAGTGCGCAAATTGCTTTGTCTTTAAAGTGTTTGACTTTTTTAAAGTGTTGAATTTTTCAGAGGTGTATATGTGAAACTAGTATTGTGTATTCCTTTATAATCATGAAAAGAAAATAAAGACCCAAAATTTTTGACGTGGCACAACCCTATGCAATAAAAGTGGGAAAATTAATTTTTGGATGTGTTTAAATTATGTGATAAGTTTATTTTAAATAAATGAGTTTGAACTTACATTATAAACTTTACTATAATTGGGTGTGTTGGTAAAGTTATGTAAATTCTAATTTTTACTTATTTGGTGTATTTATAAATAAAAAATTATTTGTTAAAAGTAAATGTGTTTGAAAGTTGGATTCATTATTTGGAAAATAAAATAGTCTTTATGTTGATGTAAGTAATTCGAAAGTTCAAAGTGAAATATGATATTTAATTTATGTCAGTAAGTTACTTTGAAAATTTTATTATCAAAATCTTATGTTTTCAGTAACTAATAGCTGCTTGAGTCTCGAAAATAAATCAAGAACGTTGATTCATGTTAAAGATGGTGCTTTTAATGGATGAGCGTAAGGCAACAAGTGGAGGAACCATATGGTAAAGGTCTTTTATGTGATGATTACCTTTCCATCATATAGGTAGAGTTTGACAAGTTTGGTAATGTTGGGGAAGTATAATTGAATTAGTATAATCATGGAAGTTTGATTTCAAGTCTTAAGGCAAGATTATTAGACCTTGGAGGTATTCTGGTAAGGTATTCCTAAGTGACCTGGGGTAGCCCTCCCAAAGTCGGGAGTTATCATTCAACACTCATTTAGCTAAACCGTCGTATATATGTCTCGTATCAAGTTAAGGGTATCTATAAAGACATAGACAGTTTGGATTGTTCGCATACTTATATGAAGGCATATTATCAACCTTCCTAAACATATACTTTAGAGTTAGAATAATACCAAATGTTGAAGATGTATAGAGTCTAAGTTCATACATAACATCGCATTGTCTTTTGATTGCTGCAGTATGATTAATGTGTATCAAAAATGATAATAATTTCGCTAAGATTAATTGATGTAATAATGAGATGTTGATTTTCCTTAAGATATAGTTATATTATGATTATTTGCATGTTTTTCTTACTCGTATTATACTATCTACAAGATTTTAAAATGCACGATCTTCATTTTTTTACATGAGTGATTACGAAAACGAATTATTTCAAGCTGTCAATTGATAATTATACTATCTACATCTTTCTTTACAAACACATCTATTATGAACACATCTATTATGAAGATAATAATAATATAACAATAGTTTTTTAATTTTAGAATATTACAACTTGTAATTAGTAGAACGAAAAATGACACCTTCTTGCTGGTATCTTTGTGATAAGTCCCTAGTTTTGATTTTGACTACTTCACCTTTCTCATTTAGTTTCTTTATGTTTTTTCTATTAGTTCTTTAAATTGTTACCACAAAATAATTTTGTCATCATCAAAATAAATAAGGGTTATAGTTTTTCAAACCAACTTGATTTTAATTTTTTTTTTCCTCTATCTTGATTTTATCAGTTTAGGTTTTCCTAAAAAGGTTTTCAATGAGGTAGTGTTGTCCATACTTATCTACTTAGGATGTTTACTTTTACCATTTGATACATTTACACTATAATTTTTGTCCAAAACAAAAATTATTGATGTGCCATATTTGTCCTTCTAGCTCACTCGAGAATCACTTGACCTTTGTATGATTCTCATATTTAATCTTTGGTCATAGGAGTTCATCTTTTATCTACCAACATTTCATTATTTTTAATTTCTTTTATGCCCTTTCACGAGGTGACTGGATATATATTTAATTTCAAATTATAAGTTTTGTTTGATCAAATTTAACGTATAAAACAACTTGATAATTTTAATAAGTTATTTCTTCATTTCCATGGAACAATTAATGTATTAAACATATGCTATTTAATTCGATACCCAAAACAATTTTTAGTGGATAGCCCAATACAATTGTGGACTAAGTTAAAAGTGATCCAAATAACAATTAGTTGAAATAATTATAGTCAAATCATTTTATGTCGCTATTGAGGTTGCTTATTCATTTTATTGCAAAAAGGGGTTTTGATTCAAAGTGATCCTATTTTCTGTTCAATTTATCAGGGATTCACTTATACTTATGTAATTCTTAATTCTCTACATCAATTATATAAATTAACAATATGAAACTTTTAACGAATGTGCAACAAAGGAACATTTTTTTCCTTGACGTCGTTGCTTATAGAATAAGTAATCACAATACAGAGCAATTAGTTAAATTACTTGATGAACTTTCAAGTCGTCAATAGTAGTTACAAGTAAACCTTCCTAAAATTAGAATAATTACTAAACGTCTCTATGAGGAAAATTATGCATCATCTTTGTGGTCATTTATTGTTACCAAACTTTCATTTTTTAGTCATTCAAGTTGTATCGGGGAAGGATTCCAAACGAGCAGTTATAGTATTTAACAACGACAAAATCTTTGTGAAAATAATGCACCAATGAAAAGACAATATATTCATGCATATATTGAAAGCATCATATCATAAAAGTCAATGCACAAATATCATTTTAAAATCATACTCAAAACTAAGATATTTTGTCATCACTATTAAATTGTATGATAGTTTATGATATTTTCATGTTGGGTCGATCTATAGTTTAGAAGGACCTATAAAGGGTTATAGTAATTTCAACCAATGTATCTAACAATTGCAACTAATAAACAATAAACTATTGAATGTCAAAGACAATAATTACGTATTAATACTAATTTGTATATGAAAAACAATATTGAAAAAGAAATTGGGTTTGTTTGAATATTTGTAACGAAATTATTACCAAAAGATAAAATACATTACTTTTAAGAGATAATAGTAAATGAGTTAGTGATGATCATGAAGAGTGAAAAACATAAGAAATTGAGGATTTAAATTGTGTTATGTTTTAAAAAATTCCTTAAAAACAAATGCAAAAAATTAAAGATAAAGTGATAGACAAAAGAAACACAAAATCGATTTATCTTGAATCACCAACAAAAAGATTGCAATACACTCTACTTTATTATTCGAACAATGTGATATACTTGCTAAATAGTTGTCAATACACACTACTAACATTACAAATGTCCCTCAGCAACCTTTTTTTCCATTTAGTTTGCATTTACCATTTCATCGTTACCTTTAATCCATAAAAATGAAATTAAGGACTATTTTTTCTATAATATCTATGTATCTTAAATGCTATTTTTTATTCCAAATTTTTAAATTGTGTGATCTTGGCTCCGTTTTGGTAAATAATTTTTGACTTTCAATTACCCATTTTTGATTTTGTAATTCCTTTATTTAATTTTTCGCTAATGTGATTTTTTATGAACAAATATCGAATTGTTATTTGGTTTTGAGGAATTAGTGGAAGTAGATGTAGTGTTGGATGAGAGACGTGTTAAATGTAATTAAAGTGATTTATAATTAGCTATGGATGTTAGAATACAATTAGAAGTAGATAAGAAGGTTAGAATTCTATTTTGACAGTTAGTGCACAAGCTGATATAAATTTGTAAAACGGAAAACATTTTCAAGATGCAGTTATTCAAATTCCCTTTTCAAAATATTTTGTTTTCTTCTCTCTTCTTCTCAACTTCAATTTCTTTCAATTATACAACCTATTCTAACACTTGGCAGTAAGAGCTTGGGTTCTAAACCCAGGGAAACATGAGTGCAAGTGTGAGGGGAATCAGAAATTGGGAAACACAAGTGTAAGTAAAAGAAAGAAAGACGACATGAATGGATGAGGATTGTAACAACCCGTTTATTTTTTACAAATAAAACTAAGAGATCGAAAATAAAGAAAGAAAACGTAATACTTTTGGATAAAATATTTAAATCGTAACATAACGACAAAAGTCGACAAATAATTATAAGCAACGGAAATAGTTTTTGAAATACAATCCAAAGTATTTAAACTGTAAAATATACCAGGGCTATGAGACCTATCAGACATAGCTCATACCCCTAGGGTATTCTTGGCAGCCACTTGTACAAAAGCACTGCCCAAGAATTTTAACTTCCCCACGTCACATCAAAAAGTTGTACATGGATCCATCAAAATAAAAGTCAAGCTGACAATATGAGGTATAGGTACAGTCTTCCAAAAGAAAGACAACTAATCCCTATACAACCATCTAATATGATCATACTACAAAAAGCTATACAACTCGGGTGGTCTCCACACTCTTCGCACAAAATCCTCCTGACATAGCTCCGGTTAGGTATGTCCAACTACCTTCCCATCTCCAGGTTACTAACTGGAAGGACGATCCTGGTTCTCATCTGAGGGCAAAGCCCAAATTTCCACAATAAATGTAAAGGTCACCAACCGAAATTAACAAATAACACATAGCATTTAGATTTCAAATGCATAAAATAACCTTTCAACTTAGCATGCACCTTGAAAGCGTTTTCATATGCTAGACATGCATAATCAAAGTTGAAAAATAGAGTTTTTAACAAAACTGCATTGTTGTATTCGGATACAACATCCTTGTATTCAAATACAATGTTATTTCAGAAGTCAATAGCGAAAATAGGACATCTATATTCGACTACAAGCCTCTTGTATTCGACTACACTGTTGTTTCATAAGTCAGTAGTCAAATCAGGACATCTATATTTGACTACAAGCCTCTTGTATTTGAATACACATCAGCAAAACAGCAGAAAACAACCAAAACAACATAAATCAACTTTTAAAATGGTTTCGCAATCAACCAACACTTACACATAAATCCAAACAATCACACTTACCAATTAGGGCACAATCACAACAACAACTTGACTTTACACACGCAATCATAACATTAAATCAAGCATGACTCGCGTGCCCAACACCCTAATGCAATGCGTATATGCCAAAATGCATGCACATGGAATTCCAAACCAAACCCTCCTTGAAGGGCGTAAATCATAAATGTACCGCCTATCACACGCCAATAGTACTAAATTACCGAGGTGCCACCTATCACGGGTCAGCACGATTTACTAAAAACGTAAATCGTAAATGTACCATCTATCACATGCTAATAATACTATTTACCGATGTGCCACTTATCACGGGTCAACACGATTTATCAAAAATGTGCAGTCTATCGTGGACCTTACACGACGCGATAATCGCCGCAAGGGTAAGATGAACCAACAAATCACATGGAATCATCTCGTGGCCCATCCGGTCGCCATGTACTATGAATGCATGAGCATACTCTGACTCATTCTACAACATTCATTACATAAATGCAGCTATTAAAAGATTCCCTATTTTTAATACTCATTTAACACTAATGATTTTCAAATTCCACACAGAGCATACTCAAACATTTATTTTTCCACCACACACATCAAATTTAATCCACAATTTAAATTAAACCAGATCAATTCAAAATCCACAAAATCCACACCAAGTTTAATCATCAATCACCATAAATTTCCACAAAATTCAAACATAACTCATGCCAAACTAATTTTCACAAAAAAACCTCAAACACATCAAATTTCATTTCCTTAACAACACACATAAATGAATGAAATTCTCTTTCCACAAAAACACTCATCAATATCTCCAAAACCGAACTCCAAAATTTCACCCATAAAAGCATTTAATTCGTTTTCCCCAAATCTACAGTTCAAACCCAACTCATTTATTTTCCAACCAACCACAAATAAGTCCCTAAATGCAAACTAAAAGTTTGGAAGGAGCTGTTACCTTAATATTAGCTTTAATGAGTGATTACGGTACAACGATTAATTCCGGTAAAATCTCCGCTCGTAACGTTGCTTCCAAATTTAGTTCACTATCACCGTAGCGTGGAGGTGAGCAACTTTCCCGTATATCACTTCTTGAAACGAGGTTTAGACCTAGAAGAAAAGTGAAGATTTGAGTTTGAGTGGTTTTGGTTTTTCATGAAACAGAGAGAAGTTCTCGTAAAGGCTGGGAGGAAATGGTTTTCTTTCAGTTTTCCTTTATTCATTTTTCCTTCCTTTCTCTTTCCTTCTTTACTTATATATATAACAAATTTCTAAAAATATCTAGATATTTCATAAAATTACCATTTCACCCATCACTTTCCAAACTACTTTTTGTTAAAAATTCAACTATCGTCGCAACTCAACTGACATATACAATTTTCATTAACCCGAGATATTTTTAACTAAACTGTCCGATATTAAATTCTTCGTAACATAAATAAATTATTCTTCGACAAAAGATTCACCATAATTAATCTAATTTATTTATCGACGAATAATTTTAATCGGGGCATCAAAAGATATTTTTGGGCATTACACTTACAAAATATCAATAACATGGCTAAAAAGCCTCAGAGTTCAATACCAAAATACACTAAAATACATAAATTAGAATTTAAAAATATGGGTCTTACATTACTACCCCCCTAAAATTAGTTTTGTCCTCGAAACTACGCGTCGATAAACAACTCAGGGTGTTGTTCTCTTATCTTGCTCTCCAGTTCCCAAGTTGAATCTCCACTAATTGGGTTCCAAATTACCTTGACCAATGAAACATTCTTGGTCCTAAATCGCTTAATCTTCCTGTCATCAATTCTTATAGGTGGTATTTCAAATGACAAGTTATCGGAGGCAATGCAATCCGATATGCAATAGGTCCAATTCGTGCAGAAATCTGATATGGTCCAATGAATTTCAGAGTCAATTTCTTCGATTTCAAGGCTCTACTAACTCCAGTCGTAGGCGTGACTCTTAGAAATACATGGTCACCCTGTTCGAATACTAGAAGTATGCGACGCTTGTCCGCATAACTCTTTTGTCGATTTTGTGAAGTCTTTATTTTCTCCTTTATTTTCTTGACCTTATCTCAAGTCTATTGTACCATCATCGGTCCTACAATTGTGCTTTCACTGTCTTTATACCAACACAGAGGCGTTTGACACTTGCGTCCATATAAAGCCTCATATGGTGCCATTCCAATACTTGGGTGGAAATTATTGTTGTAGGTAAACTCAACCAACAGATGTACATCATCCCAACTTTCTCTATTATCTATTACACTTGTTCTCAATAGATCTTCCAAGGACTGATTTATCCTCTAAGTTTGTCCGTCCATTTGTGGATGGTAAGCTGAACTCAATCTAAGTTTTGTTCCCAACGCTTCATACAATGTTCCCCAAAAATGTGATGTGAATTTTGGATCACGGTATGATACAATACTCGATGGTACTCTGTGTAATCTCACAATTTCATCAATTTGATCTCAGTTAGCTTATCTACCTTATATGTGGTATTTATCGGTAAAAAATGTGCGGATTTAGTTAATCGTTCCACTATCACCCAAATAGAATTATTCTTTCTCCTTGTTTTCGGCAATCCAGTTATGAAATCCATGGAAATATTGTCCCACTTCCATTCAGGTATATCTAAAGGTTGCAACATTCCAACAAGTCGCTGATGTTCCACTTTCGCTTTCTGACAAGTCAAACAAGTTGAGACATACTCCACTACATGTCTCTTCATTCCTGGCCACCAATAATTCTGCCTCAAATCCTGATACATCTTTGTTGCTCCAGGATGAATACTCAATTTACTCTTATGAGCCTCCTTTAAAATTGTTTTCCTCATATATGTAATTTCTGGTACACAAATCCTACCATTACATCTCAAAATACTATTTGGTCTTCCCTTGCATTATCAAATTCTTCTTCTCTTGAATTAAGACACCATCTTGAGAATTCTCAATGTCTTCAAGTAGTCCACTCGAAATCTTAATCATTCCGAATTTCAAAATTCTTGGTGCAAACTCTACGTTCAAGTGTAGGTCTCTAAAAGCTTCCCACAACTCTTGTTGTCTAGCCATCACTGTTGAAGACACCGATACACTTCTTCTACTCAACGCATCAACCACTACATTGGCCTTTCTCAGGTGGTACTGTAGTGTGAAATCAAAATCCTTGAGAGTCTCCATCCATTATCTCTGGCGCATGTTTAATTCCTTCTTATCAAACAAATATTTCAAACTTTTATGGTCACTGAACACTGTGAACGTGCATCCATATAAATAGTGCCTCCAGATCTTCAATGCAAAAACTACGACAGCAAGCTCCAAGTCATGAGTAGGATAGTTTCTTTCATGAATCTTCAATTGCCTTGAGGCGTAATGTAACACCCCGATTTTTAACAGCGAGAGTGTATTTTTTCTTCAAAACAAATTCATAAAAAAAAGAAATAAATAAGAAAAATACCTTTGGATAAATATTTAAGTCATAACACAACGACAATTAAGTCAACATAATTTACAAGCAGCTGAATAGTCTTTGAAATACTAATCCAATGTATTTACACATCAAAAAGTGGTACATGGAACCCATCGAAAATAAAATGTCATACTGACAATATTGGTATATGTACAGTCTTCCAAATTAAAATAAACACATCCCAAAAGAAAGACATCTTGTCCCTATACGTCAACCTAATCTGATCATTCTACAAAAAACTATACATCCCGAGTGATCTTCACGCGCCCCGCAAGATCCTCCTAACATAGCTCCAGTCAGGTGTTCCCAACTACATTCCCATCCATAGGGTACGAACCGGTAGGATTGTCCGAGTTCTCATCTGAGGGCAAAGCCCAAATTTCCACAATAGTTGTAAACAGTCACCAACCGAAATTAACAATTAACACATAACATTTAAGTTTTTAAATGCACAAAATAACCTTTCAACTTAGCATGCACCTTAAAAGGGTTTCCATATGCTAAACATTCATATAATACTTGCCAAGTAAAAATGAAATCAAAAATAAGGTTTTAATCATTCAAATAATAAATCAACTGACCAGTCAATTGATGAATCAATTGGGCAATCGATTGTCTGACTCAGAATAAAAGTTTTTACTAAGTAAATCAAATTCTTAAAGGTTTATAGTGAAACCTGTATTATGAGTTTAAATGAATCGATTGGACAATCGATTTGCACATCCATTGAGAAATCGATTTTGTGATTCACAGAACAAAGATTTTGCTGATTTAATCGATTGGGAAATCGATTTTGTGATTCACAGAACAAAGGTTTTGCTGATTTAATCGATTGGGAAATTGATTTCTTAAATGGTTTTATGAGACCTGTGTCCTATGATTAAGTAAATCGATTGAACAATCGATTGAAATAAATAGTTGAGCCACTGTAACAAGCCAAATCGATTGGCAAATCGATTAGTTCAATATATTTTCAAGATTCAAGAAAACAAGAAACGTAATAATCGATTAGGCAGTCGATTAAGCTGGTATTACATTTTAACAGAATCGATTGAGAAATCGATTTTTCTGAAGTTTTTCTAAACTACATAACTGAATCAATCACAGTTACACACAATTCTAAAACATAACACTTAGCAATTACAACACAATCACCACGACATCTTGAGTTTCGAAATAGTTTTGCAATCAATCACACTTACACATAATTCCAAAACATCCACACTTGGCAATTATAACACAATTACCACGACAACTTAAGTTCAAACACTCAATCATAATCTTGAATCAAACACGACGCGTGTGCCAAGCACCCTAATGCAATGCATATATGCCAAAATGCATGGACTCAGAATTCTAAACCAAAACCCTCCTCGAAGGGCCGTAAATCATAATTGTACCGCCTATCACAGGCCGAAGTACTAAATTACCGAGGTGCCACCTATCATAATTGTACCCCATTTTTAATACTCATTTAACTCTAACAATTTTCACGACAATCATTAAGTAAACAAAGATATTAAAAGATTCCCCATTTTTAATACTCGTTTAACTCTAATGACTTTCAAATTCCCCACAGAGCATACTCAGACATATTCTCAAAATCAATCCACAATTCACACCAAATCACATCAGTTTATTTTTCCCCAAAATCCACACAAACACATCTCAAATTTTATCAGTATTAATTATGAACACGTCAAATACGACAAACACAAATCATCACAACCCACCACTCAAACACATCAAATTTCATTTCCTCAAAATCATACATAAATGAGTTAAATTCATTTTCCACGAAACACTCATCAATATCACCAAAACCCAACATTAGAATTTCACCCATAAAAGCATTAAATTCATTTTCCCCAAATCAACACTTCAACCCTAACAAATTATTTTTCCACACAACCACAGATAAGTCCCTAAATGCAAACTAAAAGTTTGGAAGGAGCCCTTACCTTAACGATAGCTTTAACGAGCGATTGCCGTACCGCGAGTAATTCCGATAAAATCTCCGTTCGCGACGTCGCTTCCAAAGTTAGTTCACTAGCACCGTAGCGTGGTAGTGAGCAACTTTCCCTTCTATCTCTTTGGGAAACAAAGCTTAGATCTAGATGAAACGTGGAGGTTTGCGTTTGACGGTTTGCAAATTCCTAACACCGTTTTTCTTCGTTTTCAAATCAAAGAGGAAGAAAGGAGCTGGGAAATCTTCTCTTTCTCACCCACCAAGCCTTGGGTTTCTTTTCTTGAAGCCAAAGAAAGTAAAAGAAGAAAAGAAGGGAGAAGGAAGCAAGGAGAAATTGGCTTGAACGCGCGAGGCAAGGAATCCTCTATTTCCTTTCTTCCATTCCTTTTCGTTTCTAGCCTATATATATATATATATATATATATATATATATATATATATATATATATATATATATATATATATATATATATATATATATATATATATATATTACTTATAATATATATTCATATATATATATATATATATATATATATTATAATTAAAAGTAAACCAATAAATATCTAACAACTCTCACATCCATCACTTCACTCACATCTCAAACTATTTTGATAAAAATATCTACTCTCGTCACAACTCAATTGAAAGATAAATTTTCAGCAACGAGTGATATTTTTAACTAAACTGTCCAGTATTAAATTCTTCGTAACGTCAATAACTTATTTTCCGACAAATAATTTTTTATCCAATTTCCTGAAATATATTCTTGGCATTCATCTCACTAAATACCAAAAAAAAAAATTGGATTAAAAGCCTAAGAAATTCAACACAAAATACCCTAAAATAGTATAATTTAGGATTTAAAATTAAGGGTCTTACAAGTAAGCTACAACTTTCTTGTGTTGCATCAGAACACATCCCAAACCTTGGTGAGACGCATCACAATAAACTTCATATGGTTCTTCTAATTGCGGTAATACCAATACTGGTGAGGTTGTCAACTTTCTCTTTAGTAACTGAAAATTTTCCTCACACTTCTCCGTCCATGCGAATAGTTGATCCTTTCTAGTAAGTTGTGTCAATGGAGCTACAATCTTAGCAAAACCTTTAATAAACCTGTTGTAGTACCCTGCTAATCCTACGAAACTTCATATATAGTGACAGTCTGAGGCTATTTCCAAGCAAGAACTGTCTCAATCTTTGCCGGATCCACAACGATTCCTTCCTTGGTTATCACATGTCTTAAGAAATTTACTTCTTCTAGCCAAAACTCACTCTTCGATAGATTGGCATACAATTGCTTCTCACGCAAAGTCTCAAGAACTTGACGTAAATGTTCTCCATGCTCTTCTTTAGTTCTTGAATAAATTAATATATCATCAATGAACACCACAACAAATTTATCAAGGAAAGGACTAAAGTTTATGTTCATGTAGTCCATAAAATTTTTTGGTGCATTGGAAACTCCAAACGGCATAAAAGATATTCATAATGTCCATAACGGGTTCTGGAAGCATTTTTCTGAATATCTTTTTCCCTAACTCAAATCTGATGTAACCCGACTTCAAGGCAATCTTCAAAAGTACCGCGACTCCTCTCAACTGATCCATCAAATAATCAATTCATGGAAAAGGATAATGATTCTTAATAGTTGTGTTATTAAGCTGTCTGTAATCCACACATAAGCGCGAGTTTTCGTCCTTCTTCTTAACTAGTAACATCGGAGCTCCCCATGGTGATACACTTGGCCTAATAAATTTCTTCTCCAACAAATCTTCAATTTGGCCTTTGAGCTCATTTAATTCACATGGCGACATTCCATCACTTCCCAAACTACTTTTTGTTAAAAATATCAACTATCGTCGCAACTCAATTGACAGATACAATTTTCAGCAACCCGATATATTTTTAACAAAATTGTTTGGTATTAAATTCTTCGTAACATAAATAAATTATTCTTCGACAAAAGATTCACCATAATTAATCTAATTTATTTATCGATGAATAATTTTAATTAGGGCATCAAAAGATATTTTTGGGCATTACACTCACAAAATATCAATAACTTGGCTAAAAAGCCTCAGAGTTTGATACCAAAATACACTAAAATACATAAATTAGAATTTAAAACTATGGGTCTTAGAAGGATTTCCATCAGATTTTCTGATCCTTGATGGGAAAAATTGAGAGAGGTGGTTTGCGTCCATGAGATCGTTGCTGGGAGCTCAAGAAGCGTTTGAGATTGTTCAAGATGGCTATGAATAACTTGGTGCAAATCCAACGTAAAGAAATTAAAGAACTTTCAAAGATTGCAAGACATTGTTTTTCATCCAGCAAATTATGGATTCAAAAAACTTTGAGAGGATTTTGAAGGCATCTAATCAAAGGAGGCATGGGAGATCTTGGTCAAGTACTTCACATATAGGGAAAAGGCCACGAAAGTGAAGCTCCAAATGGTAAGAAGGCAATACAAACTATTGTAGATGGAAGAAGGTGAAGTTGTGGCATATTACTTCAATCGTGTGCAAGTTGTTGTTAATCAGATGAGAACAAAATGTGAATCGTTAATTAAGTGGTGGTTATTGAAAATATCCTTAGAACATTAACACAAAGGTATGATCATATTGTGGTGGCCATTTAAGAATCAAATAATCTTGATCAGATAAAGGTGGAGGATTTGCAAGGCTCTCTTGAAGATCGTGAACTGAGAGTAAGAGAAAGGTGTGCAACAAACTCAACATCTCAAGTGCAGGCCCTACAGGCCGAAGTGCAGGCCTTGCAAGCCGAAGCCAAGGTCAAGTGCAACTAAGTCAACATTATGTTCTAATGAAGGGGCTGGAAATTCAAGAAATTAGAACATAAGTGATAATAGTGACAAGAATTCGAATAGCAAGAAGAAATACAACAAGAAAGGGTGGATGATGAAGCTCAAATGGAAGCTGAAGACCCAGGTTCAAATGATGTGTTATTAATGGCTACAACAAAATTAGACGATGACTGCCCAAAGTAGTGGTATCTTGACACAAGTTGCCCTGATCATAGGACTGGACATAAAGACTTGTTTGTGAGCATCAATGAGAACGTAAGAAGAGAGATCAGACTTGCAGATAATAGCACAGTGAAAGATGAAAGAGTACGCAAGAGCTTGATGGCACCACTATCCAAAAACAGAACCTTCGCAATTGATATTCAGATCATTGAGAACAAGTACCTAGGTGCTAAAATATGAATGAAGAATGGTTATGGCATTAGAGGTTTGGACATTTGAATTTCAAAAGTCTTCAAGTGTTGCAACATAAGAAAGTGGTGCTAAGAAATCCACAAATTCAAATACCAAAGAAGATATGGAAAGAGTGATGTCAAGCCCACAAGCATAAGAAGTTATTCATATTAGAATTGCCAACTAGGATGGAGGTAATCTTTTCTGATGTTTTAGTCCTTTTGAAGAAGTGTCAATAAGAGGTAATCACTACTTTGTATGATTCAGTGGTGATTTTACAAAAAAAAAAAAACATGGATCTATCTAATCAAGAAGAAGAGTGAAGTATTGGCTATATTTAGAGGATTCAATCTAATGGTAGATAAACAAAGTGGCTTCAATCCCAAGAATTTTGTGACAAAAAGGGAATGATTCATGAAGTGACTACACAATATACACCACAACATAATTGAGCTGAAGAAACGAGGAACATAACCATTCTTAATATGGTAAGAAAAATGTTGAAAGGGAGAAAAATGCCTGACAAATTATGGGGAGAAGCAGTTTCAACAACAATATACATTTTGAATAGGTGTCCAACCAAGATATTAGGCACTAGGACACCTGAAGAAGCTTGGATAAGAAGAATGTTATTCATGAATCATCGGAGAGTGTTTGGCTCATTGGGTTTTAGGCATGTGCTAGCTATAAATAGGCGGAAGCTTGATGACAGGGTTGAACAAATGGTTCTGCTAGATTATGATGCAACTAGAGCTTACAAGTTGTATGAATCAAATAAGAATGCGATGGTGATAATCAGTGAATATTGGTGGATGAATCAAGAGGATGGGACTGGAAAATGAGTGAAGCCATCTCGAGTAGTGTAGCCTACCCAAGCATTCTAGCCAGCTCCATCAGTCCAACCAGCAATGCATAATTAGTAGAACCTGATGAAGGCCAGCCTGCATGAACAACTAGACAACCAATTCTTGAGTCTGTGAGAAGGTTTGAAAGATCTAGGAAGCCTTTAGTCAGATTGCAACCATAGGAAGTAACATATGACTCAGTCATCAATGCAGATGAAGAATTAATTCATTTTGCTTTGTTGGCTGAATTAGAACTAATAAGTGATGAAGAGGGATTATGTGATCCTAGATGGAGATTACCAATGGAGGAAGAGCTCAAAGCAATAGAAAAGAACCAAACCTAGAAGATAATGATCGTTATAGTAAATAACAGATCAATTGATGTGAAATGGGTATATAAACTAAAATTGAAGTCTAATGAAGAGATCGTTAGGTACATGGCCAAACTTGTAGCACAGGGATTCTTGTAGAAACATGGACTAGACTATGATTAGGTGTTTGCTCCAGTAACTATAATTGAAACAATGATTATGGTAGTCTCAATGGCCAGTTGCAAAGGTTGGTCTATGCATCAGTTAGATATCAAATCAACATTCCTTAGTGGCGCACTAAAGAAGAAGTGTTTGTAAAGCAACCACCAGGATATGTGAAAATACACAAAGGAAACAATGTGTAAAAGCTAAAGAAAGCTTTATATGGCCAAAAGCAAACCCCTAGGGCTTGAAACAAGAGGATTGACATATTTATCATAAAGCAGCAGTTTGAAAAGTGTGTGAGTGATCATGTAGTGTATATGAAAAAGGTAGAAGCAACACCTACATTATTGATATGCCTTTATTTGGAGGATTTGCTAGTGACTGTCAGTGATGAAGAACTAATTCAAAAGTTCAAGATCAAAATGGAGAATGAGTTTGAGATGTATGATCTAGGCATGCTATCATATTTCCTTTGGCATTGAGTTTGAAACTAGGAAAATTGAATTTTTATGCATTAAAAAAAGTATGCAAATGATGTATTGAAGAGATTTGAAATGTTAGATTGCAATGAAACTAGTACCCTAGTAGAAGTAGGGCTGGTATTGTCCAAGGAGGGCAATAAGGAGATGATTGACCTTACAATCTTCAAGCAAATTGTAGGATCCTTGAGGTAACTGTGTATCACAAGGCCATATATAGCATATAGTATTGGGCTGATTTGTAGATACATGGAGAAGCCTAGGACATCACATTGCATGGCAGCAAAAAGGATTTTGAGATACATCAAGGAAACCATTGAGCTTGACTTGTTGTATCCCACAAATTCGAATGAAGATGAAGCTGAACGTGTTGGTTTTATTGATGCGGATTGGTGTGGAGATAAGGATGATAGAAAGAGTACCATGAGCTATGTTTTCATGATCAATAACTCACCAATCTCATGGTGTTTAAAGAAGCAAAGTATCGTAGCCTTGTCCACATAGGAAGCTGAATATGTGGCTGCATCAAAGGGAGCTTACCAAGCTATATGGCTGGCTGAATTAATGACATAATTGGGACTAAGAATTAATGAAGCAGTGAAGTTGAATATATACTACAAATCAACAAATGATCTAGCAAGACATCCAAGTGTTCATGGAAGAAGTAAGCACACAGAAACAAGGTTTCATTTCCTAATAGATCAAGTGATGAAAGGCAAGATAAAGCTAGAGCATTGCAGTATCAATGATCAAAAGGATAACATCCTAACTAAAAGCTTGAAGAGAGTGAAGTTCCAAGAGATGAGGAATAATTTTTGTTTAACATCAATTGAATCACTTTGAAACAGGGGGTATGTTAAATGTAATTAAAGTAATTTGTAGTTAGTTAGGGATGTTAGAATACATTTAGAATTAGTTAAGAATGTTATAATTTTGTTTTGACAGTTTGTGAGTTTGTGCTTAAACTGATATATATTTGTAAAACAGAGAACATTCTCCAGATGCAGTCAAACAATCTCCCTTTTCAGAACATTATGTTTTCTTCTCTCTGATTCTCAATTTATTTCTTCTCAATTATACAACTTGTTCTAATAATACGGTGAGAGAGGGAAATGAAATGTGTTTGGTTTTATAGCTTTTCAAATTTTTATTTATTTATTTATTTCTGGCTTTGTAACGAGTGACATGGAAATGGATTAATGCAATATAATATTAGATAGAAAAAGGGAGATGTTTCTTTTCAAATTTTTCTATAATGTCTGTTGAAAAAAGATGTAAATTAATTAGATTATTTTTATGGTTTTTATGTAAATCAAAATTAACATTAGCTAATTTTTTCCGCATCCTATTAAAATTTCCCAAAAGATTATCAACTCACCATCGCCAAATTCAATTCACGAAAAATTTGCAATTAATATTTTACGTTGAGTGTTTTTAATAAGAATGTGCTTCTTATATTAATATTATAAATGGTATTAATCAAATTCTTTGAATTATCAACAATTAATTTTTTATAAGTAAAAAAAATTATTAAAATTTTTTTATAAGTAATATTATTTTATTTTTATTTAATGTAAAGTTTCTAATTAATAGGTGTATTTATTTTATTTTATTTCATAAACATCCCTTATTAATACTATTAATTTATGTTGGAAAACAAAAAAGTCAAATTCAAAATATTGATGAATAAAAGGTATTTTAGAAACATGAACATAAAAAATTGACATCTTATATTCAATACCTACTTTTCTTAATATTCATAGAAAACAAAACGAAAACTTATAAATAAGGATGAAGATAGTATTCTTAATATTTGTAGAAAAGAAAATGAAAATTTATAATTAAGAATGGAGAAAGTAATTAAAATTAAAATGTAAACACACACTAAGTTTTAAAGTTTCAAAAACATGTTATTTTTTATAAATAATAACAATAATTTTATAACTCATAACTTTGAAAACTAAAAAATAAAACAAGTGAAAACACTAAATCTTGAACAATACAAACAATTATTAAATAGAGTAGCTCATTCAAAAGATACTATTGAAGTCCAAGGATCACTACTCATACCACAAAATCAACAATAGTAAAAAAAAAACTCTTTAAATAAAGTGAAGCACAGGTCTCAAGTACTTTAGTTCCACAAGAAAAACTCCATTGATTGCTTGTCATGATTGTGTTAAATATAACCTACATAAAAATATATTATAGAGGAGACATAAGGAAGACGTGAGTTTATCTTTCATTATATAAAATGAATAAAATCATACATAGATTAATATAGGTTCATGAATCGTATATAGATGGATGAACTTTCAAAACTAAAACATGTATTATTTGAAATTCATTTGGAGCCAAAAATAACTTAGGATAACATGGATTGTGAGGTTATGCTATATGTATTTATTCAAAGTGTGCACTCGCACTAACACTAGTTGTATGATGACATCCTCAAGATAACAATTAAAAGTGTAAACTCAATAAATCACTCTCCTCTCATAAAATCTATGGTATATCACTAAGTCCATATATATATATATATATATATATAAAATCATTACGCTTGTTAATTTATTAAAAAATTGAAAGTTCACTATGCCAAAAATGACATTTTATAGCGCATCTTTTATAGCGCTTATGAAATACAACAGCGCTGTAAAAAAAAATCACTGTAAAAGACTTGCATTTTCACATAATTAAAGGACCTATTAGAGCACTTTTTGGAAAAGTGCTGTAAAAGGCTTTTAAAAAAAAATAAGGAGGTCTTTTACAGCGCTCTTTAAAAAAGCGCTGTAATAGGCTTTCAAAAAATAAAATAAGGAGGTCTTTTACAGCGCTCTTTAAAAAAGCGCTGTAATAGGCTTTTAAAAAATAAAATAAGGAGGTCTTTTACATATAAAAAAACGCTGTAATAGGCTTTTAAAAACTAAAATAAGGAGGTCTTTTACAGCGCTCTTTAAAAAAATGTTGTAATAGGCTTTAAAAAAATAAAATAAGGAGGTCTTTTACAGCGCTCTTTAAAAAAGCGTTGTAATAGGGTTTTAAAAACTAAAATAAGGAGACCTTTTACAGCGCTCTTTAAAAAAGCGTTGTAATAGACTTTTAAAAAATAAAATAAAAGCGCTCTTTCAAAAAGCGCTGTAATAGGCTTTTAAAAAATAAAATAAGGAGGTCTTTTACAGCGCTTTTTAAAAAAGCGTTGTAATAGGCTTTTAAAAAATAAAAGGTCTTTTACAACGCTCTTTAGAAAAGCGATGTAATAGGATTTTATATATAACAGTAAATCGTTTCAGTTTCCTCTTTATTACATAAACTTCACTACGCTTCAGTGTACTTCTCCTTTTCATTATCCTTCTCATTGTGAACCCTATTGTCCCTACGAACCATATTGTTAACCATCTCCATTGCAAATCATCTCCATATTTGTTACTATCCCTCCGAACATTATTACGTACTCTTCTCATTGCAAACTCTACTCTGTCCTACGAACCGTTTGTATTTCTGCACATTCTCGTTGTTCCTTCTTAAACAAAACTGTAACCCTACGAACCCTACGTATTTCTTCGCACTCTTCAGGTATTGTATTCATTTATTCATTTATTTTTTACATATATATATATATATATATATATATATATATATATATATATATATATAATGTGTTTGTTAATGCTAATAATCATATTTATTTGATATTGCTTTACAAGTTTTCCGAGCTCAAATGGGTGCTATAGTGTCGAAGCAAAAATCAAATAAATCACATGGATTCCCATAAAGGTTTGAAATATATGCCTTTAAAATTTCATTAACAATCAATGCACAAATATTTATTGATTTATATGTTTTATTTTATAGTGCTCTCGTCAAACTAATAACATTGACTGCGGATACTGTATATTGCGATTTATGAAGGAGATTGTTGATATAATCCCAGAAAGAAATCTAATTGAAATAAAGGAATACATCTATTACAACATTTTTTTTTAAAAAGCGCCGTAAAACTAATACAACAAGCAGCGCATTTTTAGAGCAGATTTACAACGCTTTTTTATTTTAAAGAGCGCTGTTGTATCTTTTTATAGCGTTGGATACTATAGCGCTTAATTTTTTGAAAAAGCATTGTAAATGTTTTAAAAAAAACGCTGTAAAATACCATTTTTTGCGTAGTGGTTGAAGTTTTAAACATAATAGATAAATCAAATATAAGAGAAACAACATTAATGACCATGAGCAAATAAAAATAATTAAAAGCTGTAAGATAAAGATAAATGTTTTTTTTACCTTAACACCAGCAAAAACCAACGTCACATAATGGGGGATGTACACTATTGGGACACTCGTATTTTAGACAATTGTCGTGTGTCGTACATCTAAAAGTTGTAATATAAAAAAATAAGAATAAAAATATTATTAATAAAGATTAAAGGTTTTGTAGAATATAAAAATATGAGAATGAACTTACCACCAACATCGACTACAACAAGCAATAGGAAGACGAAAAGGATCATAGTATAAAAAACTTTGAGAGTTTTAGCCATTTTTTACTCTACCTTTGCATGCAACAAATACAAAATTGTTTGATCACTTTATATTGCGAAAACCCTCATACTATGTTTATTTCAATTGAATAGTTTATAGTATGTTTGTCTCTTTAACTCGTGTAATTGATCACTTGACCCTAGAGTATATCTTTAATTTTTTATTTCTCATCTATCCTTTCATATTAAAATGAGGTTCAAAACCAACATTATGCTTTAATTCAATAGCTATTAGAATATATATATTCAACTAAAAGACATTTCTATATTAGTATATTTATTAAATGTCTCTTAAGCCAAATATGATATACAACCAAATTAAAATTGATTTTAATATAGATTATTTGAATTTGATATGATATAATCTTTCTCGACCGCTATTTAGGACATATATCTATTTTATTACAAATGAATTGACTCAATAAAACTGTTAGATATTATATTTAAATTGACCACGTTAATTTGAACTACAACCTTAACGCAGTGGACCTATTTTCATATGAGCCTAACTTTAGTGAGAGAAAAAAAAAACTGCTTCAAAATAGAAATAACGGAATGAAAATAATGGAAAGGCATATTCATAGATAGTCACAAGTTCGAGGAAAATAAACTTGAATTAGTCGATTAATTTTAAATGACAACTTAATTATAATCGGTCAGAGTAATAGATTGTTAGAACTATACTTTAAAATCTTAGTTATACTCTATAAATACCAATTGCACAAATCGTAATAAACTTACATCAACCAAAATAAACCAAATACACTCGTTGGAACATTTTAGGAATTCACAACCAATCAACCACTTTTTTATTGATGTAATTGGATATAGTTATTACAATATAGTATTACAATTATAATATTTTACTAAAATTATTTTTATGAAATACTATAATTTATAATATTTTTATGAAATATTTTATTTTTTACAACTATTATTAAAGCGTTGTCGTACCTTAATTAAAAAAACATATTAGAAATGTTTAACTTCGCAACAGGGTAAAACCGTTTTCATTGTAAACTTGAAAAATTGTTCTTTAAGAGGTAGCTACAAGTACCGTTTTTACAAAGTATTGTTGTTTCAAAAGAAAACCGTTGCGTAAGTTAAATGCAATGCTTTGGTTCCTTATGGACAGAAAATCATTCTCGTAGATTACGACATTGGTTTTGTAATATGAAACAACAGTTTTA